>OU612094.1:167368723-167968723 GCA_914767995.1 Thecocarcelia acutangulata | reverse complement strand
GAAATTTGTGAACTAGACAGATGTAAATGGTAAAGTGAACAAGTCATGGAGCGAAACATTCCCCAAGAACCTACGCCCAAACCATCCTCAATCTCGAAGACAAAGTGGATGATTTTTCGACCAAAATCATAATGAGCGATTTCCACCTCAGCGAGTACGTGAACAAGCCAAATCTATCGCTTCTGGGGCACCGAAAATCAACGAGTGATGCACGAGGAGCCATTTCACCCGTTAAAAGTGACTGCACGGTGCGTTATTCATGCTGAAGGAGTCGTCGGACCACTTTTTTCGAGGACGCCGCTGATCAAACGACAGCAGTAGACGGTGTGCGCTATAGGGCCATGGTAACCAAGTTTTTTCTACCGCAATTGAACGAATTAAGACTGGAGCGCATGTGGATCCCACAGAATGAAGCAACGATACACACTGCGCGAGCCACAACCGATATTCTGAAGCTGGCGTTCCGAGGTAGTCTTATCTCTCATTTTGGCGATTTGCACTGGCCCGGAAGATCGCTCAATTTAACCGTTCCATATTTTTTGTGAGGTTTTTTTAAGTACCTTGTTTACGTGAAGAAGCCCGAGCGAGACCCTGGGACATTATACACGAGTGTGAAAATCTGTTGCCCAAAGTTCTCGCCGAAGTGATGAAAAGTGGCAGTCAATTGTGGCGGCGCTCATTTGGCACCTCTAAAGGTTCAAATAAACAGAATCGAAGTTTTTTTTTAAATAAAAATTAGAGCGTGTCTTTACAAAAGTCCTAAAGATATGTATGAAAGTGTTACAGATATGAGATTTTTTTAATTCGTTTTATGGCAAATTTCCGCCTTAGAGGCTCATCTGTATGTGTTGGTATAAAAATGTCAATAGAGTAAAATTTTTGCCAAAGGGCTTTCTTATTCTATCCTGCAGCCAACTGGTTTTTAGCGCAGACTCATGCACCTTGGCAAAAATAGATATTTCGCTATATACCTATACTGCACAAAATCCTTTAGTTTCTGCAACTTCTTCACGGTATGAAAACAATCTTGTAAATTTTTATCAAATTGACTACTCTTACGCTGTTTCTATTTTAACTTCTTGTTGATGATTTTGTGTTCTTTAATAATAACACTTGTAAAAAAACACTCGGTTGTTAAATAAATTGTTTTGCAGTTGTGTTAGTGAGATAGTTTGAGAGTAATTAAAAGTACTGTGACAAGCAAAACTAACACAAACATTTTCGTAAGACCAACTAAATTGCGTACGTTGATGCTGTTATGACAGTTTCGTAAGAGCTATAAATGTTTCAAAGCTGTAAAACCAATTTTATTACGTTGTTTACTACAAATGAAATTTAAGTCCGCATAAGTATATTATTATATTTATTCACCTTAGAAATTATAGTATATTTTATCTATACATTTTAAATGTTTGATGACATAAAAGACGTATAGAAATGCATTTTTTTCATAAAATAATCTTGCATTGTCATTTATGTTATCTACTGTAATTGGAAAAAAGCTCTAAGCATCTAGCTAACATGTGAATGCTCCAACATCTGTTGAACGACTAAACTAAGGAGCATAAGAAAAAGAAGGCGTTGCTTATAAACAATTGTTTGTTTAAATGTCCATAGCTGAGCTACAATCAAAAATGCACGATGTTAATTGTAAATAAAACAAAACACTTTCAGATAATTACTCGTATATTAATATATTTTATTATGATAGAAGGATCTGTAAAAATTATCTGCGAAATAAATAGTTGGCCAATGCTCGCCATGTCTTCGGTGACATACCTCTATCGGATGGTCCATATTTTCAATGCCTGTGAGACATAATGGAGTTTCAAAGTCGTTAATGTATCAAACTATCTCATCCTTTAGTTCTCGAATTGTTCTTGGTTTATTGACGTAAACTTATTTTTTAATATCTTCAAATCACATGTTTGTGACGGCCAATTAACATCCGTCGATGTGAGATAACATGGCCATTGAATTTGTCGCGCGCAAAAGGGCTATTGTTTCGTCGCGAAATAACACGTAAGGGATCTCTATGTGTTAAGTGGCGTCATCCTGTTGGAACCACCTATCGTTCAGGTCTATATCCATAATTTTTGCCCACAAGAAGTATGCTATCATCTCGCGATATCGAACACCATTCACGAAAACTACTTGGATGGTCTCATTTTCTAAGAACTACGATCCAATGACACCACCAACTGATAAGCCGCACCAAACAGTCGTTAATTGTGAATGTATCACCTTTTCAACAATCTCTCGTGTATTTTCATTAGCCAAAATATGGCAACTCTGCTTGTTAATGACTCCACTGTGGCGAAAGAATGCCTCATCACTGAAGCTGATTTTCTTTGTAAAGTCACTATTCACTTCTGTCTCTTCATGCCTTCTCTCTGGGAGCAGATTTTTGTTTGCTGTGCAAGAAATCAGAGCATAGAGGCGTAGGAGGCCTCTATGCTCTATGCAGGAAGCTGCAGGAGTTATGTTGTGTTGGTCTTCCGGAACGTTTATCAAGAATTAAAATTGGCTGAACGGGGATCAGTAGGTAAAGCCCCCGGGAGGCTCTGCTGGCAAATCATTTGGGCGATGTTCATGGTTGAAGTGCCTACCTTAGAAGGGGAATTAGTTTCCCTGATAACTAGGTACAATGACGGCTTTCGGGGACTAATAACCCGCCGAGGTGCTGTTGTCTTCCAACAGATACCAGTAGTGTAAGAAATCAAGAGTGATGTTTCGACGGGCGAACTCGTTAAGTGCTGATGTTCTTAATGGACCCACCAACTCATTAAGCCTTATCTTACATTGACTGTTCGGTAAATTGCATACAGCGGGGATTAGAAGGTCGGAGCTCTTCAGCAAGTGGTTTGTCTATATGGCTACAAACTTATGGAAAAAAGTTGCGATCTGTGTGTGCCTTGCAAGCCACACGGAGGCGCTTGGTCCTCAGACGATAGCGTAAATCAATTTTCACAATCCATCTGTTGAAGCGCCCCTCCTCCCGCCCCCTTGTTTTAAAGTTTTCTTTTATTATCAAATGTTTGATTCCTACAAATTCTTAACAAAAATGGCAAGCCGCTAATACCTACAAGTTCACGAAGCTACAAACTGAAATGAACAAAAAATTCCCGAAAATCTCGAGAATTTTTATAATTAAGAAACGGTTCTTTAGTGTTTGAAAGTAAACATTTTTCTACTTTGTTTCTTCAAGAAGGAATCAAATTTACATAACATATTATTTACATAACATATTATTATCATATTACATATATTATTTCCGTTGAAAACGTTAGAAAATTGCATTAAACAGAAATTTCAGAGAGCTCATCAAAACTTATTTGAATTCATGTTTTTGTTGTTATTTTTATTTCAATTTTCATTGTTGTTAAATTAGTTTTTATATGTATTTGTTTATTTTATCTAAAATAAAATTTTTGTTACTTCTCTGTCAATATGAAATATATACAGTTACTTCTCTGTCAATATGAAATATATACATATGTATAATGTATATGTGTGTATGGATGTTTTTTTTTTAATTTCCCGCTAAACTAAACTTATTTATAGTCTATAATTAAATGTATTTAAACGATTCACACAAGAAATAATATGAAGTAATGTAAAGATATTTGAATATTGGACACATTAACGTTCAATTTAATAAATAAAATAAAAAAAGCAAAACCATATATAAAAAAGTAAAGAAAATATCTGATGGTTTTTATTTAAAATATGGATGGAACACAGGTAAGTAAGCAAAGTTAGTCTAAATAAACAAAAGTTAACTTTAAAAAAATCAAAAATTTATAAACAGCTTGTTTTCTATGCTTCCCAGCTAGCTATATGTCGACATTTCATAGGAGCTAGCTACCATAATCATCAGTAGACTTTGGAAATTTTTGAAAGATATAAAATTTATATTAATTTTCCTGACGGTGATAACAAATGGTTATCGAAATATTGAAAATAAATACTGTTGAATTTTTTTTATAAAAAATAAAAAACGATCTTTAGCTGCAAAAATAAGAAATATTTACTTAAACAAGATCAAATAATTAAATATCAAAAACAATAGAAACTGTATTTATCAGCATGCAAATTTTTTTGTACAATCGCGTATTAACTCTTTATTTATAAAACTATTCCATTAATATTCTTTTATAGTTTTTTATGTCAAACTTCTAATCCTATTTGCTCTTTTGCAGATGACAGCAGCATGTGTCATTCGCACTCATTCAATTTTGTTGGCCCAATCTATTTGAGATCGGTGCCATGAGGCAAAATATGAATGACTAACAAAATAATGATCTTGTTTTAATCTCCGACTGAGGTTGTAAGAACAGCGTCTGCAACACTCAGGAACTTCAACATTCTTTGGACCCAGTGTTGTTTATTTACACACAAACTAATGACCGCAAATTCAGTTTCATTTGTACGCATGAATGGTATATATATTGTGGAATCAGATCCTGTTGATGTTCTTGGAATGAAAATTCAGTGTGATGTGCGCAACACTGAACACTTTTTTCATATCTCTAAAGATGCACTCAAGTATCTTGGTTTTCTGAAACTCTATGCGATCTCCCTCCTTACTATTTATACCATCTATATCCGGCCTAAAATGGAATACAACTCTCATATTTGGGCCGGTGCTTCAAAGTCTATTTTGCAGGTATCCAACTCTATTGACACAGTGGAGCATCGCCTACGTGTGAGCCGTCTTTCTCTGTTTTATCATTACTCCAATGGATTTTGCTCTTACGAGCTTAGAGATCTTGTTCCCAAAAACACACAAATTCCACTGAGTGTTATATGTAAATAAATCCACTGAAAGTATTGAATAGTATTGAGTACTCGGCATGAAAAGTATCGAGTAGTATTGAGTAGTTAAAAGTAACTGTATTTTACAAATATTCGGAAGTGTGTCCGGATATTGGGCGACGAAATTTTTACAAACGTTAAAAAATAGCACTAATATAATTTTAAAGAGCACTATATTTTAAGGCGTTTACAGTTGCAGTACCATCTATTAAATACGTTGTGAACAAACGGGATGCTAAAAAGGGATTATCTTACTATGGCAATTCTTGGCCAACTTTTTTAGCTTGTTGCCTGCAGCAACAAGCTAATGGTCATTTTGACCCATTTTTGTGTCTATGAGACTTTTTATGCCACTTTTTTTAAAAAAACCTTTTTGACACTTTTTGCAAACATGCAACTTTTCGTTGAGAACGATCAAACAGCTGTATGCATAAATATTCAATTCTCATTCATATTTTACTCTTATATAGGTATATCTTTGATCATGAAATCTTTATTTTTTTTACATATGTATCTATACAAAATAAGCGAATAATTTATACCACGATTGCAAATATAAATGTGATTTGTTTTATTAATAAATCTAAAAAAGTACAACCACTTTATTTAAAAAAAGTTTTTACAGCCCAGTTTTTGAGTTCGTATATAAATGTCACTTAGCTTTAAGTTCCATTTAAATATGAAAATGTATTTTTCACTACAAATTTGAATCAAACTTACATGCCCAATCTTCTTCATTTAAGTTGTGTATAAGTTTAATTCATTTATCATATCGGTAGTTTTGCTTGCTTGTCGTTGTGTTAGTGCAAAAAAGGTAAACAATACACACATATGAGCTATTACCTGTAGAAGATCACAAAATGATATTTAATTAAAAATAACATCACATGAAATGCAATTATTAAGTTTTTCGGTGCTGTAAATAAATTTAATATTTTTCTTTTATTATTTTTCTATTTCAATAACAAACGGCTGCTCTATAGAATACTTTCAATAATATTTGGTGTTTAAGTGTAATTATTAATTAAAGTAGAATTACTTTAGACTGAAAAAATTTAACTTGCCTTTAAATATACACCCATGTTCCGAGAACGCGCGTTCTGAAACCGCAATGCGTTTTGAAAAACGCTTAATTGATTTTTAGGTGTTCTGAGGAACGCGCGTTTTACTGGCGTTTAGGAGTTTTTTCCGAAAAAATACAACATGTGTTTTACATACGTATATATGTATGTGGTAGTAATATAAAACGAAAAAAAATTTGACAACAAATAGAAAAATTTTTCAATTTAGTTTTCTTAATGAAAATGTGTAAAATTCTTTAAACTTTTTATTGAAATAAAAGAAAACATATTAAATTTTAATTGTGAATAATGTTATTGCCTGTTGCAAGTTCAGTTTTAGCAAATTCAATCAGTTCACTTCAATATATCCATGCGAGTTGAAGTCACCAATTTTAAGCGATATGCGTTTTCCAGAACACCTATTTGGCGATTTCAAAACGCAAAACCATATTTATTGCGTTATACGTTTCTCAGAACACCTATTTGGCGTTTTGAACCCGAAAACGCTAAATTTAAGCATGATAACTTAACTTTAAATGAAAATTAACTAATTTTGTATTCAAATACGAAGTCAAAAACTGGACCTGAGTAAAATTAATATCATTTAAACTGATGTTATTTATTGTATTTGAATAATTTTTCTATATGTAATCATTATATTATATGTTCATTCAAATAAATTAAGTTTTGAAGAATTTCGGCCG
This sequence comes from Thecocarcelia acutangulata, assembly GCA_914767995.1. Classification (NCBI taxonomy): domain Eukaryota; kingdom Metazoa; phylum Arthropoda; class Insecta; order Diptera; family Tachinidae; genus Thecocarcelia; species Thecocarcelia acutangulata. Next base: position 167,962,140 of record OU612094.1, on the reverse strand, counting down.
TATGCAAAAAAACTTAACAAAGCTTGGTAAGCAATTGTTAAGAAAAATTTCCTAACTTTGTATCCAAAAACAATTATTACCTTACCATACGTTTAAAGTTGAAATGGGCCACTTTAACTGTACGTTAAAATGACATTTGGTTTCTTGATGTTGATTTGTCTTAAAATTCACAATTTTATGAAAAATATTAAGAATAGCAACATACATATTATAATTGTGAGAAAAATAAATTAACGCTTTACATTTTATATGAATTAAAAATATTCATTTTGAAAGGGAAACATAAATAAAAAATATGTTAGTGATGCACTTTCAATTAAACGAATACAATAAAAAACGTTATTCGAATAATAAAAATATTTCTAGTATAAGTAATCCTATTAATTTTTCTCAATTTTATTAATACACTACATATTATATATTCATTATTTATTAAAAAGGTAAACCCAGGAAATAGTTGTCAAAAAAGTGTTATTTTATGTAATAATAAAAATTTTTTATTTTGTAAATTTATTTTTCGATTTTCGAATATTAGTTTTCATACATCACTATTCAAAAAATTACAACTGAACATAACGGCGTTGCCAGAATAAAACAATTAAATTCCTTGCTACATATAATAGTTAACGTACTGTTTTTGCATAAACTTTTTTAACAAATGTATGGTAGTGTTAATATGTTTGGTTAAAACTCAAGTAAGAATTTTTTTTGGATACGGCCCTTTATTTTTAGTTTTTATTTTTTTTTTTTTAATAACCTGACCCTTTTTTTCTTGAAAATATCCTTTTTGTGACACCTTTTTTTTTAAAATACCCTTTTTGTGCCACTTTTTGAAAATTCGAAGGCAACGCTGGTTGCCAGCACCACTACATCGTTTACAATTACAATACTTACCAGTATTTTTTAGGGGGGTTGTATGATGCCTAAAAGCATGCAATTGAAGTTGTGACAAAGCGAGCGTATGACAGAGACATAATCAATAGGACATTCCTTTTTTTCAATATTTTTGTTTCTTTATTTTCAGGTTGTTTTGTTTTAAAATTAAACTATAATATTTTTTATAGTAATAAGAGCAAAAAATTATATGATAATTAATATCTATGTATAAGTTGTTTAGTTAAAATGAAAATCAGCTTCCTCTTTTCCAGGTTTATTGATTTTTAATTGGTTCCATTTAGTTTTATACACATTTTTAAAACAAAATTAAAAAGAAGTATTATATATATTGTAAATTATGAACAGTGACAAATTTATACTTAAAATAGTATTTGTTTTTCTTTGAGCTTTTTAAACCTTTGAAAATGTTTGTTGATTTTCTTAAAAAAAAAAAAAAAAATTGAAGGTAATTTTGTTATACCAAATATTTTTACGTATGCAGTTTATTTGAAAAACTCATTTCATTTTATTGTTTAAACTTTTTTAAATGAAACAGATATCTAAAGAATAAATTTAAGATAAGATAAAATCGGAACTTAAAACTAGTTCTCTTTAATAGCAACTAAACATTTTCAAATAAATCATGCTAAAAGTATGTTGCTTCAATGCTTCAAAAAAATAAAAAAAAATTATATCAAAATTATTGTAAACTAATTTTTGTTATGACTTAACATAATAATTTGTAAATAATCAAATTATGAGTTTATTTTTTCTTTTTTTTTCTACGATGTTTTTTTTTCAAATTTACAGTTTTTGTGTAAAAACAATTTACTAAACTTAGCATATTTTTTCATAAATTTTTTTACATTTTTTTTTATAATAGTTTCAAAATTTTGTTTTAACTAAAAACTCAGTACGCTGCTTTTCATATTATTTTGAAAGACGTTCATCAGTCCTTGCAGCTCAAAAAAAAAACGAACAGTAATTACGTTATTAATGTTCTACAATAGTTTTTGCAATATTTTTCTTTTACCCTTTACAGTGAAACTTAAACTTCAATGAGGTTTAATTTAATGATGAGTAATGAACATAAGATCTAAAAAGTACCTTCTAAAAGATCCACCTTATTTTAAAAATTTATAAAACTATCTTAATTAAGGTTTCGCTTTTAACTTGTTTATACAATATAAAATTTTAGCAAACATCATATATGCGTGTCTAGAAAAATTTATTTGTTTTAAAAATATCTAGCTTAATATTGTCAAAAACGCAATTTTTTTCATTAACCAAAATTTTATATTGAACAAAAGAAATTTTGTATAAGACAAATTGGTTTCAATACACAATAGAAATATTATTATGTTTATGTAATTTGTAACATTTTTTACCAACGATTTGGTTATTTTTAATTCACATAATTAACTTTATAATATTTGAGGTATGAAATGATAGTAATGTAAAAAATTAAGAAAAAAGTGGTTTATGATAGTTTACATACAGGTTTCAAAAAACAAAAACACACACAGCTGTAAAAAAAATCCTAGAGATAATTTAATTACAGTTTAATGAGCTGGAATAAAATACAAAACATTTTCCTTTACAAAACAGTGGTATTAGCACAAAATATTTATGATTTATGTTACAAAACAAACTTTAGAATTAAATGTATGGTTTTTATGTCATTTGGGAGCTCTTTAAATGTTTTTTAAGATGCGATAAATAATAAAGCGACAATAAAGAAATGTTCGGCTTTAAAAGTATATTGAAAAAGCAGTTTCCTTTAGTTTTTTTTTCGCAAAGTTTCACCACATGTTTTTATCAAACCAAAAAATCAGCCCAATTACACATGAAGTTTTGTTTCACTTTTCCTTTCCATTTCTCCAATTATGAGCCAAAGATAAGTACAAGTCTTTTATTTATTTCACTCACATATGAAACAAATCTTCAATTCCTGCTGTCAAGTAACATAACTTGTGCTTTTATTTTTAGTTTGAATTGAGAAGAGTACTTTACTTGGGAAATAAATTCCGCGAGAATATTCATAATTCGGCTGATAACAGAAATTATAGAGAAACAATTTTGGATTATTCAAATAATAGCAATAGTAAAGAAGTTATTTTGAATTGATTGTAGGGTCACATGTCTCCAGTCATATAGATTGTGCAAGGAATACAATCGGATATGTTCCGAAAAACATATAGTGCCGATTTCACGATAACGAAGCTGTTCGTTCGTTCGCACAATTACATTTAAAACAAAAACAACATTCAACATTTTGTTATTGTTTTGAATGTAATTGTGCGAACGAACGAACAGCTTCGTTATCGTGAAATTGGCACATAGTTTCCTAAATGTGAATTAAAAATCACATATAACCTTAAGATCACACTGTGAATTTAAAGTCACACACGTTCATTTGAAAGTACACGTATCAGTCTAAAACCACTCAAGCGATGTTGCGATCCCTCATATGAATTTAAGCACATGTAAATTTAATATCAGACATGTACATTTCAAATCACACATGTGAAAATAAAGACACCCAAGTCGATTTAAACACGTGAATCTAAAACATATACACGTGAGTTTAAAATCACGTATAAAAGTTTTTAATTACATAAGTAAATTTTAAATAATAAACGTGAATCTAAAGCCATTCACGTTAATTTAAAATTACTCATTTAAATTGATCTATGTCGCTTTAAAAACACATCTAAATTTATAATTACACATGTGAATTTATGATCACATATGAATTTAAAGTCACATATCTAAATTTAATTATACACATGTGATTTTCGAATCCGCCATGTGTATTTAAAATAACGTATGTATGTAAGTGTAAATAAGACCACTCAAGTGAATTTAAGACCAACTATGTGATTTAGGCCCCTATCACGGTTTACAACTCAATTTTACATCAGTTGAAATGTTTCAGTTAGGTATTATTGATGACAACTTATTAACCATTCAAAAATATTACAATTGAATTTAAAATTACACATGTGAATTTAAAATCACATATCTAAATTTAGAGATATAACAAGTGCATTTCAAATCTGCCATGTGAATTTCAAATAACACATATAAATATAAAACCACTCAAGTGAATTTAAGGGCAACCATATAATTTGGGCCCCACATATAAATATAAAACCACTCAAGTAAATTTAAGGGCAACCATGTAATTTAGGCCCCAATTATGGTGTACAACTCAACGGTACAGCAGTTGAAATTTTTCAGTTAGGTATTATTAATGACAACTTAACCTGCTGCCAACAAAATTATAGTTGAATTTGTGGTGAATTGAAACTTTTTGTGGTATTATAATTTAAACTGATCGCTGGCAGTTATTTGAGTTGTAATTCTTGAAGTTAAGTTATTTGAATTTCAATTAGTTTGCCAAAGTGAAATATTTATGAACAATTAAAACGCCTGAAGTTCTTTTACGCTTTTAATAAATTCTATTTGTGCAAAAAACAGTAATATTATTTTGATTAATTTTAAAGTTATTTAACAAATATTAAAAAAAAATTCACTAAAAGTGAATTGAATATAAAATTAATAGCAAATTTTAAAATATCAAGAATATTTTATGCAACTCAATTGTTACTCTGACATGCGTTATTAAAAAAAATCCAATCAGCTGGCAATTAAAAAAGGAGTCAGAAATCACAAATCAAATAACACATTTGCAACAAAGCGAATGATCTTAAAAAATTCGGTTTATAAGATTAAGTATTCCATTGAAAAACATTCATCTTTATTAGAAATATTCATCTACTGACGACTAAATATAGGAAAGCTTTTAGTGATTTGAAAATATTTGTTAAACATTTGATTTTCAGAGCATTTTTGAATAAATTGGGTTTTATTTTTGGTTCACTACAATGCAATCATTTTGTTTAGAACTATTTTTATTTTATGATTTTTTATGATGCGTTCAATTTAATTAAAACCACATGTGCTATAGAAACTTTCTGAAAAGTGATCTTCGCCTAAAGGGAATTGTAACATAACTATACGTTCTTTTGCTGCAATTACATTCAAATTTATTTTAAATAAATAACTGAAAAGAAGGACCAATATGGTACTTTGTTTATAACTCCAAAAGAATGGTCGAAATTAAAATTTTCGGAAATAAATGATGAACAGCACATAAACTATTATTTTGTTTACAACTTTAATGTACGATTTTTAGCACTCCATTTGGTTTATTAAAGGCCGAATATTGACATACTTATAACAATAGTGCATATGTATAAGCTACCTTTTATATTAATAAAAAAATTATAGGCGTAAAACTAATAATGCAAAGAAAATAAAAATATAAAGTGGATTGAAAATAACATTAGACGGCATATTTAATTGGTTAAATTCTAATTAAATCAAATTCAAATTAACTTTAAAATTAAGGAAAATAATGCAATAAATGAATTTACTAAAAGAGATGAGATTATTATAATAAACTAAAAAACTAACAACTAAAAAAAATTAAGCTGGATTAAAGAAAATTTCAAAGGTGGGTTTCAACATGCAAACGAACCTAATAAAAGGTTCTGTTTAGTAAATCGGATGAACAGGGCTGTTCTACAAATCACTTTTTGTCAAAGTGATTTCAAATCACGCAAAAGGTTTTCTGCCTACAGATAATATTGAAATCACGTGATTTTAAACCGGTCAGCCTAATGGCTGTCTTTTTGATATTACTTGGTTATATGATAAAACTATTTTGAATTATTTAAAATTATATTTTGTTTGCTGAAATTAATAATAAAATTAAGTTTTATGTATAAATATTAATAAAATGTTAATAAAAATTATAGAGACACTGCTTGTTTTGTGAGAAATTGTTTTGCTTTGTTTACCAATGGTCGTGATTTACATTTTCTCTTTAGCAGTCAGCTGGTTTATTTTTTTTTTTTACTTAATTTTCACTTTTTCTTGTAGTTAAGAATATAAAACTATAAACAAACAAAGCAAAAATGTAAATAAACAGGTATTGTCTCGTGCTTTCGAAAAATAAAAAGTATGTCGAAAGCCACGTGATTTGCAGAACAGCTTCAAAATGACTGCGTGCTTTCAAAACGGTTCGTGATTTGAAAGCACGCCGTTTTCAGAACAGGCCTGGAAGTAAACTTGTTGGAAATTATCAATATATTTTTTTAGACACAATTTGACAATTTCAAACAATTTTATGCCACTCGAAATGCAGAATATGGGTGCTTCATGAGTTTAATTTGTTTTTATTAATCAGAATGTTCTGGAATTTGGAAAAGGCCATCATCAATATTTAAAATTATTAGGCTTATGCTTATATCGGCATATAAACCCCGTTTTTAAATATATTAAAAGGCGTCTATCCCAATATAAAGTTACTGTATATACCTTTTCAAAATAACCGGTTCTACTTAAATCATATATAAAATCAAAAATTTATTTAAAATTATATTTTAATATAAGCACGTTGTACATTAAAAGAGTTGTAGAAAAACATAAAGTTTTTAGAAATTAAAAAAAAAATATAAAAACAATACAAGAAATGTACTTCTTATTAAATGAAAAGATAAAAAACAGATTATAGGGAGAAAGAAGAGCTCCTATTTCTTAATTATTATTATTTTGAATTGTTATTTGTTGTTGAGCTAGTGGTCTTCTTGATTATTATTATTATTATAAAATGAAATTTCTATATACTGAACAAACATATGTAATTGTTTCAACTGTAAAAACTTTAAAATGAGTTTGTAAATTTCTTTTTCAGCCGTAATTGTTTGAAAAATAGAAAAAATGGAAAATTAGTAAATAAAAGTTTTCAAAATATCCAAATCTGGTATTAATTTGCTGCGTTATTTTAATTGGCGGCTTCAGTTTATTTTGCTGTGTGTTGTTTTTTATTATTAATTGTAGCAATGTTGAGTTTTTTTTTTTTATAAAAGAAGTAAATGTTGCTGTTTAGTTGTTTTCTTGATATTTTTGTTTAACTTTAAAGTTGTAAGTTTTTGTGAAATTTGTTTTAAATTTAAGAAGAAAATAAAAGATAGATTTTTTGGATGCTGTTTCTATTTTAACATAAAGAAGTTTTAATTATGTTGTTATTAATTAATAATAACCAAATCGCGCCAATTCTCATCTTGATAAACTGTGTGAACGTTCACGGCTGCTGCTGCCAGATGTGGCGGGTTGCATAACTTTTGAGGCGGCATCACCAACACGTTGATGGGGCGGAAGTTTGTCGAAGAAAGGATGACGTAAAGCTTCACCTGTAGTTGTTGAAATACAAAAGGAATACAAAATTAAAAACAATACTTTCAGATGGCAAATAGGCTAAACCGTTTTGTTGTTCATGTCATACCATTTTTAGCTAAAAATGTTTGTATTTTTTTAGATTTTCCTTCAAATTCAAAAAATAATATGTATCAATAGAAATTTAAATTTACTTTATCCTGGGTTGTAAATATATATTGGAACATTTTTATTTGATGTGAATGTGTATTCTTCGAAAATAAAATGAAAGTAATAACTTACTTTATGTGTAACTAACCTGTTAAATTTTTATTGTATTTTATAGATTGATCTTTATGTTTAGCTAAAATTGAAAATTGGGACAATGAAACAAGAATTTGTATAGTGCAACGCTTTCACGATTTAGAGCACGTTGTTTCCGTCTAAAGAGAATATAGGCGCACGTTTGGCGTGTACACCAACCTAGCAGACGGAGTACAGATGTGCAAACAATTTCCGTGGGTACCTGCCATGATGGCCTTACCCCACGTTACTCCCCGAAGGGCCTCACCATAACCAGGCAGGAATAAGTTCCTGCGGCACCCGGTTCCCGTGGTACCAGATTTAAGTCTCTGGTCAGACTTCGTAGCACAAGGGCTACTACAAGTTTCGAGCTCCAAATATTCCAGGGACTTGTAGCCCTGCGCAGATGGAGTACAATGAGACTCGTAAAGAATCTTGTGAGCGTGGCACACTCCTATGTAATTGTTTATCGAGATCCCTCCTGCTGTAGCTGCTGCCATACAATCCATCCCTTGAGCTTCGACAAGGAGCTTATCTGCTCAAATTGGTGTCAGCAGACAGTCACTGCAAACAATTTTGCACCAAGATTTAAACTTATTTCCATATAAGATTCAATTAACATACAAACTGAAACCTGGAGACTTCCTGATTTGCTTCGAATTTTGTGGGAAGATCATTCAAATTGTGTCAGAGGATGAAAACGTCTTGAACTGCATTTTTATGTCTGACGAGGAACATTTGGATTTAAACGGCAATGTTAACAAACAAAATTGTCGAATAAGGAGTAATTCTAAACCACAGATACTCAATCAAATGCTATTACATCCACTTCGCATCACAGTGTGGTGTGCAGTTTCTTCAAGGGTAATTGTCGGGGCTTATTTTTTCGTAGAAAACGGTCTTACTGTTACGGTCAATGGAGACCGTTACTTAAAGATGTTGAAAGAGTTTTTCTTTCCAGAATTGCGCCGAAGAAGAATCCCTTCGAACACTATTTGGTTCCAACAAGATGGGGCAACTTGTCACATAGCCATGCCTGTTATGGCAGAATTTAGGCAAAATTTTCCCAATAAACTGATTTCAAGAAACTCCACATTCCGTTGGCCTCCCAGGTTCCCTGACCTCACTGTACCCTATTTTTTTTTTTTTTTTTTTTTTTTTTGTGGGGTTATTGCAAACAAGAAGTTTACAAAAAAAACCCAACAAATTTAGATGATTTAAAGCAATCGAACGGTAATTGAGATAGTTCCCACTGCAGCACTCTAGGCAGTAATGAATAACTTTTTGATAAGATGTCGCACATGTGTCACCGAGGGTGGAGGCCATTTGAATTCAATTATTTTCCAAACTTCATGAATTACTTTATTAAAAATGTATTATTTTACAAAAAGTTATTAGAGTTTCATAATGTAGCAAAATTGATCAGCCACCCTGTATTAACTTATTGCAAGAGCTTAATTTTTGTATTTATTTTTAACAGATTTTATCTACCTACTACCTGCCTGCTGAGAGGTTAAATTCTAATTCAGCTGCATAATATTTTGGAGATTTACCAGGACATTAAATTTCGAGATTTCAGAAACATTTCCTAATAAAAAATTATTTAAAATATCTCTAATATTATATGATGCAATCATTCGTCTGGCTCAAGTTCAATCCTGGCTAAAGCCATGAAATAATTTTATTTTTTCGTTATAACAATTATTGCCGCGATCAATAACTCTTGATTAAAGAAGACAGGAAAAAATAATTGAGTACACTAAGCTGGGCGACATCTAGCTGTTCCGTAGTCGCTACACTACTCATCAGCACCCGCTAGGATTCGAGTTCGGTATCATGTAAACATGATGTATTTTAATACGGCCGCTCAGCTCAGCAACCGAGCTTTTAATATATTTTTTCGACTATATTTGTCGCATATTGACCACGCATGCAATTTGTTATAATCCCAGTTGTTTGTATATTTTATCATTAATACCTATAAAAATTACGTTTTATATTTAACTCTTATTTTTCCGAGTAAAATTAAGGGAATGTTCTACGACGTTGAAAGTTAACTAACGTTCGTTAGCATTTTGAACAGCACAACACTGATTTAATCACTTTCCAACAATATGTTCATAATAGTTTTTTTTTTTCGTATTTGAAAAAAAAGTCCCCCATATTCCAAGAGACCATTGTCGTCACATCAAGCCACCACAAAAAAACTCTTGATTGTAATCATCTTCGATAGTAATTACCTATTATTTATTATAATATTTGATAGTCCCATGATATTTCCTATACCTAAGCTGTAGATATAAACTGTCGTCAATATTCAATCGTTGTTGGCAACGAATAACCAAAGTCAAATTTTTTACGCCGCCTTCATGTGACTAAGATGACGCCACTTGGAATAAGGGGGAATATATATTTTTTTGGACTTTTAACCACTTGTATAGTAGAATATTTCCATTCAAATGGCCTTTAAAAAGTATGTTAAGCCACAGCTTTTTACATTTTTTTTTTTTGAGACACTAAATTCCAATAAAAAAAAACACTTAACAAATTTGCCAAATATTCTCCCTTGTGTTGCACATTTAACATGAAAAAACTTACGTTATAGGTAGAATGACCCGAGCAAACCCACCTTTTATAAAGAGAATCATTTGGCAAATTTTCATTTAAGAGCGGTTATTAAAGAATCAAGGTTTTATTACAACAATACACATATAACTTGCAAATATGACGAAACATTTAACCCAGTCCAATAATATTGAACGTAAACGTATACAAGCATTCTGAACGAAAAAAAGCAAAACCAAAATGTTCTTACTATTTCCAAGCTAGCTTGAGTTTTATTCTACGATACTGCGATTAGGAGTGCTATTAGCCTTTTAACGTCCAAAATGCTGGCTGTTAACGGTCGATATCGTGAAAGGGAGTATTACAATTACATACACGATGGTTAAAATTTAGACACATTCAAACTTTATTTGATTTGGAAAAGAAGCAAGTGCATTACGTTCAGATTTGCCTCGAAAAGAAACCCCATTATTATATGAAACTTGCGTGTGCAATAACGAAACTTAATTGCTAAGCACCGAAGGCCACACATCAAACTATTTTATCAAATTTGAGTGTGTTAGTTAAATTTGGTTTGACTTAGCGCTGCAACACATCAAAATTTTTTCGTCAATTTAATTTTAAAATTGTTTTGAAAAGAAAGTGTTGTCTTTTATTTAAACAACCAACTAAATAGAAAAGCTTGTTTTTTGTGTTTTGACGGATATTATTAGAACATTTTTCTTTTTAAATTCTCAGCAATTTATTTGGATTGTTGGGATATAAAGTTGATTGTTTGAGAATATCTTTCAAAAATTTCCAAAGTCTACTGATGATTAGGGTATTTCCTATGAAACTGGGAAACATAGAAAACAAGCTATTCATAATTTTTTACTGGTTGTCTTTTATTATAAGCCAAATTATTCTTTGTTTGTACAAAAATAAAAATAATTTTTTTTCAAATTTAAATTGTTTATAAAATAAAATTGTTTTCTATCTTTGACATTGATTTTGTCGCTGCCTAGACCACACAAAAATGAAATCTGAAGTAATTACGCACAAACACATCCAAGGCGAATTCATATCAGGTATATGCAAAAGCAATAAATACAACACTACAAAAAATAAATCTTTTTCAAATGTCAGGTGAAAAATATAAACACAAAAAGGAATTAAAAAAAAATATAATAAAAAAAATTTACAGTAAAAGAAAAACTTTTAAATATTTCGTGAAACTTTTAATTATATCGTGAAAATTACAGTCTCAGATCATAGAGCTTGGAAAGGTGTAAATGGCAAGCCAGATTGGGGAGGATTCTAGATGATATCTGGCGCTGAAGATACAAAACAAAATTTAAAAAATTGTTACAAACTTTTTTTCAAATTTCTATTAAAAAAAATTTGCAATAAAAGAAAAACTTAATTATTTCATAAAACCTTTAATTATGTCGTGAAACTTAAAGGTGAAAATGGCCAGCTGCGCTGCCAATTTCACCTGTTATGAATTCGCCTTGAACACATCAAACTAGCTTCAAACCTCAGCTGTGTCGTAGTAAAAATCTAAATTATTTTGATCATATCAAATTATTCTTAAGGTTGTATGACACTTCATTTTTCTAATATTGGAAAGTAGTAAGAACATATTGTAATAGAAAAATTAAATAAGTTCGAAGAGTTCAGATATATTGAACATAATGTTAGAATGTCAAAAATTATATGCTTGTTATCGATAAAAAAAATGAATGTGTCAAAAAAAAATATAAAAATGTTCACATTAAAATTGACAAATCAAGGTTGGAAATTTAAAATTGCTGCTAACTCAGCAATTTATTTTCGAAGACAGCGCTTTTACGAGATTTTTTTTCTAACCTGCGCGTTTGTATATTTGTATAAAAAACTCAAAAAACAAAAGTTTCAAAAAGATAAACGTTTATAAAATGGATGTTAGCATTATAGATTCCATTACATTAAATACCTTAAATACAATAAGCATATTAATGGCAAGCAGGAGTAAAAAAAAAAATAAAAATAAAAAATTCCTTCTCGATGGTTCCTTCTCAGAGAAGACGAAGGATTTAAACATAAACTATTCAAAGAAATTGAATGTGAAGACTCATTTTGATGATGACTCCTCATCAATTTGTGAAAATTTTAGCAAAAGTAAAGCCATATCTTACAAAGCAAGAAAACAATTTTTATGGTCAGCTTCTCCCAAAACTTAACTTTCTTTACATCCCAAATATAAGACACTTGCTTGACTTCATTTATTATATATAAAACTTCTTCTTCTAACCAAACTTTTACCATTTTATTCTTTTATAATCACTTTTTTCATAAATTTACGTTTTCTTTTTTGGTTATTTTTGAAATCAAATTTTTTCAGCAAAAAAACGTTTTGCCTACGTTTTATATAGTTTATTCTTTCTAACATTTGCTATTTTTTTCAAACAATTCTATAACAATTCAATGAAATAAAAATGAAGTGTCATACCACCTTTACTAATACAATCAAAAAGTCCCAGTTTTAAGAAACAGTTTGATGTGTGGCCATGCCGTTTTATATAGAATTTGAACTTCTTTACGATGGATAGTCGACTCATGACAACTTGAAGCTTAGTAATTTCAATCTTCCGATAATTTGAACTGTGTTCCTGGTCTTTTGAAACACACTTAGGAAAACATGCAATTTGTTTCTCTCATATATGAAATTATTATTAGCTTTACTATCTTACTTTTAATACGTTGTGTGTTCTTGGTACACACAAAAATCTTAATAGTTTGCAAAAGCAACTGTTAGCGGCGAAGTCTCAAAACAAAATATTTGCAATTTTATTCAAACTTTTCTTACTTTGAATTCTGTTGTATATTCATCCCTCTTGATGAATTGAACATGTGTTTAATTTGAACACTCGACTATTTAACTTTTTTTAAATTATCGAGAGCCGACTGTAATTATCATATTAAAACAATAAAAAAAAACTATAGACGATAAAACAACAAATCGGTTAGTCATTACAAGTAAACTAAAAGATATTTAGTAAAAAATAAAAAATAATTAAACAAACAAATCAACACACTTACCTAACGTAACACGTTGTGATGGTTCATAGTCTAACATTTTCTTAATTAAATCAAATAATTCAGCATGATCTTCATTTTCAATCATCTGATATCTAAACAATGGCTTACAATGATCACGCACATAGCGACCGGCCGATGACTTGTCGTCCCAATCCAACTTACCATGATAGAAATATTTTGTTTTAGTTTTGCTGTAAAGAACATGATTGCTATAGGTTAATCGAATTTCATGAAGTAAACTGCGCCTAGAGATAATGAAAGCATGTTAAGTTTATACATTACCGTGCCATGCGATATGGTATCTGTCCAAGTATACGTTCCATCATGGCAAGATGTTCACGATTGTCATGGGTTTGAAATAGTGTAATGCCCAAATATAGCTCGAAAAGGATACAGCTAAAATATTGAAATAAGAGAAACATAAGTTTAATAAAATAGTTTAAGAGTTTGTATAAATTTATATAAACGAGAACCGTCTTAATGCTAAAATTATTCTGGTCGAGTCAATGAAAAACAATGGCGTAACAATTTTCTCATATAAGCCCAAGGTAGATTTACCAGGTAGTGGTATAAGCTTGTCAAAATTTTGTTTACAAGACACATAATTCTGAAGAAACACATATTGTTGCTTTTCAAGCAAAACAGAAACAACATTTTGAAATTTTTACTTGTGATGTTTTTTGGTGTTGTATTTATTGTAATTTTGACACTATCTGGTAAAGCTGCCTTGTATATGTCCTCTAATTTTATGATCTTCCCCACTTTGTCTTCTCAAATGTCATCTACTTAACATTTTTCCAGGTTAAAAATAAGGAATTTAAAAATGTTCATTTTGTTGCTATAATCGTAAAAATATGAGTATGTAAATTTGTTTGCCCCTTTCTACGTCTACTTTCTACACATTAAGCTAAGTCCAGACGATATGTTGAATCAACATATATGTATATGTTTACACTCATATGTTACAATTTAACAACAAATACATATATCAAAATATCAAGTAATACAATCGTCTACACGATATGCGCAAAAATTTAGTTTTTTTTTTTTTATTCTGCAAATGATTTTTCAACATACAACTAGCATATAATTTGTGTTGATCCTAATTTATTGACCTTTTTTAAACAACTTTCTTTTTTTTCGAATAATTTGCGAAAAAATTTTTTCGAATTTTTTCAAAACAAATTATAACAATTATTTTCCAGAAGAAGTTTTCCAACGGAAAACGAAATATTGAATAAATTTGTTAAACTTTTTTATAAAAAACGACCTCGAATATTGCAAATTATTCAAAAAAGAAGAAAACTAGCATATAATTTTCATGTGTACATGATATGTTGAATATCGTATAATGGTATGTTTACTGAACATTTGTTTCAAATGTAATAGATATTTTTTTAATGGATAAGTTTTGGCTTGAGTCCTTTTTTAATAAATTAAAAATCTACATATGTATTGACCATTGGAAAAAACTAAGCTTATGTTATAAGCTTTAAGTTTTTCGCTTAAACTATTACCTCAACATTAAGAACTTTACTTTTCAATGTATATTTATTCGACCTACTGTTGAATTTTCAGTTACACTATTGTGTAGTGGGCTTTTTAGGTCGTTTTCCTTATTTTAATTTTATAATAAAACTACTGATTTGTTTTATTTAGTTTTACATCCTACGTTTCGTTGGATAATCCCAATTTTTTCCAGTTATATCGTCTAGACTTAGCTTTATACTTTAGTAATATATTCAGGCAAGTGCTCGCATTTCGCAAAAAAAATGAGTACGATTTGAAGTCGCAAAGTTGATGTGCTGAAAGTGGTAATCACAAAAAATTTTGCTATTTCAATTATAATATCAAACCGTGGAACTGGAAGAGTCTAAATAAAATTTGCAACAGATGGCACGACTTGTTTTTCCAATGCAAAAAGCAAGTGCTGCCAAATTTTACACGTATTTTTGCTCAAGCAAAACGCGCGATCTTTAGCATACAGAAAAATCCGATTTTGAAACCAACAAGTAAGTGGTTAAAAATCTTGCGTTTCTCAGCACATGGCTGCTTGTATAATTTAGATTAAAAAAAAAAAAACAAAAAAAAAAAACAAAAAAAGAAAATATGGTACGATAGAAATGGCTACACAAATTAGGTAAAATATAATAGCTTGCTACAATTTAAAAATAGTTGAAATGGTAAAAACATTTTTTTCCCCACAAACTAATTTTTAACATAAAAGACACTTCAGAAGAATCTAGTATTTTATGAAAAACCAAAAATTCTGTTCTTCACATTTTGTGTAGTCATATTGGTGTTTCTTATTTAAAAGGATGCTTACTTATTGCTCAATTTCTCCTCATTATTTGAGTTTTATTGTGCATGCATGTCGTATCTATTACCGTTGAAAAGTTTAAAAAATTGTCCGGTATGTGATGAAAACTGATAGTTTTCAAATATATCGTTTTCAGAAGGTGTGATGGAAAACGATTTCTTTTGAAAACGTTTTACTAATCACGATCATATTTTTATGATTGATTTTTGAAAACTATTATGTAAAATACAATCACAGTTAAAGTACAATAGTATGCAAAAATATCTATCAAATGCGGAAGTAATTAATTAAACATTTTAAATAGTTCAAAAATGATTAAAATATTTTTTTTCTATTCATTTATTTATAAGCTTTTTCCACTGAACAACATCTAACATCTACCATCAGTTTTTGAAGATGATAACATCTTCCCATAATAAATACATTGTACAAAAAGTCCACATTTTTCAACATCTTTATAAAATGTTCCTATCTCATGTTATTCCATTCAACATCTTTCGATTATTTCAGTGTCACCACTAGAAAAGTGGCAATAATGTCGATTATTCTTGTGGCATCACTGAAAATACGTCATTTATTTTGAAAATAATTAAAAAAAGTCATAATTTATTTAGCATGTGTCAATTGTTTGCGTGTGTGTTATTTTCCTTCATTTTTTTCTGATATACTTTTTTCTCCGTTTTTGCCAAATTTTTTATGTGTCCTAAATTTTATTCATAGACATACGTATATTTTATAATTAATCCTCTTTTGTCTTTCAAATTAATTTTTTTCGAAACAATTTTGCGTGCTTTTGATAAATTGTTTGAAAATTTAAATAATAATATTTTTGATTGATACTAAATGTTAGATGTAAGCAATGTAAACAATGTTTCACATTTTCAACATCTTCCACGCGTTCCATGAAGATGTTGATCAGTGTAAAAAGCCTATTACTGAATCTTCAAAATATGATCTAACAATAAGTATTCAAATCTTAATACTAAATATAAAAGTTATTTAAGTCCAGCCACTGCTAGACAAAAAAGTTTTATTTTGCGCGAATAATATCGGTCGAATCACCTATTTATCCCTTCTTCTCAACCGATAGTGGCCGCCAAAATTAAGTATGTTGCATGCAAGAGGATTTGGGTGAAATTCCAGGTTACTGGAACTGGATTAAAATATATTGTTACGTTTTTGCTTTAGATCAACAGCTGCACACTGGGTAAGATGTGACAAAATATTCTTAACAATATGCATCACACATATTTTTTAAAACAAAACGTTTTCAAAATTGATTTCTATCACAGGCCTCTCTCTGTACGAGTTTAGTTTTTTTTTTTTTTTTTTGAGACAGAAAAACGAACTGATTTTTGAGCAAAATTAGTAAAAATAAATCACTGAAGAGCTGGCATTACTTCTAACAAACTATTTCTTTCTAATCTATTTTAACTCAAAATACTCGTAATATCTGTGTCTACAAACAACACATTTGAATTGCAAGGTTAAGCATTATTAATGCCTGATTTAAATACTTGACAAATTTATTAAAACTAATACTTAACCAATTTCAACTTACCCAATGGACCATACATCACATGGCTGCGACCAACCCAATTCGAGTATAACTTCTGGTGCACGATAATGGCGTGTTGACACAATAGTGCTATGATGTTCATGATCAAAAGTGGCCGAACCGAAATCAATTAAACGGACATCGGTATTTTTAACACGTCTTACTTCACGATTCTATATTCAAATTTAACAAAAGTTAATAACCTGTGAAATCCTCTTCTCTGCTGATAAATATTACTTACAATCTTATGATTATAATGTGTGGTGTATTCTGAATCAACAAAAAGTATATTTTCTGGTTTAAGATCTGTGTGCGTTAAACGATTGTCATGTAAAAATTTCACAGAATAGCACAGCTGATAAGCCATGTGTCTCACTTGTTCCAATGGATATGGTTCGTAGTTGTTCTCACGCTGTATTAAGTAATTATTTAATTATTAACTCGTTTCAATAAATTTGGAAAATTTATATATATAAATATATATATATATATGTATATATACATTTTTTTTTTTTTTTTTTTTTGGATTTTAGAACTTACCAAGAAATCGAAAACACTCAAGCCCAACATTTCAAAAGCAATGCACATGTGTCCGTGATAATCGAACCAATCAATCATTTTAACACACAAACTGTAAAAAAACAAGTATTGTTTTTTAATTAACTTTTACATTGTTTTTTTAATTACATTACATATCAATAAGCTTTACTATTGTACTCACTGTTCACAATTTGGATCCTTTTGTGCTATTTTTTCTAAAGCATTTATTTCCAATTTGGCAGCTTCACGATATTTTTCTACATTCTTTATAATCTTCAAGGCCATGCAAAAATCCCTTTTAATTAAAAGAAATCAATAGGAAAAGTTTTTAGTTTTTAAAACGTTTCAAAAACAATTTTTTTTTACCAACCTTTCCATATCCTTGACCTTAACAACACGTCCAAACGTACCTTCACCCAAGGTGGCCATAATTTTATCTGAAAATTCATACAAAAATACTCATTGAGTAAAGAATGATGATCTTACGACTCTTAAGCAAAATTAATTAGTTTTATTTTGATATAAAAATTAATAAAACCTGATATATATAGGACACTGGACTATAATATATTAAAAAAAAAAGAACAGAAATCTACGAATATTTTATGTTTAACTGGTTCAGGTAGAATTGGGAAGTTTTTGGAGGAATAACTAACTATTGAAAACAATCGAAAACCAAAACTTGATATAAAGTGTCAGCGCGTTTTTTTTTTTTTTTTTTTTGATTCATGGGGAAATCAAAAGAAAATTAATTAAAAATTTCTTTATATAAAAGTGGGGCAATGCTTAAATGTTTTAGAAAGTTTAAAGCTGAAATGTTATTAAAAAAAATTGTAAAAAATAACTTGTAAAATAAATGTTTGCCCTGTTTAGCAATATCGAAAGTTGTGTTATATGATGTTTATATAACACAGAGGAGCGAATCGTCTACAAAATTTTTATAAAAACACATTGCACAAGAATTAATTTCTGAGTACCTTTCATACAAGTTTTCTGCACGAACAAAATAAATTAGCTGAATTGTTCGACTTATTAACGTTGTAGTTTCTGCGTGTTAGCTGTTAATATGTAGAAGAAGGAAGGATGTAATTTGGAAAACTTTATATATAATACTTTTCAAAAATCATGAAAATGTAGAGATTTTTAATAAGAAAATATAATAATTGTGCATTTTCTTGTTTAGGAAGTATTTCTTTAAAAGGAATTTTGTTAAAGAGAAATACGTCATAATTTGGTGCTTTTTTTGGGTTTTAAGTTTAAGAATGAATGTTTTAATATTAAAAACGTGCTGTGAAAAAAAATCTTACGATTCCATTTTTATTTCAAAATGTTTTTGTACCCAGAAATTTGTGTATAATTGAAAAACTTTAAAATATTTCAAATGAAATTTCCAGCTTTCTCGTGGTTAGCGATTTTTAATAGACTATAGAAAATTTTACTTATTCGTAACTGTTGCAGGCGTTTTTTACAGTTGCCAACCATGATAAGGTTTGTATTGAAACAAATGCCTTGAAGCCTTTTATTGTTTTATGTCAAATAGTCTATTTTTTCGATATTTGCAAACAGGTAATATTTATTTGTATTAAACAAGTCTTTTATTCCTAAATTTTATAAGAAAATTTAATTAATTAAAATAGGCAAAATTTTAACTAGAAAAGGAAGTTTTTACTAGGATTATAAAAAATTAAACATGAAAAGAAAACATGTGGAAACGCGCAAAAAAAAAAAACAAATAGTTTTAAAATAAAAAATTTGAAAGTTTTTTTTTATTGAAATCAAAAGATGTGTGATAAAAGGAACAAACATGTTCAAGATTTTTTTCTCTTCCTTGGTTTTGTAGGACAATTAATCCTAATAAGCTGTCAAGTATGCCCTCTTTTTCATGTCCTAAATATGTTTCAGTAAATGGAAATATAGTAAAAAATAGGAATAGGAAAAAAATTAAAAAAAACAAAAAATTGTCACGAACATCTGTGATGAAGTATATCGCCAGAGTGATAAATCAAGTGGCCATCAGAATCATCTTGTATGACGGGCTTTGCTGTCTGTGATTTTTTTAAGATAAGACCAAAGAAAATGTTAAAACGTTGGTGGTGTTTTTTTTTTGCGTAATTTTTTTATATTTTTGTTGCAGAAATCGGGAACAGCAGCAGCAGATTGATTGTGAACAGAAGTCAGCAGCAGGAAGTTGACAGTTGATTTGCATGCAGGAGGACACAAGAAGTTTTTATATTCGTTAGAGAAAGGGTGTTGCAGATTTGAGCGTTTACACGTTATTGGGTCGATTTGGTAGGTTGATTTTGGTTGAATTGGTCATCGTTATAAAAAAAATATATATATATAAGAAAGAGAGAAAAAAAAGAAAAAAGAAAAAACAGAGAAAAAAAAAAGAAAAATATCCACGGCATCAGAAAACAACATCAACATCAGATCCAACATCATCGTCATCATCATCAGTGTCAAAGTCATCGTTACAGCAACCGAAGAAAAATCAGAAATTCAATCAGCAACACAATTTCGTAGCCACCAAAATTATTGAGTAATAGAAGTAGTAGCAGCAAAATTAGTAAAATCATCATTGTTATAAATTCCCACGTTGACACCACATATTATTAATACCAATATTTTGAAATATTTTTCCAAAAGCAAAGCCATAACATTCCATCATCATCGTACGGTCAAACACATTGTCATCATCATCATCAAAAACATCATTGTGATAACCATCATCATCATCATCATCATACATAATCAAGAAAAACACGAAAAAAATACGTTCGTTTTTTCGATAAGAAAATTAGTTCGGACAAATTGTTGTTTTTGTATTTGTAATTACAAAAACTAGCAATTGTTAATTGTATATATATTTTATATATATAATTTTTTAATGAAACAAATAACAGTAATACATATTATACATAGATTTAACATTTATATATTATTTGTTAGTTAATATGCAAACAAAAAAAAAATAGTTGTTAAAATAATATAAAAAAAAAGAAATTGAAGTTCTAAAAAGTTTGTATTAAAATTAAATTTTTTTAATTTTAACTTAAAAATGCATAATTTTTGATGTTAACATAGAACTGTTTTAATTTCCAAAATAAAACAAACATTCAATAACTAACGTTTGGTTATTATTAGTTGTTTGTTCATGAGACACAACGCACTTGAAGTTCTTTGGTTGCCTCGCGACCTGTACGCAATAAAATTATACTTTTCCATTTTCATACGAAAAGTTGAGGTCCAGTAAAAACGGATTGAATTTTTTTTTGTGAAATTAATGTGATGTTTCTCCACCCCAAGCAAGCGACTTGTCAAGAAATTTTATATGAAAAGCACTTACGTGCTGTTCATAGAACACAGACGAGCAACTCGTCTAGAAAATTTATGTGAAAGTTACTCAATTTTTTGAGTGATTTCCATATAAAATTTTTTAGACGAGTGCTCGTCTGTGTTCTATGAACAGCACCTTAACGTTTTGAGTGATTTACATACAAATATTTCAGGCAAGTCGCTTGCTTGTGTTGTGGCAACATCACATAAAAGGAATTTCAGAAAAAAGTAAAAATTAAATCGGTTAAATAAAATGTATGTATAATTGCTGTTTAGTCTTCTTTTTTTATATTAGTTTTATTAATTTGAGCTGCGCATTTAATTATAATATGACGCTTCTTTAGGCATATATGTAAATGTTTAAAAATTAGAAGACGATACCTAATTGTTTTCGATATTATTCTTATTATTCCAATACAAAATCCATTGCCGTCATTTCACTCGGGCATAAACATGTCATCGAGGAATATTATTAAACCTTAAATTATTTTAATTCCAGATGAAAAATAGTTTTTATTATTTTTATTTCCATTAAAAAACTTAACGATTTGTGATTGCAATTGAAAAAAAAGATGTATTTTTTACTTACTTACTTTACTTACTTTAGTACGAGTCGTACTCAAAAATTCAAGTATGAAAAACACACAAGTGTACTTAAAATAAGCCGAAAACGGGATTGTTCAAGAAAACCAAAACCGACAATGTCGGTTAATTCAATTCTTGAATCAAGTGCAGAATTCTTGAACCGATTACAAAACTAAAACAAAGACACAACAAATACATACATGGTCTGATCAAACAATAGTAGTTGTTTTCAAATTTCGTATGTTCGTTTTTTGCATTTTATGTTGGTACACATGTCTGTTATATATGTTGGTAATATCAGCCATTTCAGTTTGTCAGTTTGTTTTTGACAGATTAAAAGATTAGTCTTATTTTGGTGGGGTATTCGATTTTTTACTAAATTTTAAGCAAAAACAACCTCGCATGGATATCGCTCAGGAGCTGTTGAACATCGTCAATGACGATCCAGATTTCCTCAAAAAGGTCATAACTGATGTCGAGTCATGGGTGTATGGCTATGACATTGGAACGTAATCCCAATCATCCCAATGGAAGCGTCCACAAGAGCCAGGACCGAAAAAAGCACGTCAAGTTCATTCAAATGTTAAGGTTTGGCTTACGGTTTTCTTCGACTGAAATGGCCTGGTGCATCATGAATTCTTGCCACAAGGTCGTACGGTCAGTAAAAAATACTACCTAGAAGATATGCGCCGTTTGCGCGAAGCTATTCGTCAGACACGCACAGTATTGTGGAAAAAACAATCATGAATATTGCACCATGACAACGCACCAGTTCGCACATCGATGCTTGTGCGTCACTATTTATGCAAAAACTAAACCGTTTATCATGCCTCAACCACCGTATTCACGGGACTTGGCCACCGCTGACGAATTATGTACGGAGTTTGCTTAGTTCTTTTGTAATCGAAAATACCATGCAGAAATTGCATTCAAAAGAATAGTTAATTCGCATTCAATATTAAAAAAAGTAATAATTTGGCTTGTCCATTCTGGTTTAAAATTCATTATTATTTTTTATTTTAACCATACAAGAAGATTTCAATACTTTTAAAAATAATAGGGTTAAGATTAAGTTAATCGTGCAATTATGCTTATTTATTAATAACAGGGGTAAAATTATAATAAAGGCATATTAAAACAATATATAACGATAAAAAAAGAGAAGTATGTGATTAAAACCAATTTTTTGTCATATATTCAGCAAGTATTTTATTTAAATTTTTATTGCTACACGTACATATGTAGTATATATTCGCTAAATGGAATAATTATTGCTTACTGGCTGATTTTCCTTAATACTTAAAAAATTAGATTTTCCTTTTTAAAAATACATATTTACTTAAAAAAAAAAAGTTTTATATTTTATTACTGTCTTCAATAAAATTTATAGAAAAAACTTATTTTTGTCTATGCTTTCGAAAAACTGGCGGTAAGGCAAAAGGCACTTTCAAATCGAAATTTATTTATTTTGCTTGTTTCAAGGAAAATTATTGCATTCCGAAAATTGCTGCTTACAGAAAAACATTATTTCAAATCGTCAGTCAATCAAAGATTAAATCCAAGTAATGTAATGTAGAGTATATAATGTGGAGTATATAATTAAAAATTTTACGATATTGTACTGTCAATTTTCCGATAGCTTTTGGCATGAGGGGAAAAAAGATCCACTATGAAGTATCAAACAAACAGATTATTTTCGAAGCGCCCAAGTTTAATTATTTTTAGGCTTTCTCAACATTAATTTTTAAGGCTTTTTTCTTTTTGTTTTCTATCGGGAAATAGTAATAAACTGTTATTTTCATTAACAAATTACTAAAAATTTTTGGTAATAAATAAATCAATTTCATTAAAAATAATTCAGAAATAATGTAAAAACAAATTTCACTTCGGAAAGGTAATATTAAAATACAAAAAAAAAACAGGTGTGTGTGGATTTGGCTGGATCGTATCTGAAATACCCTTCACATAGTCACGTAAAGTTTTTGCAAATATTCTGAAAATTGTGGAAATTACAAACGGGATCACAAATTTATATACACATTTGACATTTTTGTGTAGGGTATATAAATAATTAAATCAGACGATATTTTCAGTTATAGTAATAAAAAAATGAGAAAAAATCTAATTTTGGAAGAAGTCTTCCAAAAGAAGACAAAATATTGAAAAATACTTTAAACATTAAAAAAAAAAAAAAAAAAAAAAAAAAAAAAAAAAAAAAAAAAAAACAGACCTTGAGCTGAACGAATTATTTGCAAATATTGCATTAAATAAAGGTCAAAGCAAATAGGATCAAGAAATAAATTTTTTTTTTTTGATGTTTTGTAGTGAAACTTTGTTGCTCATGCCAAAAGTTATCGAAAAATCGATGGCACAATATCTATTGCTAATTATCATATTTGGACATAAATTCATATTAAGTAATCAATAGTTCGAATTTGAAAAAAAATTATTAAAAAAATTTCAAGTTATAAGGTTAAAAGAAAAAAAAATTATAAAGAACAAGTAAACATTTAAATTGGTCCTCTAAAACCTGAGACACAACGAAAGTACAATAGCTTAGGTAGAATTCACTCCCAGTTTTGAAAAATCGGTTTTCAAAATATAAATTTTTTTCCTAGATGTTGTAATTTTCCTTATTTTCAAGCCTTTTTACTATCAAAACTTTCGACGAAATTGCATAAATTCGGACACAAGCAGTAGTATTCAATAGCTTTTAGTTTTTCTGCCAGTTTTCAAATATCAAAAAAATGTACGCGAAAGAAAGCTAGTATATCTATCTCACTATTATTCGTTCGCATGTACTTTAATTGAATTATGACACAGAATGTAGTTAGATGAATCCAAACACATATATATTTTTTTAAGTTAAGCATAAAACACATAAACCACGACAGCAAATGCTGCAATTGTAGTCGTGTAGTTCACTGCTGAATTATTTTGAAATTCAGTATGCGATCATTATTTAGTGTTAATACTTTAGAAATTTTAGCTGTAATAAATTTCGTAAAACAAATTCTGTTTATGAAAATACTTCTTTATAAAATAAAGGGCGAAAATATATAAAAAGTACTACATGTATATAACAATATAATATATTTTGTCATTTATTTAAAACATTTAAATAAATAAAATATTTCCATGCGCTAATTTGTTTTACTTGTTTACAAAACTGTTTCTATTTCGTAGTAACAAAAATATATAAATTAGTTTAATTTGACTGCGGCAAAAACATCTGCAAAGACAACAACCTGCGGTAATGTCGTCTTGCTGCTGTCAAAATAAACATTCTCATTTAAATATATGTATTATAAATTTGACATATAAAAGACGGTAGGTTCGAGTCTTTAGTGTGTTCAATGCTTTAAAATTAAAAAAATAAACTTTTTATTCCGATTTTCGATTTTCAAGTTTTATATTTGCTAACTCCGAAAGTGCGGTCACATTAAGCAAATATTTGACAAAAATAGGGTAACCAGTACATTTGAATCGGTTCTAAATCGGCCTAAAATAAAGACCTAAGTAGTACTCCTGAGTAATAAACAAACTGATCTAACATATTACCACATAAGCAGAAGTAAAACTTTCTACTTTCTTTTATTTTAAGAAAAATAATGTATTTATTTAGTAAAATATTTGCCCTTAAGTCGCGTTTGACGGATTCAAAATTTCTAGGTTTCAAAGAAGAAATTTAATAAGCTTCAACTTAAGAGTTTTCCGTCGATCGATTTTACATATATGGAATAATTATTTAGTTAAAAAAAATATATCAAAAAATTGGTTTGAAATTAGTATAATTTTGGTACAGCCAGAATAAGTGGAAGCAAAGGTAATGTATGTAGGAATACAAAAAAAAGTATGTTTTCTGTTTGAAAAGTCGCTTAAGACAACAAACAATTTAAAGCCGTATATATGATATGTATATAGTATTAAAAAGCTTTTTGTTAGTTCTAAGTTTAAACTTTATCTTTTGGCAAATAGAAATGAAACGTGCATTCCATAAAAAGCGGCCAGCTAAAAGTAATAGTAGGTAACTTTTGGTACGATTTCAACTTTATTATAAATAATTTTGCTTCTTTTCAAATGAAGAAAATTTTTAAAAAATGATCTTACGAAAGACGAATAATGTTTTGGAATGCGTGACCTATAAAAGATAGACGAAGATGTGGCACTTTTTGCGAGCTGATGTTGCTGATAATGTTGTTGTTGCTGTTGATAAGCTTGTAATTGTTGTCGCTGATATGCGGTTAAGGTTGAAGAATTAGCTGCAGCACCAGTGGCAGCAGCAGGCCTCCTACCACTGCCTGGGCCATACGCAGATGTGTATGGATATGCGGACATATAAGAATTGAGATAATGATCACGTGTAGCCG
The DNA here is from genome assembly GCA_914767995.1 of Thecocarcelia acutangulata. Taxonomy (NCBI): domain Eukaryota; kingdom Metazoa; phylum Arthropoda; class Insecta; order Diptera; family Tachinidae; genus Thecocarcelia; species Thecocarcelia acutangulata. The sequence continues at coordinate 167,936,402 of OU612094.1, read as the reverse complement.
GATAACGTGAAGCTGGTCCTGAGTTTTCGAATTCACTGAGAACTGCGGCAGTACGCGAAGTGGCAGCACCTGTATAAGGTCTATGCTGTCTTGAAGATATCCCGCTTAGACCTAAACGCTCACTTATGCCCCCAAATGCTAAAGCACCTGAACTGGATGAGTGCACAAGACCCGTAGTTGTATTAGAGGGTTTGACTAGTGGTTGTGGTCTATACTTGGCAAGATCACTGCTTATTTTGTCTTTGTTAAGGAAGCGACTTGTCTTTGAGAAGGTAGAGAAGGTGTTAGAGGATTTTGACTGATTTTTTTCTATGTTGCCATCTGTGTGATCCACACTTTTTATGGATTTTGAGTGATTTTTTTCTATGTTGCCATCTGTGTGATCTACACTTTTTATGATATCTAAGGAGGATTTAATTGTGGATGAGGTGTTAGTTGTGGTTGTGTTATTCTGTGTTGATGAGGGAGGAGAGCTAGTGGGTTTTGTTGGCTTAGTACTTGACTGTGTGTTATCATCAGAACTTGTTTCAGATTCGTCTTCCTCCTCTTCTTCAGAAGAGGTGGAACTATCCGATGTTTCTGTTTCGTTAGTTACTTTTTTAGTGCGTATTTTCTTTTTCGGTGCCATATCCTCCTCTTCAAAGCCATTGCATTCTTGATCTTGATTGACAGTGTCTTTAGCATTTTCCTTGTTAACAACTTCTGCATTATTGTTATTAGCATCTTGTTTCTTGGCTTTTTCCTTTTCAAGTTCTTCTTTTTTTCGTTTCTCCAACTCTTTTTCTTTATCTTCTAAAGCTTTCTGAACCTCTTTGCTTTTTTCTGCCTCTTGAGCATAACGGACCATACGTTCTCTCAACTCAGTACGTTTCCGCATTCTTTCTTCAAACTTTTTGGCTTCTAGATATTGACCATCATCGCGCAAGGCTAAAAGTATGGCAGCATTATCAGCAGAGGAGCGATCATCGTTTAATATTTCCATTTCTTCTTCTGAGAATTTATTACTTGTGGGTGGTCGATGCGTAGATGAACCAACTGAATTCATTTCTGGTCGTTTGTGGGCAAAACGATTGCGGGAATTCAAGGCATGACTATTGCGGTCTTGAAACTCATCCGGTGGAGGTTCATGACGTGGCCTGCCACCTGCTGAAGCCTCTCCAGCAGCTGTAACAAGGCTTTCACAAGTTTTGTTACGCCCATAAGTCCTTTGTCTTCTACTTCCCGCATTGGAGGCAGTTGTGGCGGATAAATCACTTGTATCATAACGTGAATTACTGGGACCTAAACGTGAGCCATCATAATAATTGCTATAATCCAAACCACTGCGCGGCTTATAGCTAGAGGCATATTCCCCTTGGCGTCCATACCGCGATGTGTTTGGATCATACTCGTCATTGTACCGATGATCATAATGGGTGCCATAGTTTCTTGCTCCTGATCTATATCTACTGCCACCATAGTCTAAAGGATAATTGTCATCTACAAGACCTATATCTGCCCCAGCTGCTCGACCATTTATTGAACTAGCGGTGGTCAGATAACCACTGTCGTTTGAATCTCCCAAATACCTGGATTTGTTTTTCTGCAATCTGTATGGCGTGCGCTCTTTACGATCGTTGGCATTGAAGGATGAAGAGGATAGTTTAGATTTTGCGGATAGCAACTGATGTGTGGTAGCGGATCGTGTCAATGGATTGATATTTTCATCGGGTTCTAGGGTTTTTTCATGATCGTCATATTTGCGGCGACCTAAAATATCTGAATATTTATTTTCAAAACGAGCTACAGCACTGGAGGATGTAGAGGCCACTGGTGTTTTGTCTTTATCATTGTCTTTGCGCTATATTATTTTTTTGTATCAATTAAACAGTAAACAAAATTAAATTAGATTTTATAAAAGGTTGTGAATTTCTGTTGAAAATACTTCTGGATTTTCTTGACTTGCGACAATGACAATAGGCGGGTAAATAAATCACTTTTTCAATCAAATTTAACTGATTCATGATTTCCTTTTTTCAACTTTTTTCTATAAACTTCTTATAATCACTCTTTGATTATCAAAAAGCAACGTAATTAAAATATATAAACAAAATTTTATTTTTCCTCTTTTAGATTTTTTTCTCTAGATTTTCATTTATTTTCAGAAATTTTTATAAACGACCTTCAAAATGAAACAAAAATACACATTTTGTTACGATTAACTAGAAAATTTTGAAATCAAATGTGCATCTTTATTTTTTGTAAATTATTCACTTGGGTTTTAGAAAAAGTGTTCGCTCGGAGTGCGAAATGTGTAAAGGAAACCCAACAATGTAAAAATTTAATTAATTGAATGCATTATATCGGAATAAAATTTTTAAGGACTTTGTGAAAAGAAAAGAATTCAAGAATGAACTTGAGTTTGATAAACTTAATAGTTTTCTATTTATTTTAGATAAATGACATAATTTTTAGAAAGCATTTATGAAACTTGTCAAAATGTTAACTACTACTAAAAAAAATTTTCAAATTAAAAAATTAAATTCAATAAATCATAAAATACTGTGTATGAAAGTGGAAATATATATACATAAGTATAAAATAAGAAATATATACATATATGTATGTATATGTGTATTTAAACAGCATTTATTCAATTTATTTGGAAGAAATGTACTCCAAATGATTTTTGTTTGTTTTCAAATTACCATGTTTTTGATTCTACTTTTGCAGGGAAAGTAATTTGAAATAACTTCAATTTGAGGTTTTGATGTTCTACATTCTACTTTACATTTTTTTAAACATTAATTCGTGTTCTTGAAACTAGTTTTACATAAAAAGATAAAAATACGTTTGATTTTCATTGTGAAATTGAAATCTTATGGAGGGAAAAAGTAAATATAATTAATGTAAAATGATGAAATATTTATTTGAGATACAAAGTTTAAGTATTCATAGGGAAAAACAGGAATAAAATCAGATTTTGGATTGTAGATTCATCGATCCCTGGCGCAGATGCAGCTCGAAGGACCATAAAAAAATTTACTGGCTAAAGTGGATTGACGATGTCATCTCTTATTGAAGCGGCTACTGAAACATTTACTCACTCATACTAATCATTGTTATCATTTTCATACTTTGATTTACACCAGGTTTATCAAATTATTGCATATCATGGCGCTTAGAGAAAATACGTCCCTGGGGTCTCTTGAATAATGTGATACATTTGGTGCAAATGTGCTCTTCTAATAAGCCCTCCACAAAAAAATTTTGCACATGGGTTTTCATGCAAATTTAAAGTGATTCAAGACAGTATCCTAGTTAAATTAAAATTTTTTCCAGTTTTATTTTCGAAATTCATTTCGAAGATAAATGTTTCAAACTACTGCGCTTGGAGAACTTTAAAAGTGAAAAGTGTACTTTTGAAATCATACATTACTTTCATTCTATTACTTTTCTGGAACATACCTGCTAACTAAAAGTCTAGAATTTTGTCGACATTTTTAAAATGGTCGGACTGAGAAAAACGTGTTTTTACAAAACGAAAAAGCACCATATTTATCAAATATTATTTTTTAAATTAGCGTTTAACAACTTATACATATATACATATAAAAGATTACGTTTGAAAACAAACAGTTACAAAATTAAAAAAAAAAAAAAATTACTAGTTTTTTTAATTGAACTTTCAGAAACAAGGGAAATCTAGAAATGGGGCTGTTGCATGTAGACTTTTTCGCCTTCTGTGTTTACATATTGTCCATACATGAGAACGTATATGTTTGAAAAAAAAACCATATATTTTTTGCTTTTTTGATTTTGTTTTAATTCATGTCAAGAAAAATCATGAATCATAAATTATAAAAAGCTAAATAGTTAATAAATATCACCACGCCACCTTCTTTTTTCTTTTTTGTAAACTCACAGAAAATCCAAAAATAATTTCTTTTTTCAATTTTTTAATCAAATACTAACTCCGAATGTGCGCATTAAAGGTTTGTAATACGTAGAAACCGGACTTAGATTTGAACGTAAGCGATCTAAAGCCGATATATTCGCGGTGGTAGAACTTTTTTGATAACGACCCGTCGGTACCGGGTCATATGCGGCCGATGTGCCTGCACCGCCATAATAACGGTGATAACGATAACGATCACTCATCGGGTCGTTCGAAGAATTATCACTGTTGCTGCTGGGTATTTTTGTAGAACGCGTAGCACTTTTATCTGTTTGTTCGTCTCTATCTTTGGAAAATAGTTTCGTGTTGCGTTGCTTTTTATTAGACGGAGTTTTGCTTTTACTACGTTTCTCACGTAAAATAAACGATTTTAAATCACTGTTTTAACAGAAATAAAATTCAAATTTTACCATTTGAATATACCCAGAATTTGTTATCAGTAATAAATATTTCGAAACAATACAATCAATCACAGGATATATTCTTTTTTTTTTTTTATTTATAAGAAAAGCATTTCATTTTCATTTAAAAAAATTCATTATATCACTTTTTTGTTTTTCTTAGCATAAAAATGTACTTATTTTTATATATGTATACATTTTCTTAAATTTAATCTCATAATATTAACAATTTTTCTATTTTTGCAAACGCAGATGAATAAAAATATTATGGCCGCGCACCGCTGATTAACATCATTCGAACGAACGTTTTGTCGAAAAATCAAAAATTAACTGAATCTCACGGCTAGAAATTGTGTGTTCTTTTTTTCTTTTTTGTCTTGTTTTTACAAACAAAATACGTATTAAAAGAAAAAATATTGTGAAAATGTGTGAAAATTCTATATTATAAAATAAATAATAAAATGTTTATAAAAAAAAACGTTTTTCATACAAAGAAATTAACTGAAAACACAGACAAAATATCACAAATGTCTTCAATATATTTGTATGTATTAATAATTGTATATAAACATTTTACTTTTCAATTTCAATTTTTAGTGGAAAAAATAAGGGGGCGTTAAAGTCTTTAGCATATTAAAAATAAAATTATTTTCCAAAAAAAAAAAAGATAAAAAAAAAAAATAATAATCGTAGCCAAACTTAAGAAAAACCCGATACTTATTCATCAAAGAAAGAAATAAAGGAAATGCTCAAAATGTCACAAAAGAGAACAATAGACAAAGAACTAACAAACAGACAACTAACAAAGTAATTTTTCAATTCCTTTAAACACCTGGGAATTTGAAATTTTACATATGATAGTTGGCATAAAAAAAGAATTAACATTGAACTAGTTTGAATAAATTTTAATATTTTGTTTAATATAAAAACAAAAATGTGTACTTTACACATATTTTTTTTTTTTTAACCATACAAAACATAAAATTTTCAAGTTTAGATAGGCGACAAAATAGCTTTTAATTATATCTCTTTTAAAATAAAATATTTTAATGAACATATGATGAAAATATGAGTAACAATTAATGGAAATTACAAGGGCAGTAATAAATAAATAATTTGTTTTCTTCCAATTATGGCTTAACATTTATTTATTTTATTTTTTTTTATCTGGGACCAGTACTCAGGGGATGGCTCTACATATGCAGCGTATTGTACTGGAACTAGGAAAATAAGTTATGATGAGGAGGAAAGAGGGAGTAGTGTTCGTGGAGGTTTAACTTTAACAATAACAACACGAAAAACTAAAACAAACTCTATTGCAGCATTTACAATGTTGGAATTAAATTAGTTAAAACTGATCAGTGCCCAGTGTATATACCTTCGACATTGCTCAGATTAGAAAAATTTAGTGCAACACCTTCCACACTACAAGGTAATGAAATGCATTGGATGATACCATTTAATTTAAACGATTTACGCGCAATAAAAAGCTGTTTGAGTCCTATTTTAAAACACCCGCTTTATGCAAACTTAACCCGGTTAAATATAGGGTGCCCGCCGGGAAGGTATTTGCCCAGAAACGATCATTATGTTTGTTCATATATTCATTCAAATGAAAATTTGCGTCGTCACCAACTACGATTTTTTTATGAAAATCAATTATTGATTTTGAAAAAAAAAAATTTAACGATTAGAACACGTTGGTTTATCGAATATAATTGTGTCTACTTTATGACTTCCATGTATGAACTGTCAATACTAATGTTTACTAAAATGGCGGCAAAACAAAGTAATATACCTTCCGGGTAAAAAAAATTCTGGCGATTACAAAGTGACAATACTCGTACATTTTAAACAACTTGTTTATTAATATAAAGCAGCACACATAATTTTCTTATTCTTTTTAACAACCATCTATATATCTAACTTCCAACCCCTTTCACTCCTTCGCGGATGACAGCAGCATTTGCCATTCATATTCATTCAGTTATAGATATGCTCATCCTGTCCGTGACCTTTGCCAACAGGCAAAATATGAAAATATACAATACTGTGACTTTCCATTAATTTCCGAATGGGGTTGTAAAAAATCGCCTACAACGCTCGTAGGCCCTGTGTTGTTTATTAAAACACAAACACACAACCGCAGATACTGCTTCATATGAGGAATCGGATGCTCTTGATGGAAATACAGTGTGATGTTCGCTGGAATGAACACATTTTTCATGTCTCTAAAGAAGCATTCAAGTGCCTCGGTTTTTTGAGACGATGTAAGATTTATTTTACTCCATCCGATCTCCCTACTATTTATACTACCTATATCCGATCGCGAATGAAATATAATTCTCATGTGTGGGCTGGCGCTGCAGTCTATTTTGGGGTTTCTCGACTGTGTACAGCAGAGAGCGAAGAAGCTTATAGGTGACTCACTGGAGCACGCAGTAGGGTGCGTTATTCTGTTCTATCGTACTACAACGGATTTTGCTCTGACGGGTTTAGGGATCTAGTTCCTGAAAATCGCACATTTCCACGGAACGGACTTTTAGCGTCCAGACCTCATATATTCGTGGTCGATTGCCCGGGGAACCGTACAACGCATTAGAGAATTCGATTTTCAGCAGTACGTTGCGTCTGCTATATCGTTGGAAAGTTCAAATGTTTAAGTTTTAGCAATTTATTTAATTAGCGAAAATTATAGACCAAAAAAAAAAAAAAAAAAAATTACTAAGGAAAAGAATAAAAACTCTAAATACATTCATATAAATATTTAAACTGTAGAAACAAACAACTAAAATACTTTTTTTTATTGAATTTGTATACATTCATTATAGAAACTGTATTGTCGTTTTCGACGATGATTAAAAAGATAAATCATTTTAAATATATTTCTATTCGCCTTCGGTTTACAAAACGAGAACATTAACCAAAAACACAGTTGGGGAAGGGGTTGCCAATCAATAACTTCTGTGATAAAGTAAATTTATATATCTTCAGTCTGAACTTACAGTTTGCGAAGATGAGTATTTACAGTTAAAACCCTGTATTAGATAAATTCCTGAAGTTGGATTTCGAATTTTTCCATACAAAAACTTTTCGCAGTTTAGAATTTTTGAAAATTTGTTGCGCTAAAGTTTTATTACAAACCGCCATTAGTAGAGAATTAATAATAAAAAAAAAATAAAAAAGTTATTTTTTCAACAAATTCTCGATATATTTGAGTAATGAATTTTGGATTTTAAAGTTTATAGAAATTGCCTCCTTATAAAAGAAGTTGTATTTTAAAAAGACTTACTGACTTTTCTTATGGGAGGGGCAATGGAAATACCCATATACATACCTCTGTGTTCTCATATTTATGTCTTTGCTTTTATGCAAAAATTTGGCAAAATATTGCAACTAGTCATTTATAATTTTAGGCCTGTTATAAATTATTTTTTGACAATCAAACATATTTGCTTAATTAATGGATTATGGTTTTATTAACACAAAATATCTAAAGAGAAATACAGTGTTTAGTGGAATATAAATTTTGAAAATTAAAAAAGAAAATCATGTACGAGTATGTATTTGTAATATTCCAATAATACGTGGGAGTAAAAATACGTGTTTAATTATGAACTTGATGATTTTTCTTCATACTTGTTCAATTAAATGTGTGCTGAGAAAAATATTTAATATCACAAACATTGTTACACTTCCGTTTAAGAAATTTATGTTGTTGGCCAGGGTTAAAGTTAAAACACCATTTATGAATAAAAATAAAATTAAAAACAACGCTAAATATATATACACAGCAACTCATTATTTTTTTTCAGTGTAACACACTTATTCCTGAATACTATATTAACATATAATTCTTAACAATTAAAGAGACAAAGAATTATTTTACCAACAAAAAATAAAAAATATATAAAAAAACAAAGAACACAATGAACTTAAAACTTTTAAAAGAAATATATTTTCAAATATTTATATATAAAAAAACTTGTTAGCCATGGCATCGGAAAGCAGTTAAATAGACATTTATTGAGTTGAATATCTACTTGGCTTGAGTGCGATTTTAAAGCCGTTGTTAATTATGATCATGAAGACTGTTTGGGCTTCAACCATTTAATGGATGTTTTCGAAGTTACGTTGCTATTGACCATTTTTTTTTTTTAATCTTTCTTTTTTTTTTTGTCATATTCACCAAATCAAACTTGACTTCAGTTTTTGTTTTCAACTAATAGCGGAGAGCGATATCGTGATACGTTTGAAAGCTATTTAACGCCACGACTGCATGCTTTGGTCTTGATTAACATGTGATATCAATAAGACGGTGTCCAATCAAATACTGCTAGGATTACAATGGAATTACTGCGAGTATTTACCCTGTTGTTTGTGCCGGTAAATTTCACATGCATACATTATTATTAGATGAAGAATTTGTTAACTAATGAAATACTGTACAAGAAAATATGGCCAACTGGGATATTAAAAAAAAAATTTGGTAGGCATGTCCTCACATTTTTACTTGTAAACGATTTTTTGCAAACATATACGACACAATTAAAAAAAAGTATGTAATAAAAAGCATAAAAAATACCTGCATTAACAATAGCTTCCGTATTCGACTTATTTAAAAATAAGAATTAAAAGAAATGCATAAAGTGATAACGGAATTTAAACCATATAAGTTTCCTAAGAACGAATTGGCTAAAATATTATTCAAAATCATAAAAAGAAACCTGAGCGTTGAATGTAAAAGTAAAATATTATTTTAAAACCCCCTTGACATTTTATAAGACGCCCGGAATATAATTAAAATACAGAAGCAAGAATTTAATGATATAAAATTTCATACATAAAAATTTGTATTTATTATTTTTTTAATCGGAAATAACGTCAACACAAAGTGTTGAAAATTAGCTTCCAAAGTCAATAAAATGTCAATATTTTGCGGTATAAAATATGCGTGCTTATGTATTTACATACATTTATATGTACATGCTTATACATATGTAAGTAATGGAAATGGTGTAAATCAATTCAAGTTTTTATATATGCGTTTTATGCTTTTTTATATTTTACTTATTCTGCTATTAAGTATCAACAAAATATCATTATAAAAATATTGACTTTTACCTTTTTTTTCGGCGCAAAACAAGATTTTGTGCCGACTGATATTTTTTTTTATTATCGATTGCGACATAAACCGTCACTACGTACTGAAAATGCTGACCGAATCGTTTGCCACACAAGACTTTTGACTGCTGTAAGTGGAAATCTTATTACGCTTAAGCTGTCCAGAATGGAAAAAAAATAAAATGAACTATACTGACATTGCGGTTTTATTTGTTTATAAACACATACGTACATATATAGCCACGAAAAAAGCACTCCAACACATTTTAAAACTTTTGCAAAGCAAAACCTAGAGGAGGAAATAATCCTTGAAGATGACGCACTTTATTTTCAGACAAAGTTATATTTGTTGTTAGAAAAAGATTGCCTTTTTATATTTGTTCTTAGAGCACTAGTGTAATTAGGAAACCTGATTTTGAATTATACTGGGTATTTTATAATATTTGTGACATTTTTATACGTGCAGGTACACAACTTGCGGCATTATTTAATGTGTAGTTGAAGTTTGAAAAAACTTATTCAGTTAAAAGTACAAACGAATTACAAGAATAAAGAAAACAGAACCTCGAACTTTACAGCATCTTTAAGGGCACTTACAGTCTATCCCATTTTGTATTAAGACTTGTCAAAAATGCTAGGCATGATGGTGTGAATGTAAATGGAAATAATACGGTAAGAGATTTGACATCCCATAATACTTCACCATTTTTAGAAATTTGTTTAAACAAAAAAATTTTGCATTGGATTAGGGTTGCATTTTTCATAAAAACATATTCAAAGAATATTAAACCCAGACCCCGTTTATTCTCTACACATATTTTTCATTTTGCTTCAGGTGTGATGGTGTGAAAAGAAAATGTAATAGTTCGTAAGATTTTTTGACATGCGAAGCAAATATCATTAGATTTCTGTCTTACAAAATCCAATAAAACTCTTAACACCTTTGCGATAATCTGAAACGCCCTTTAAGAACATAAAGAATGTAATAAAAAAAAAAACTTGCTTATTTCTACTAAGTAAAACTCGTATTTTCGTAAACAATGTCTGTTGTATTTGTAGTGATGATGAACCTCAAGTGTATAATGGGACGACGTTTGGTGTTCCTTGTAACAATGCCGGACATTTTTTAACTTCTCAAATTTATAGCGAGTTAAGACATGTACTTTTAGTGGAAACAATATTCGGTGTATTATAGTTATTATGGGATTATAATTATAACAAATTGCATATGTGATCAATATGAGACAAATATAGACGAAAAAATAAATAAGGGCTCAGTGGCTGAGTTGGTTAAGCAGCCGTATTAAAAATACATCATGTTTACATGGTACTGAGTTCGAATCCTAGTGGGTGCTGATGAACAGTGTAGCGACTGTGAAACAGCTGGTTGACCCCCAGCTTTAGTGTATTCAATTATTTTTTCCTGTCTTCTTTGATCAAGAGTTATTGATCGCGGCAATTATTGTTATAATTATAAATAAAAATATTTCTTGGCTTTAGCCAGGATTGAACTCGAGCTAGACGAATGATACCAACCCATCATCATATATTATTAACAAATCGTTCATACTCGTACATAAAAAACATATCTATCTGTTTATTTTAGGGTGATTGAATGGTTATTATTCGATCAGTTTTTATCGTGTTTTTTGTTTTGCTAAGACCAGATTTTTAAAACATCTGTTTTCCGAATATCGAATAAACTTTAACTTATTTTTAAATTTTAGGTTATAAAAATTAAAGTTATTACTTTCTAGCAACCTCAAAATGTTTCCCAGACATTTTCCATTGGATTCAGGTCTGGTGAATACGGTGGTCAATCCAAAAGTTTAACATCTTGTTAATTCATCCATTGCTTTACTGCTCTCGCGGTATGAATCGGAGCGACGCCGTGTTGGTACTCCAAGGTATGGGTTCAAATAAATCATTATACTTTGGAAATGTCTAGAATGTTTTTGTAAGTCGTTACAGTCATTTTGTGGGATACAAAAACCAGTTTTATGTTACCATAATACGAAATGGCAGCCCATACCTCCTTATTTAGGTCATGGAAGTAATAGTTATACCCGTCGGGACCAACAATGTTAAACTTTTTCATCGAAAATGCAACTTTAAACTATTTGTCGGACCATGCCATTGTATTATTGCAACTGTAGACGTTGTGATTTGCGTTTCTCATTAAGTGGTGTTTTTTTTTTTCAGTTTTCGACTATTTATGGGCACGACTTTAAAATACGGTGCACTGTTCTTAGACTGACACTCCTCCCACTTTTTTTCACGCATTTGTGATACCGACATAGCAGAATTTGAGGTATTCTTTCCATATCTTTCCAAATTATTTAAATAAATGTTCTTGGCTATTTAGAACGGATACTGACCCTGATATTTCAAAATCAGAATTTTTTCTTTTAGAGTTATTAAGAATCTTAACACGTTCCATTTTGAATAAAAACTATTTAAAAACTATAGAATTAAAAATTCTCTAGACGTTTATATTGAAAGAAATTCAAATCATAGCCTTTTTGATTAACATTAAGAGAATTCCTTATACATGTCTGTAAATAAATGCATTTTAGTATAGCAAAATATGTATATTTTTATTTCTTAAGGAAACTAAAGATACACCTTGAAATTTGGTTATGCAAAAAAAAAAAATTTTCTGAACTTTAGTTCTAAGAACTTAGTTAAAGTTAAAAAAATGTGATTCCTAATTCAAATGCCAGAAGTGCATTAGACAAAGTTTGTGCAGAAATTTGTTTAATAAATGAGGCAGTAAATATTTTATCAATTAGAAAAAATGCTAGTTTGTTTTTATTTATTGCAATTAGTTTTTATAAGCCCGTAAACAATTTAGGTATAATTTTTAATTGCAAAAGTTTCGGTAAAACTAAAGCAATCTGGTAGGGCTGTATCGAAACATACACATAATTATGGTTTGTTTTTATATTTAGAGGGAAGTGTAAGTTTAGTAAGTATTTGTTTTAAAAATAGTTTCTTGTGTTGTTGTTAGAGGAAAATAGCGGCATTTAAGAAAATGCACACACACATATGTATATACATATATGTTTATACACACAAACTGCACGATTTTTATATAATTTGTAATGCTGTATTTATTTTTTTTTATTTATGATGCAAAAATTTTATTAAAAACAGAAAAAAAATTGTTCTTGTAAACAATATGTTATAAAAGTATGCTAGTCCTTTAAAATATTCAATTGAGACATTGAGAGCACAAATATAACTGAATAGAAAGGCCAAAAATCATATATAAAATTTATGCTGCGGCAGGTAAATCATATTAAATATCTCTCTCGCGCTTTAATATATTAAAGTACATAGAATTTTGCAAATTTTAACTTTTTATTATTTAATTGTTGAACTTTCTTAAAGTTGTTTTACATAATTAACCACAAATTGCTTGTTGAAATGAAAACCGTCCTTTGCTTTTCTTTTCTTTTAACTAGATATTGAGTACACATATCTCTAAAATAATTAATTGTATTGTTTAGAATTTTTTTCTTTGTTGATTTTTTTTTTATATTTCTAATGACCGAATTTTTGTTTCAATGAAGTTTGTTTAAATATTATTTTCCGTATGATTTGTGTGCGAATAATTTTACCGATTTGATTTCTGTTGTTGCTGTTTTTCACATTCACGTTCCCGATCTCTTGGCTGTTGTTGTATTATTTGGGATTTTTGCTCAGGTCGTTCGCTCGGATTTCGGCGAAATCTCTGCAACAGATTATTACAACCATCTGACAATAATTGTGTGACACTGGCCGCCGTAGCACTTCGCATATAACGTCTCTGTTGTCTAGGTTGTTGATTCTGTTGCTGTTGTGTTTGCGTATGTTTTTTTATTTCCTCCTCTTCAGCTTTATCCTTCTTCGCTTCTGTGTTTTTAACTTTATTTTCTTCATTTTGTTCAGCTTCTTTAGTTTTTATGTTATTGTTAGTGCCGCCGCTATTGTTGGAGGTGGATGGTGAAGCTGTTGCTGTCGCCCCAATATCTTCTAAATTTGCCAAAGCAATAACATCTTTGAGAGTGGCGAAAACATATGATCTCCGTCTTCTTTGCTTCGGATTTGTTGTATTATTACTGTTCTCTTCACCAGACAGACGATTCTCTTTATTTTGTTTGCTTTGATTTCCGGTATCGGCTGGTATGTCTGTAGTACTTTTAGTTTTTTGTTGTTGTTGCTGTAGATTTTTATTTAAGAGAGGGTTCTTTTCACTTTTGTCTCGTTGAAAACGATTTAGAAATGTTGTAGCCATTTTGATATTTTTATTTTATTTATAAAACAACAAAATGCTGCCTGCTTTCATTCCCACTCATTTGCTGCTGTTTATATTCTAAGAAAAATTAACTAAAATTTTGCATTTTGATTCTTCTTTTCTTTCGCAAATTTCACAGTTTTTTCATTGTATAGGAGAAATATTTTTTCACTACTTTTTGAATTTAAATTTAGAATTAAATAAAAAATATACTTTAGTTTTCATTTTTTGAACATAAACATTTTCAAAAATGTTTTTAACTGTTTCAAAATTAACTTTAATTTGAAGAGAAAAAAAAATAGAAAACATATGTGAAAGGCTCATCCAAAAGCAAGCCTTAATTAAGTTAGTATTAAGATTTCTAACGAAAATAAGAATATTTCAGCCTTGACACTTGCAAACTAGAAGAATGTTTTTAAGATTTATTACAATATTATTGAATTATATTTTTGATGTTTTGTTTTTTTCTACAACTGTATATGAAACACTGAAACATTGAAATTATACTGAAGGACAAGGAATTTATGTTTTGTTTTCGAACATTAGTTCGTAGTGAATTGTCTGGTTCTTGAAAGTAATTTTATGCAAAAGATAGTAGTTTGAAAATACTTTTTAATTTCTTTGTAAAATTAAAAACTTTTACGGAAAAAGTGAGCATAATTATAATTACATTGAAATAAAATTGTTAGATGACGAAATCGTAGCTATGGCAACATAGAGGAAAACAAGAAAATGAATGTATAAAAATAAATATTTATTATTTTATTACGCGTAATAACGGTTACGAAATCATTTACTAAATCATCCAATCACCGCCATCACTTTCATGTCTTGCGTTTAACAAATTACGCTCATCGTTGCTCTTATAAAGTAACAAGCGTTAGCCAATAACATATCACAAAAATATTTCTTATTTTTGCAGCTAAAGATCGTTTTTTATTTTTTATAAAAATTCAGCAGTATTTATTTTCTATATTTTGATAACAATTTGTTATCATCGTCAGGAAAATTATTACGTTCCTAAAAAATTTTTCAATTTTTCTTTAGCTGCAAAAATAAGAAATATTTACTTAAACAAGATCAAATAATTAAATATCAAACATATCACAAAAAAATAAAAATAAAATTGATTATGTGATATCGCATTAATACATGGTGATTATGACAAACGATACGTATCAGATCGTAATTTAAACAAAGTGTAATAGATTATTATATAAGACTATATGTTTCCTAAGGTACAAATACAAAAAAAAAAAAATGTTTAACGCTTTGATATCATTAGGATAGAATTTATTCGATATCCTGTGTCTAAGACTGAAACACCCAATCTACTATTTTGCCGGATAACACATATGTTAACTTTTCAAATAAATTTTTTAAACATACTTGATTAATATACTGCATATTAAAGAAAAAGTTATCTTCCGCCATGTCACAGAATGCTTCTATAATAGAATTCAATCTAATTTTTTTGGTTCTCCAGAATATGAAAAAGTAAAAAGTTCATCGAAATGAAAGTATGACTATCATTCTTGAGGTTAAATAAAAATGAATCCATTCAAAAAAACTTGGATTGAATTCTATTTCGAAACGAAATTGAATTCTGTGACATGGTTGATTATTATAACAAAATTTGTTTCGGAAAGTTAATTCTGTAGCAAAATGGCAATATTTTTTTTGTTATATAGTGTGTAAATGCTTTTAATTTCGGGTTTAATTAAAAAATATGCATCATTTTTTATTTTCTTTTATATATTTCTATATTTAAATATAAAATTTTTTCGTATTATTCATATTGTTTATTTTAAGAACTATCGTTTTTGTTATTTTTTTATTGTTTTCTTTTATTTATATTTTATTAGTTAAGAATTGTCTAACAGTGAGTTTTGACTTGAAAATACTAAAAGATTTAAAAATCGAAATTCATTAAGTTTTAATATATACAAAAAGAAAAATTGCCTGCATATTTGATAAAAACTAAGTTCAAAATATAGTGTGTTCCTATCGCAAGACTTCCATGGTTGAAGGTCAGCACTTAAAAAATATATTATTTCTCAAGTTTTTATGTACGAGTACATAGATGATTAATACAAAAAATGGTTCCCCATTATTTACCCAGCTAACCATGAATTTTGGAAATTGAAGAAGAAAAATTGATTGATGAGATTTTGTCAGCCTCACTTAACTGATTCAAATTGATTCAAAATTATTGGAAGAAACAAAACAAAAAATTATGTATGTGTTCACTATAATTGAAAAGAAAAATTAAATTGCAATAAAATGCATTTGTGATAAATGTCGAATCATTTAAAGTGTACTTTTAAAAAATTTACTAAATAAAATTGTCTATATGATTAAAACAAGGAAACATTAGGCCAAATTTTTTTTTTTTCAAATTGATATGAAAAAGCTCAGGCCACACTAACGACAAATACAGTGTTTGTCAGGTATAAATTTACAACCATAGATGCCAAATAAATTTGGTTTAAAATCGTCAAATTCGACGAAAAAATCGTCAATATGATTACAACAAATCGTCAGCTAGTAAAATTAATTACTTTTGAACAAAAGATTTATTTTAACGGCGTAAAGTAGAGAAAAATAAGTCATGGTTGCCTTTAATACGTAACGACAGCATTTAAAGCTACAACAACAAATATATTACTCCTACAAACATGAATTTAATTTCATAAGTAAACCATTCATTAATTTTTGTGACATAGGTATTAAATTTCTCGTCTTTCGAATTATACGATGAAAAAAGAAAACTCTTTCAATATGTTAGAAAAATTTCTTCTTTTATAATATTGTAAGGATTTTTAGAAGTTGAAGTTTCGAATTCATCTTCAAATTGAGTCTCCTTAATATATGAACACAAGCTTTTATATACAAATTTGTACAATTTTTAGCTTAAAAATTTCGTAAGCGCTATTCACATATGATATTTTAAATTCATTTCTAACATATACAATATATGTGTACACTAAAATAAATATCACATAATATGGCAGTATTACTAACATACATGTATATTTACGTACCATAAATATTACTTTCATTTCCTACATAAATTAACTTTAAAAAAAGAAGTATGCACTTAGCTTGAAAGATGCGACAGTAAAAAAGTGATGTACAAAAATCGTCAAAAATAGCCCTTAAATCGTCAAAATGCTATTTTCAGCACCTAAAATCGTCAAAATGACGATAAATCGTCAAAAATGCAACTATGTGTACAACCTGCAATTTTCATACACTAGTTCAGTTTTGCATTAAATATCTGGAAATAAAGCTGATTAAAAAAATTTAACTATCGTAATAACAACAAACAAATACGGCTTAGTTAAAATTATTAGTTAATTAGATATATTTTATTATTTATGTATGTATTTGCTGAATTTATATGTATTTAAAGAGATCATGTCGAAAAAAAGCTTTAAAATGTTTAAAACAAATTAGGAATACCTACAAGAAATAATTTTTTTTACTTAATTTTACACGGTCGGTTTGTTCTCTTTATGTTAATAAACATTTTTCTCAGCTTGTAGTGTTATACTTTTTGAATACAATCGGTGATTTACCGTTATAACGTTGAATTTTTTAATTAATTTGTGGAAATTGTACATGACACACGTCATAAAATTGCATTTAAAGTGTTGAAAATTCCACGAAAAACTGTTGTATATCATTCAATTACTTCATTATAATCGCCAACTACGAAGAAGTGCGGACGATTTGTCGGATATGTTTTAAGTTTCACGGAAAACAGTTTACAAGGTCATAAATCGAGCTTAAAAAGAGAATAGGCTGGAATTAAAGCAAGGAGGTGGGTGAAAAAATAAGATAAGCTGACGTGCTGAGTGGTCTATTTCAAGAAAAATGGCTTAAAACACAAAAATTTCTACATAAAGACTAGGAACAGAGCTGGAGGAAGAGCTTGGAGTTCTTGTATGTCAGCCCATAATAAAAAATAAATACTAATCAAGAACAGCAAGAAATAAACCACTCTACTTTCTAGAATAAAAATGTAATGCAATTACTAAAAAATTTAACTAAACCGTGTTCGTTTTCAGTGTGCAAACTTATAATTGACAATATGTACATACTTATGTATATGACGGAAAAATTTGACGTAAATGTATGCGACAAACGTAATCTGGGAAAAAAAACTATGAAAGAAAAAGTTATTAAGAATAATGATAAATGTAAAATAGTGCACTGATAAATTGATGATACAATTTGTTTGTATTTGCTTTAATATTAAGCGGCTATTAAACGATCAAGCTTGCACAGTCTGATTAGAGTTTTGCCAGACAGTGAATGGTAATAAAGTTCGTATTTATGACGGCGCGCAAATTAATTGCTGCCTTGATAAATTATTGGAAGACGACAATCAGAAAAAAGGAGGCACTTTACATGTTTCTAAAACTCTTTATAGGCCTTTCGATATAAATTTTCGCCGTGGTAAACTTTACTTTACACTGTCTTTGACAACTGTTATTAAAGGAGTTTTGTGGCATGATGGCAAACACGGAATATCAAAAATATTTGAAGTCAATCAGATGGAATTTGACAAACATGAATCAAGTAGGCAAATCTTTTAACACATACATGTCTTTTTATATTCTCTCTGGCGACCAGTTTTATTCCTCAAAATTTAAACAAAAGTCAAGAGGTCAGTTAAAATCCGTCAGGGAAAACAAACTACCTTAATGATTTGTACTATTTTCTAAAGTTAGTCACTGCATTCTTGTCTCTTAAGGTTTTTAAATTTAATTTTGTGTCATGTTTTTAAAGTGCAGTTTATTTTTGTTTTAGAAAAAAAAAAACTAAATTGAGACAATTTAAATATGTTTAATTTTCGCCTTTTATAAAAATTTTCCCAAGATACATAAATAACTATTACGAAATTAAAGCAATAAGAAATAAATAAACGAATTTTGCCATATGAATTATTACAAACAAAATCAGACAAATTCGAAACAAAAAGATGTTTAAAAATATGTTTTTTTTTTGCCAGAATTTTAGTTTCTCATTTTCAAGAAAATATCCTATGCAGTGACAAAAATAGCTGGTAGGTATTTTCAATTTGGTGGCGAACTTTTTGTTTTATTTCTATTACTACTTTAGCTACTCGTAATCTTTTGCGTCAAATGTTTTGCATTAACTACAAAATTTTTCAAAACAACGAAACAAAAAATATTGCATGAAAATATTGTAGTATAAAGAATTTTGTAAATCTTAAGTAATAATGATGATATGAAACAGTTAAAACATTTTTGAAACCCAGATTTTTTTTATGTATATATTACATTTAATTAAAAAAAAACTCTTGTTTCTTGTATTAGAAATGAATCAACAATTTAAAATGTATTTTTTTTTTTTATTTTAGCCACCAACAGCACGGCATTATTTCCGCAATGATTGTTTTTTAATTTGAATTCTTTTTACATTTATAACATTTTTAAATTTTTGTTTTCTTTTTTTTTTTTTTTTTGACCACACTACTTTTCTTCTTTATAAAAAATTTGCCTGTTTTTTATTTAAAAAAAAATTTTTTTTTTTAGTTTTAATAAAACCGCAAATTTTACAGTGTTTACGAAGTATGGCACGTTTTACACAATACTAAAATTATATCGAAATGTTCAGTTTTCAGATATTTCAATTTAGCAAAATATCAAAAAAGAATGAAAATTCTACTCTCGTCCAAAAATACCATTTTCTTTAAAACGAAAAAGAAAAGAAATTTTCTCTTTGCAAAATTAGTAGGAAAGAAAACTCTTCTGAGATTTTAGATAATTATTGTAACTGTAAAAATGTCGAAAACTGTGAATTCTTTGAAGGGGAAAAATCTCTTTGATATAGAAAAAGCTTTTTCTGCTTAAAATGTTTTCTCAAGAGTGTCCAATAATCGATAACAAGGCAACACATGAGTTTGAACATGATCAATGAAATTGAGTATTTTGAAGAGTTTCAATATCGAAAGTTAAAGGTGATAATTAATTTTAGCTGCGAATAAAATAAACATTCTTGGCAAATTGTAATCAGTTCAGTTAAAGTTCAAGAGGAAGTTATTTGATAAAAAATAATAATAATAAAAGGGGCAAGTGAAAGTGAGGGGGGGGGGGGGGGGGGGGGTAAAGATATTATGTTTTTAAGTATGTAAACATTTTCGCAGTAAAAATTACAGTGCGACCTCGATAGCCGCAACTTGAAAAAATTTGTACGCTGCAATTACCGAAAAGTTGCAACGATCGACCACAGTTTCCAGTAATTGAAAATATGCCACTTTTAATAAAAAAAAACTTTTATCATTTATCAATTTTTTCCATAAATAATGCTAAACGGTCTGTCTAGACAGTGTTTCCTGAATACATTTTTGTGTAACTAACTTTGTTACTTGATTCAGCTTGTTGTTGACTTGTACACATTGTAATCTAAAGGTTTTATCTATACAGATTTACTTACAAAAATATGTTGATATCTGATTTATGGGCTAAACATGACCGCTTTGGTAAAATTGCGTTTCTGAACAAGATATACAAAGAGGAATAAAAACTTATTTAAAAAAAAATTTTTTTGTTGCACTTATTGAGACAATTTTTTTTTTATTTTTGGAAATAGTACTAGAAAGTTATAATATGCAAAAGGTTTGGCTGTTGCGATCATCGGGGTGTTGTGTTAATAAGGTAATTAGGTTATCGCACTGTATTCAGCTTTAGTTCAAAAAAATATCTCTTCAACTCTAATATGTAATAATTTCTATAAATTAGTTAATAATGTAAAAAATTATAATAAATCTAAAATTTAATGCCCTTATTCATGAGACATATTTTATAATTAATAAAGGTTTAGAAAACAAACTTTGTACACATGTAAAACTGTAAAAAACATAATTTTTTTTTTAATATGGCCGGAAAAGTGCGATAATATTTCGAACTTTGGGCAATTAATTGTTTAGTAGAACTTCTCTGTAACCAAAAGTTACCTGCTCCATATAACTTTTTACCAAGCAAACTTAAATTTTCGCATTAAATCGAATGACCGTTAACGAGCAATGAATATGAAAAACTGGTTCCGATTCGGTTAGCAAAGCAATTCCCAGTTTCTTGGGAATTCCCAAAGACGCCTTCAGGAATCGCCATAATCAAACCTCAGAAGCAATACGGCAACTTAGCACGCAAAGCGTAATTTATATCATAACACATACCTTATGTATAAATCTAACGAGAAGAGTGCGGTGCAAATCGAAAATCAAATTTTGACAGCGCGTAAGACAGTAAATTTTACTTAAAACAGTTGTTTCCCACTTTTTCATTAGCCGCCACACTTTGGGTGATTTAATTCTAATTTACTATTTTGTCTCTATTATTTCCATTTAGCGATTTTTATTAAACAAGCTTATTAAATATTACGATAGCGCTCGTTAGTTACCTACACATTGTAATTTCTAAACAATAAATTACGAGTACGTTTTGTTTTATAAGCTAAGTAGCTTTTGACCGCGGTTTCACATTGATATTGAAGCTACTCGCCAACAAAGTTCCATACAAACTTGCATCCCCTATTTTATCCCCCTGGGATAATTAATCTAACTAAATGCCAAATTTCAGTCCGATCCGTCTAGTGATTTTGGCTGTGCATTGATAGATGACTATGTCAGTCAGTCATGTACCTTTGAATTATATATATTTAGATTTAGGTTGGATTGTTAATATCAAAAAGGAATCGATTTTAACTATTGCTTGTGATTGATATAATTATTAATTTGAGGTGTCTGATAACAGATTTATATTTTCAAATTTGACACAAAGTTTTGTAAAGAGCATTGAACGATAGAAATGAAATGCGGATTTATTTTTTAAAGAGTATATAATCCAGATGCGTTCCACACTGTTCAAAACGGAGCCTTGTGCAATGCGCCACACACTGCAGTAAACTTGGTTAAATTAAACTGGTTTTTAGGCGAATATTTTTCTTTAAAGCCACAATAGATTCAGGATTGTCATTATAAACTCTCTGATCAGTTTTTGGGGGAAATTTTCCCGCTGCAACCACGTGTGTGAAATATATGATTGATGAGCTCGCAGGTTTGGCAAAACGAGTTCCGAAATCATGTGTCGATAATTTTCACTGTTGACATTCGTTGTCTGCCCTTTCTTTCAGTTCTTGAACGATTTGAATTTTAAACGGATGAAACTTCAGATATTTTTTTTTTTAATTTCATGAATAATCGTTCTTGGACGTCCCAGTGAAGCTGCTCTTTTTCGTATTGAACGTCGCGAGTTTTTACATAACCTGCTTTCAACCAGTTCAAAGTTTTCTGGAGTCCGATGGAGTTGCACGAAATCTGCACCCGCGAACGAATTAAATTTGTATTCGGCCCATCACGTATTCACCGAACACCGAACTTTGAACAAAATTGTTGGCGGGCAATTACCTAAGAATATCATTACTCTTAAAAAATGTCTCCACAGCGAACGCGCCACTCTCACTCGGCCACTGCGACATCGTGACTGACAAATCCAATCGAAAATTCTAACGGCGCCACCTTCTAAATTTGCCACAAGACACCCTATTTTATGACATAATTTTAATAAATTTGAGTGATTTGATGAGGAAAATATATTAAAGGTGATCTCAATCTAAAATATACGGCAGATGAAATATTGAGTATGAAAATTTTTTCATTATTGCATTTATTCGAGTATTGAAGTTCAAATGATTTCGAGCTCTAAATTATGAAAATAAAGTGAGAAATTCAGGAGTTAGGTTTTTGCTGTAAGAAACTGTTTTCAGCTTAAAAAAAAGTTTAATTTTTATTTTATTATTATTATTTAACTGCCTTGAGTTTGTGCCATTTTTCAGCCACATTTAATTTTTCGAACATTAAAAAAAAAATAATGTGAATAAAGATTTTTTTGTCTTTGTATTGTAATTTTATCGCCTTTGAAAACAAAATAATATAGAAGTTGATTTTCAAGTTCTACAAAAATTGTATTTCCAATTCAAAATGAGTACACAAGAAAAAAAATATATTGTAAACAAATTGTGCACGTGTTCACAACCAAAATCTATTTGCGTTATTGAAACATGAAAACTTAATGAAAAACTACATCCGGTTTATTTGCAAAGAAATGCCTTGACCTGCCTATTACAAAGCAAATAAGTATTTTTAATTTAGGAATTTCTTAATTAGCTGTTATTTAAATACTTGCGATCTAATTTATAAACATTTTTAATTCTTAAGGATTAATAAGAATAAATCGAAAAATACATTATTCACAAGCAGTTAACTAGCACTATTCAGTTTTAATTAACAATTACCAATTTAAAAAAAAAAAATTATTGCAGCCTGTATCCTTTTTTTAAACCTTCAATAAGCTGACGTTTATAATTATAAAAACGTTTTTGTGATCAAATTTATATACTTTTGGCCATTTGTTATTTAACTCAGGCTACAAATTACAGCCTTATTTATTTCAAAGCCACAAGAAACAAAATATATTTCTCAGATTTCATTGTAACCAGAATTTCTATGTTTTGAATCCTGAATTTTTTATGTTTTCAACCTGTTGTCAAACATTTGTAAAAAGAAGAAACAATATTGAAAGTCGGTAATTATAATTACCCAACTTGAAATAATGCTGTTTAAAAATAATAAAAAAAATGTATGCACAAAGTTCGAATTAAAACAAGGTGTTGCCAATATACGAGGGCGGATTGATATTGAAGCTACCAAGCCATCTAGCAGCACAGACACAATTTATTTTAATTGTGATCTGCCAAACGTCAATTGTTAAAATTTCAACCAAATTTACCGATTAGTTTATTTATTGTAGTCGTTTGAAATAAGCAAGTTTTTTGTTTCTTGATAAATGCACTGCAACAACACCATCAACAGGAAAACCAAAAGAGCTGGTTACTAAAGAAAATATCAAGAAAATTCTCGATAACGTTATGAATGATCGTAGAGTCAAGTTACGTGAGATTGTTGAAATGGTAAACATATCATATGAACGTGTGTTCAAAATTTTGCATTAACATTTGCAAAAGCTACCGGCAAGATGGTTGCCGCGTTTGCTCAGTATCGAAATCGGCTGGCAATGTTATGGCCACTGTATTTTGGGATGCACACGGAATATTGATCTTGTTGTCTTGAAAAGCGATCCACAAGCACAGGCATTATTGGATCAATTGATGCAATGAAGAAAAAACGACCACGTTTAAAGAAGAAAAAAGTGATATTTCTTCAAGACACACAGCATTAGTTACGATGCTAAAATTATGTGAAATACACTTCGAATTGGTTGATCATCCACCTTATAGTCCAGATTTAGCTCCTGGTGACTTTTTCCTGTTTCTATACTTTAAAAAATGGCTCGCAGTGAGAAGATTCATCTCAAAACTAGAAGTAATTACCGAAACTAATATAAGTAATTACCGAAACGTATATTGAGATGGTATATTCAGATGGTATAAAAAAGTTGGAAAAGTCTTAGTAGAGTATTGAGGTAAAAGTGGACTATGTTGAAAAATAAATAGTTTTTGAAAAAAAAAAAATCCTACGTAGTTAGCTTCAATATTAAGGCGCTCTTGTACAAACATAAAACTATTAAAATTATTTATTAATTAATTTTATGTCATCAAAACTTTCCAAATTTGTATTATTAGTTAATAACGTGAAAACCCATTGAATAGCTAATGTTAAGATTAGGTTAGGTTGTACAGGCCGCCAGTTTCATGAAACCAGTCATGTTAAGATTAACTTTAAAATAAATTTTTTTTTATACAAATTTTTTCTAGTTTATTAAGCTTTTATTGCACTGATTTCTATACAAAATTTGTGTAATAAGAGCTTAATAAACATGAAACATATTTTATAAATAAAACAATTAATCTTTAGAAAGGATTAGTATATACAGTAAATGAATGGAAAAATTATAATAATTTTATTTCCCTGAGGAAAATATAAATTGTTAGCGAACTACTGAAAATGAAATTTGAAATTTTGTAAAAACTTTATTATAAAAAAAAAAAAAAAAAAAAAAAAAAAAAAAAAAAAAAAAAAAAACCTTAATAATCTTTAGCTGCAAGAACTAGAACATGTACTATGTATTCCACTACAGTCATCACAAACCAATGTGGATTGCAACAAGAATAAATTTAATACATTTTTTATTTCGTAAGTTTTTTCCATGAATTTTACTATACATTTTTGATATTAAGACAAGAAAAAGATCATTGAAATTTTTCACACATGTTTGTGATAAAAGAAAATACCCAATAAACAGTAAAATAACATTTAGTTTTTCATAGAAATTCTTTGAGAAACCATTCATATTCATAACAGCAACATTTTCGACTTGACAAATGTTTTTCATATAACGACGCAAAAGTTACAAGATAAAAACAAAAATGCAACGTTTATGAATTTCAAAGTGATGAATTGAAATATTTTAAATACCGAAAAATAAAAAGAAATACAATAAATTTTATATCTGTGTACGATCATCACCCATTACAGAAACGCATTGAAAAACAAAAATTGCAATTAACCTTAATTGGTTTTTTTATTTATTTTGGTAAAACCGATAAATTAAAACGAAAATTTTAATACATACGTAAATATTTAATGTTGCAGGAAATGTATTTCATCATGCGCAAATGTTTCATTATTAAATGAGTTCGTTTGAGAAGCCTTTAAATTAAAAATGTATTTAATTAATTTATTGTCGCCTAAAAGTATGCCTCATGTCTTGTCTAATTATTAGTTGGTTAGTTTTTACTGAGACTTCATATTTTTCATATAACAGGATATGCCACCATAATTTTTAGAATACTGAAAACTATAAAGTATTATTTTAATTACCATAACATAAATTTTTTTTAGAATATGCAAGCAAGATTATCGGTTTTATGAAAGAATAATTATACAAAATTAATTAATACTGTGAATCATTAATAAGTGAACTTTTAGTTATATACATATGTACGATATGTAGTTGTGAGTTCGTGTCAAGAAGGATTATTTTTTAATTATAACAATAACTGCTGTGTTCACAGGTATTAATTAATAATATTTTTAGGAAAAAAAAGCTTGCTCCCGGCTTTTACCCTATTGTCTAATTATTTTTTAATATGCATTTGAAT
This sequence comes from Thecocarcelia acutangulata, assembly GCA_914767995.1. Taxonomy (NCBI): domain Eukaryota; kingdom Metazoa; phylum Arthropoda; class Insecta; order Diptera; family Tachinidae; genus Thecocarcelia; species Thecocarcelia acutangulata. The sequence goes on along the minus strand of OU612094.1, from coordinate 167,910,508 downwards.
CACTTTTAGCATACTCACTTTTTCAAACCTAAAGGAAGGATTGCTTTTAGCACTTAAATCTGTTTTTATGTGAATGAAACACTAGAAATTTGGTTTTTAACTTTTGATAGGAATATGTATTTTTACAAACACAAAACAGGAACCGACCTCGAGACTGTTGGTTGAGTACTTTACCATTCGGGTTTAGAAATACTCATTACTAACACTGAAATACAATTTTATGATCTATTTTTGAATTTTAAATCATGTGATTTTTTCTTCTTCTTCAAGTCAAGTCAAATGCCTTTTTTTATATTGACTATTATGTTATTTTTAATAAGTGATAAATTTTATATACATTTAAATAACTTGATAGACGAATAATGCTTTTTAAACTTTAAATTACTGAGCACATACTTTTAATATATGTATATATATGTATGTATATACCTAGCTGACATTTTAAATCGCAAAAGACTCTACTGTGAATCTCATGAAGTTTTTTTTGATCGTCGACAAGCTTATTTTTTAATCGCAGACGAGACCTCGCACGAGAGCACCTGTTACAGAAGTTAGTTCTTCTATGAAACTCTTACACAACTCAGCAAAATACTCTTATATTAATTGTAGAAGGAATCGTCTGCGACTCGTGTTGACATTCTCTTACAACTCGTTAAGGAATCAGCCGTATAAACGATTCATACAGGAAACAGCAACAGTTCCATTTGATTTTTTGTTAACAAAATTCACCCTATAGATTTGAATACATTTTTTCTGTATTCAACTAAATTAAACCTGTATAATATTTTTCCAAGCTACATATTATAAAATAAATGCCTGAAGAAATGAATAAATTTTTCTATTTTATTTTAGTTAAATAAATTAAAATAGCTAAAAATCTGAGTAAATTTGAATAAAATATGTTTAGGGTGTAAATAACCTACATTTCTTCAAGTTTACACCCCATTTTGCAGTGTTTAGATAAATTTTTGGTTGAGTGTATGGGCGTTAAATCCGGATAGACTGGTCCTGCAAACATCGTAGTAATGTAGGGATGCATTATTCTTCAAATTCATGTGGTCCAGTGGTTATAAATGCTGATTTGCTCATCAACAGGTTTTAAAGCGCATGACATATGTGCAACTTTTTTGTGACATAACATCACTTAGATGAGATGTGGGTGATTTACAGAACATTTTTTTCTTTTTCTTAAAGTTAAAAATTTTAATGAAAGATGAGTAAAAAAATGTAAAGCATGTATTTTATTTATCTAACAAAGTTTATCTTTTTGGATAAAAAGGATTATCAAACTTATGCATAAAAATTACTTGAAATTTTTAGTCTTTTATAAAGATTTTTTCGCTTCTCCCTAAATAAATCTTTGTAATCTTTATAAAATCAAAATTATTCAAGTGTCAATCACCACATCTGCTTAAAAAATAAAACTTTTTTAATGTTTCTAAAATTATCTTGGCAAATAAGATTTTTTTTCTTACTTTCATTTAAAATTTTCTCACACCAGTGTGAAAAGAAAAATAAATCATATTTTTTTTAATAATAAAAAAAAAATATTATAACAATTATAGTTTTCCTATTTCAAAATGACTAATCACACGATTTTAACACAGATTTACGGCAAAAGTAAAATTGTACATAATAATCTTTTTTTTTTTTTTCGTAAATTTAGCGAATGATTGGGGATTTATTTTGAATCCAAAAATGAACTTCGCTTTTTGCGTTTTTTTTTTTGGTTCCAATTATTTTTATCATTTTTGATATTCTGTTAAAAGAGAAAACTATATTTATACATTTATGCACGCATGTATATATTTTCTTTATTGGTTTGATTTTTGTACAAAAAGTAGTGAAAGAAATAAAAATGTTTACATTAACATTGCCGCCAGTGTGTTTTCTTATTTTTTTTTATTTTTACAAAATTGGTCATAATAGTGGCCAAATTAGACACATGTATCTAATTTAAACTAGCAGGAAAACTATTTTGGTTTATTTTGGTTATTTTTGCTCGTTTTAATAGAAGAAAAAAGCCAAAAAATTATGTTCATTGCAGGTTTGTTTTTAAAAATTGTGTTGCATAGAAAAACCAAAGATACTATTGATGCGAAAATTAAAAGCAAGTGGTTATTATGACTCAAAATGGGGAAAACACAAAAAAATTGGGTAAATGGAAATTTCGCAAAAGAAATTTATTTTTATAATTAATTAAAAGACTACTCAATTATACGTCATGTAAATTTTCGACGATGTAAAATTGTTATCATTAAAAGAAAGTGTAAAGAGGTGCAATAACCTGATGACGCGCAGTGTATGTAATGTAAATTACAAAAAAAAAAAAGTTTCTATAATTTTAAGAACACATTTGGGAACTTGTGAATGGGATAAATATTTTTCAGTTGCATTAACAATAATTATTTGAGAAAATAGTTAATGAAGGCCTAAGGAGTATAGTTACTTAACATATGGTTGATACTTAAAATATATTTAATGGAAATATATTACGCAGATGTCCCCCAAAGTTTTTCTTTTACCACTTTTATGGCTACTTAATGAGCAGTTAACACTTTATCAAAAGATATACACACCAGCTCTGAGGGTATGCAGATTAATGCTGCAAATATACGTGTTTATATTACTTGCAACAAAGTTACTACATAAAGAGTGAATAGGGCAACATAAGATAATACTGAATGATAATGCATGCGCAATTATGATATGCAGCCATGTAATATTTCAAGAAAACGATAACTGCTAACAAAACAAGCTGATGTACTTATTCTCTTCATTCTTTCTACATTGGATAAAAGTTCTTAAAGTCTCAATGTTAATAGCCTTTTTTAATTTCATATGGTTATATATCAATTCAAGCAAAAGCTTTTACACTGTGGAGTTTTCTAGGCTTCAATTAGAAAATAATAACAATTTTCTTAATTTTTAATAAAAAAAAAATATTATAGAAATATCGTTGAAAATATTTCGAATTTAGTAAAACAAGCGTTTTCAATACTTATATTTTTAGGTTATTTAGATTTAGGAAAACATTTGAAAATTACATTTAGTTATAGGAATCCGAAATGAAATTTATTTTACACTATATCAAAGTACTTCATTTCAGTGACACGAAAAATTACATACATTGGGTAATGTTCTACATTCCGAATGAAATTTTAATTTTCGAAACTTCATTAGAGTTGTTGATAAAAAATAGCAATTAGAACAACAATGCTTTGACAATTCGTAAGTAAAAATATTTCGAATTAAATTTTTACTTTGGAATTGTATTGCTTATTATAAATAGGAACTAAGTTTTAGCGCTAGCAAAATTAGCATTGTTGCTTCGGTAAATATTGGCATATTAAACCTTTTTAGGTTTAAGCACATTTTCTGTAGTTACTGGACTTTTTTTTAGGAAAAACAACTTCCTAGATATTAGCACTAAGAATTATAAATGTTTTGACTTTAAAAATTTTAATTTTTTTGTTTCTCGCCCGCCATGGAATGGTTTAGTATTAATATTTTATATAACTTTAGTTAGATTAAAAAAAGTAAAGTAAGTTGTAACAGTTTATATTATTTACTAACAGCCGCTTATTTGTTGTGATTTTTTTGCGCAGAAGGAATTTCGCTTCTGGCTTTTTCTAAATACAAATTTTGTTCAGAAAAACTTCAAGTGCGGAAAATTTTAATATTAGTTCATTGAACATTTTAAGAAATAATTGATTAAAATTCTTAAAACATTTGAACGCAAAGTAATTATTTGCATAAAAATGAGTCTCAATTAAAATTTTATTGAATCATAAAAATTTGTATCCCAACATGACACAAATTGCAATAAATTAATAACAATATTTTTGAGATATGAATTTTATTTCATATTCTAGCAAAATATACGCAATATAAATATTCAATTAAAAATGCTGGATGAATTCAAGACATAAAAATTAAATTAAAAAACAATTTTAACACCGACAGGTGTCAAATATTTATATGGAAATTATTCAAAAAGAATAGAATAAATTTGACAACAAAAGGTTCAAAAACCTTTCAATTTATCTAAAAAAACAAAAACATTTTTTTAAGTTAAGAAATAGAAACAAATAAATAAAAATATATCAATTGTTAGCAAAATCAACAATAAAAATACATGCACCTTTTAAATGTTTTTAGTAGAACAACTTGCAAGTTGCAGCTGCCACAGTTATGAAAAACACTTGCACACTAACACAGTTACAAAAAGCACAATTTCAATCTGATGAAAACATTAGAAAAGCATTTCTTGTCATTTGCATATTCGATAAAAATTCAAGAGTCTACCTCATTACTATGGAGTCCTATAGCGGATTTTGACATTTGGTTTAAGATTTTCGTATGATTTAAAATCATAGAAGTACTTTGTTGCAAAGGAAGTTGTGTTGGATGTTGTTGATACAAGAAAGGTTGATGAAATACTTGCGTGGTATTGTTATTTAAGTGTTGATGTTGAGGCTTTTGTTGTTGCTGTTGGTAGAAATTTAAAGCCGAAGCAGAAGCCGATTGCATCAATGGATTTTGTTTTGTTTGTTGTGAAGTGGGCATAAATTGTGGCTGGTAGCGATTAAATCCTGTGTTACCAGCAGCAACTGCAACATTTGTCCGTGCGGCATTTTGTAGATTTGGGTTTGTTTGATATTTTGCCTCCAAGGGTTTATTTGTGTAGAAGGGATCAAAAGTTTGCAAAACTTTGCGTTCTTGTTGAGTTTGTCCATTATGGTGTTGCTGCATCATGTTGCCGTAATTGTTGATAATATAGTGAGGCTTGCTTGTTTGCTCACCTGGAGCTGGATTTGCCATCTGTAAGCCCGGTGGCTTTTGCACTGCTGAGAATGATACCGAATGGCTCAAAGGATTTTTTGTGTGTGGTTGGTACACAAATGCTGAAGGTTGAAGTTGAAGTTGCTGTTTATTGTACATTTGTAGATTTTGCTGTTGGTTGTGAAATTTGTTTTCTTTATTAGGATTCTTTTGTAAAAAGTCTGGTTTGAAGGTAGTAAATGTGTTTTGTTGTGGTACAGGCTGAAAACGTTGCATTTTCTTAGCTACATTGTTAACTGATGAAGACTGTTGTAATTTTGGTTGAGTATAGTTTGGATCATTGGTGTTGCAAGCAAAAGAAGACCAATTTAAAAATGGCTTTTTATGCTGCGGATGATTTGTGGACATATTTAACTCAACATGTTCTTGGGGTATTGTTGGCAGAACATGTGGCTTTTGAAAACTCGCCATAGGTATTTGTGACGTTGAATTTGATTTGCCTATAGGATAATTTTTCTTAGTGATCAACTGTGTAAAGTTTGTAGTAGGCACGGGTATTTGAGATAAATTGTTTTTGTTTACACTGCCGGGCGCTAACGGTAAAGGTTGAGACAGAGAGTTCAAATCTTCACCATTTTTACTATTGATAGAAATGTTTATTTCATTATTTGTCGGCTCTTGTTTGATTAAAGACTTCTCTTCATTCATATTATTTGTTTTTATGGGCGACGACATCACTGTAGAGCTTATAGTATTTACTGACGCTGTGTTATTGGATAGCGTCGCTGATGTGGCAGACAAAGGTTTTTGTTCAGATTTTTTTATTTTATCACTTAAACATTTTTCAATTTTGTTATCAGCTTCCTTTTGGCGCTTTGAGAACTCTAAATTGGCAGCGTTTTGTACTTTTGAGATCTTGTATTGTTCCAATGCAGATACATTTACTCCCTGACCTTCAAAATTTGCAGCATCTATTTCGGGATTATTATAATTTTGCAAAGCATTTGTTTTTTCTTGATTGGCCGGTATATGAAACGATGAAGTGAATTTTGTTAGTTGTGGCAAATGAGTAGTACAACAATTTGTGACGGTAATACTACCGGTACTTATAGTGCTGTTACTTTTCTCCGATTTGCGTTCAAGTGATGGAGAATCAATAGTATTATTGTTTTCCACATTATTGCTTATTTCTTTCGGATGTGGTTTGAGTTTTTGCTCTTCTTGCTGTTTAAGACGATGTTGTTGTTGTTGTTGACGTAACATCATGATTTCATCATTTAAAGCAGTTGTACCTTTCCTTTCATTTGCACTTAGTGATGCAGTAACATTTGCCACCAAAGAAGTTGTCATTTGTACGGGCTGTTTCATGGCCTGAGATGACTCACTGGCGCTTGCATTTAATTGAGTGGCCGTTTGTTTTTGCTGTTGTTGTTTGGTAGCATAAAAAGGGCTATATTTAGGAGCTGCATAAACATTTGAGCTTGAGAGACTTTTTAAAAGACCTCTCAGCGGATTGGCGGTGGATGTTTCATTTGTTTTGGGTGATGATGAGAACGGCGTGGTTGTTGCTGTGTCATAACATGACGAAGACATTGCCAACGGGTTGTTCATTTGGGACTGATTAATTGGCTTGACTGAAGATCTATTAATAAAATGATTGCTTTCGTTGGAAGATTTGGTATCAGGAGGCAAAAGAATGGCACTATTTGAGTTACTACGACTGAGAGAAGGCAAATGTTTCATGTAACAGGGTATATGAGTTTTACTTCTTGACCTTCGTAGCTGATGGTTGAAAGGGATACTTGTAGAAGTTGCTATATGACCTAGCACATTATGTGGAACATGACTCATTGATATGCTTTTATTTAAAGTTGTTGTGGAAGTTGGTGGTGCTGCAGTAGCTTTCAAGGGTACCTTACTCACAAAATTCGTAATGCTTGAAATAGATTCTTCGGCAACATTTGGTACGGAAGGTTCATTGCATATGAGTTTATAGAGATCTTCTTTGGTAACTGCCTGTCGCACTTTTATATCGAGATGAGACAGAGAAGCATTTTTCTGCAGCTTATTGGGTTGCTTGTGCAATTCTTTTTGTGCGGCTTCTGCTACAGTAGGATCAAATATGGCTAATTTTTTGGCAGTTTGAGCATCAACTTTTAGGGGTGCCCCAGCTGCACCCACTGTAGAGTTACAGATCTTGTCGAAATTCCATAAAGAACGTTTCGGAGTTTGACGTTTTTGATTTTGGGCTAAATTCTCGGTCCAAAAATTATTTAAGATTTGTTTGTTTAGGGACAAATTTGATCCAAAATGCTCCTCTTTTAAAGGTTGATGATAATTATCGTAAAAGAGGTCTTTTTGTACAACATTAGCAGGCTGTTGTTGCTGTTGATGAGGAGGAATAGGTAAATTTGTTAAAGGCATATTGGAACTGGATATACTTCTTTGCAATTTCGGTTTCTGTTGAAAAATAGACGGATATTGTATGCGAGTTTGGTTGCTTATATTAGAAGGTGCTAGCAAGTTCGTAGTAGACGATTTTTTTAAATTATTCGTGTTATTACTGTTAACAACGTCTTTGGACCCTATAACAACTTTGTTTTGTGACTCTCCAGACACAGTTTGTTGAGAATTTGATTTACTAAGAGGAGCCTGCCTCTTTTTCAGTTTGTCATATAAATCCTCACATTCTTGAAACTCTTGATGTAATTTACGATCCAACTCACTATAATCTGGTAAGCTTTTTAAGTATTTATTCATCATTTCTATTTCGGCATCATAGAAAGAGGCATCGAGTTTAGAAGAGGCTTGGACAGCTGCCGTTTTCTCCTCTAGTTTCTTTTGTTGGGCAATTAACTTATTCAGATCAATTTTAGGTGTTTCGCTAGACTTGTCTTTCGGCTGCTGACCTGTTGTTGCTTTAGGAGACGTGGAAATCTGACTTTTGAGTTGTTTACCAGCAGGAACGACTTCACTTAACAATCTGGGCACATTACCGCTAGAAGGTATTTTAGGTGCCCTGGAAGGAAGAGGAGGAGGAGGCGGCGATGAAGAAGGTGATGAGGTCGAGGAAGACAAAGATAAACTGGAAGCTGGACTACAAGTGCTGGCTACCGCCATCATTCTTGGCGGCACAGCTGGTATCATTATGGGTGTTGATGTATTATGGCCTGTATAGTTGGTGCTGTAGGACGAAGGATGGTGTTTGCGCGGTAAAGGCGGCGTTGATTTAGGACTAACAGGAGGTAAGCCTATGTTTTTACGTAATGCTAAAGGCGAAGAGACTGGAGATCTCAAGCCCGATAGAGTTTCTGCTTTGCTAGATGACATTACTGTTGCCATCTGGGGGTAAACCATTTGAAAATGTGTCTGATTAGCATCTCTTAACTGTTGTTGTTGCTGCTGGTGTATCTGCGATTTATGCATATTTTGTTCGCCTTGTTGTTCAAGATCTGTAATGTTTTCTATATTTTCGTTATCATTTTCCTTTAACTCACAGTTGTTTTGACTAAAATCTGATTCACTTGCACCATGAGCTGTATTTATTGTTTGTATTTTTGCGTAATTTTGGTTTTCACTAATTTTGCTGCTACTACTCTTAGTGGCTTCTTTAAGAATTGTGTTTTTTGTAGCACTAGATAAGTCATGCTTATTCATTGGCGTTTTTATTTAATGTTTTTGTATCTTTTTATGTAATAAGTTTTATGTTCTGAATTATGCAATTCCTTATTGTGATTTAAAAAAAATTAGATCGTTTATATTAGATATGCGTTTCAATTATTCAATTTGAATTATGATCATTTTAAAAATATTATGGCTCAAGCATTCGAACATAAAGCCTATTAATTTATAAAACTGTTAGTAACGTTAACCCCGGCATAAGTTCGTTTATTTTTTCTAGTTGAATTTAACTATCTTAAATCATGCTTGATCTACCATGGGAGCCTTGGTTTCTGAGCTTTTGACGCAGTTGTATAGCTCGGTCTTCAGTAGGGGTCTTGTACTTGTACAAAAAACTCTCATTTGAGTGTGTCTAGTGAGCTCAGTAGTGACGGTCGAAAGGCAAATACTGCAAGATTTTTTCATGTACATATATGCATGTACTGCATTATAATGAAAATAATGATATTTAGGAAAGGCTTTAACTGATCTATTTTCTTTTTTAATAATCTGTTATCAGTTCGTGCTGGGAATTCGGGTAACATAATGAAGGGATTTGATATTGTTTATTAGTCCCTCCAGACTAGTATGCATAGAGGTCTTTAGTACCGTCAGTATCGAAATGTTAATCTTAAATTCTTTCGAGAAACAAATACAAGACATTCACTCTCAACTTAAAAAGTCGTCAGCGTTAATCAGGCTTTTTTATAGTCTAGTACAAAACTGTACTAACAGTTAACTGCCAAAGGCTTGAAAAGTCAGAGTGCTAAACTTTGACGTACAAACAAAAATGAAACACAAAATATTGTTTCTACTTAACAACCACAAACGTAACATTTTTGTGACTATAATTTGACAACACTACACTTACATTCGAGACAAAAACTCTGACGAAAAAGATATATAATACGAACCCCAATTTTCATAAGATGTTCCGGCAATTTACTGTTTTTGGGCACTATATACTTTTTAATGATAATAATTTTATCGCCTTCAATTTTCTGTATAGTGATAGGTACACCAGGCATGGGACGTTGCGGTTTTGGCGGTACTTGAGGCATTGGAGGCTGTACCTTTTTAACAGTTGAATTTTGGGGGCCAGTTAAAATGCCACCAGGATTAGGTTTGGTGCTGACAGTTGCAGATTTTTGTAGAGGCACTGGTTTGGGTTTTGGTTTTGAGGGTGTATGATGTTCAGAGGGTTTATGGTCTTTGCCATCACTGCGCACAATCGATAAATGGTAAAGGGGTTTATCATCGTCTAGTATACTTTTTTGAGGGGCTTGCTTTTTCTCGACCTTGCGAAGCACTACACCCAACATGGGTCCTTCATTTTTCTTAACAGTTATTTGGGTTCTGGGAGGTGTCACTTTTTTCAAGTTAACACCAAGTTTTACACCTACTGGGGGAGGAGTCTTGGTGCGATGTACTTGTTTGCCCGTAGGGATTTCTCTTTGTAGAGTGTCTTCTATTATATCCTGAATGTCTTCTTTTGTATAGATTTCTTCCACTTTAGGATCTGTGTGAAGTACTGGTTCAGGAGCTACCAATGGCGAAGGGCCTGGAAATAAAGCGGACAAACTACTTCTACGTCTTTCCATGTTAGGAGCAGAAGTAGTTTTTGCAAGTGGGAAAATTGGTGGTGTGGGAGGCAATACTACTGTTGCCGAAGCAGACACTTCACTGATAGAGCTTGAATTGCTATTATGGCGACTAGTATTTTTACTGAGATTTTGCGATACTGAGGTAGCACCGCCAGCGGCTGAACCTACACTACTTATGCTGGATGAGTGCATACGTTCGGCTGCTGCATTCCTATCGTAATACACGCGCCTCTCATCGATTAAGGAATCAGAGCGTCTTTCTCTTGAACCCTCACGGTTTCTACGTTGTTGTCTCATTAGCTCAATAGAATCCATAATGGGTAAATTATTTATGGAGCTGCTGGAGGAAGAGGGTTGTAATGAATTGACATTTTTATTGGGCGAACTTGAATCATCAGAATTTTGTTGCAACATCGAATTGGCTGAAACTGTTAACTTATTATTAGAGCGATTACTTTCCAATGAAATATTAGAATTTGTTTTGCCAGCACTAGCACTTAGAGACAAAAAACTTTCCTCCATGCCATCATCTAAAATAGAAGGTAGCGATGTTATACGTTCTCTGGGCGCTGGTGAAGTGGGCAATAGTTTAACTTTGGCATCTAATTTAACCTCACCAGGACTTTTTGAACGCGACGAGGGATAAGAGGACGCCATATGTTCATTATCAGTACCACTTTCAGCTAAATCCATAACAATTTCTGGTGCTTTTTGTATAACAGCACTTTTTGTTACTGAAGGCGTTGCTGGCAAAGAGACGGTTAAGTTCGAAGGCCTTTCTTTGTTAAAATTCAAATTAGTTTCATTCATTTCAGTTAAGGGTGTTGCCGGAGCACTTGCCACTTGGTTGGGTATGCTTATTTTAGTTAGGGCGTTTTTAATTTCTAAAGCTGCTGCTGCACGAACAGCTGATAATTCGGTGGCTGTCATTTGTTTAACACTTAAACGCCGTTTTTCATCGTAGATATGTATTTGAGTACTGCTGCCACTTGTGCTGGAGTTGCCATTGGTATTTGTCGCCGACACAAGATCAGGGCAGCCCATAGCGATCAATTCGCTTAACTCATTTGTGGACATTTTGTTATTACTAGACTGTAAAGTATTATCTTTTAAAAAAATTTAAAACACGATATTCAGTTTTGTTTGTACGTTCAAGGTTTTTTTTTATAAAAAAATTATTGATTTTTCTTTTAATACAGGCGGAAAAGTTAAAATGTTTGCTGGGTAATATTAAAACAAGAATCTTTTTGATTTGATATTCATTTCGTAATAGTTATTAAAATATTATTTCTTTATATTTTATTCTACTGATTACTTAATCACTTGGCAATTTGTTTTCTCGCTTTTTGTAATTTTTTAAAATTATTTATTAGATCTTTTTCCTAGAGATGCGTTTGCTTTTCTTTATGGGTTTTAATGAACTAAAGGTGTTTTAATGAGTTTACTTAATTTGTTTTTTTTTTTTTGGGATTTATCTGATAATTATCTACGCATGACAGACGTTTGCAAATTGTTTTGATTTTATTTTGCTTGTCAAGTAATTCAATGTCAATGTTTTTAAAAAATTTTTGCTGTTACTTTTTTTGCTTTGAACACTTTTTATTCTTGGCATAAGATCATTTTGAATGGTGCACTTCTAGTTGTTGTCTTGAATGTTATTAATTTGTTATTTGTAAATAATAGATTTATCATGTCTTGCTTACATTTTTTAGGGATTTATCTGAATTTGTTTAGTTTCGCTAAAAAAAAGGCGTCATTACTAATTAAAGTCTATGGCGAATTTCAAGCAAAATTTTAAATAATTTCAATGAAAAGGTCGCAATTAAGAGATTTAAATACACAGCAACAAAAATTTTAACATTGGAATCTAATTTGCTTAGGCAACATGTTGCTTAAAATGTACGATATACACAAATAGTTCCTAAATTATGTTGTTTGGGTTGTATGTTTTGAACAGAATTCTTAGTTTAATGACCAAGACCTCCAGAAGCAACTTGTTGATAAGTGAATGAAGAACAAGACACATGTTGAGCAAAACATTTTACAATATTTATTTATTTGTTAATAAATTTTAAAACAGACCGCTTCAAACTGTTATTTTTAAACAATCAAAATAATCTATTATTTACAAACACATCTGTATTTCAAAAAAAAAAAAAATAATAATAAAAAATAAAGATATGAAAAGCAAATGCATTCTATCATTTTTTTTAGACTACAGCTGTTTCTTTAACGCAATTTCGCTGGATTTTTCTTGCCAAAATAATTTTTTCTTTTAATCTATATTCTATAAACATCATAAATATTAAAAAAAACTAAATATATATACGAGTATATATATATGAAAATGAAAAACAGCATATAAAATGAAAACAACACAAAACACACGCGGTAGCAAAAATTCATGTCGAACGTCATTTCTTAAAAAATATATGTATGTATATAAAAATGGAACGTAGAATTATTATTTTTTATACGATGTTAAAAAAAAATGTTTACTGAAATAGGCATCAACAGACATGATAGACTTCGTTTTTTTTTTTTTTTTCTTCAAATAAAAAAATTGCAAATGCACAGCTTTTCATTTTAATAAAAAATAAACTGTTGATCTATTTCTTTAAGAGCAAATATCTAAATATTTCGTACATTCTTTAATAAAGGGTGCTGGTGATAATTTTAAATGTTTATCAACAAGTTTAATACAAACAACACTATAAATTTCACAACTTGGATATTACGGTATTATAACACATAAAATTTTTATCAAAAGTGGATATGTAATAAAACGTCCCCATTATATCTCAAGAACCATGCGAGACATGGGCATCATAAGGGATGATCTTATTTTGAACTTGCGATAAGTAAATAATATATGACTGCTTGTTTTCAGTCTCCCTTAGCACAGCACTGACACGCAGAAGTTTTGCATAAACGACATCAGTATAACTTATTACCACAGTAGCAATGGCTATTATATATTATTTTGGAAGAAGCCTTACATTTTAGGTTGGTTGGAAAGAAGGCTGACTAGATATACTGTCGCTGTTAATCTAGTTTTGGAAGACAAATAATCATTACAGCGGTGTATATTTAGTCAAACAATTGTCTTATTATTTTTATGCGATTTAGTCGTTCAACAGACTTTGGCGAATGCACATGTTAGCTAGATGTTTAGAGCTTTTTTTTTGAAATTCCAGTAGATACCATAAAAGGCATTCCAAATTATTTTATGATACACGATGCGTATGGAAATGTTCACTGTATTTTACGTCAGCAAACATTTAAAATTTATAGAGAAAGATTAAGAGGCATTATGTCCGCTGTCGGGTTAATTTACCAATTTAATATATTTATTATTTTTATTTAGTCATTTTTTATTTACCAAAATTATTGAACATTAAAAGGCTGCACAAAATATTCTAAATAATTCAGCTCAGTGGAATGCAGTAGTTCCCAACACTTATTTTAGAACAAAATTTAAAACAAAATAAACAAGCTATAGAACATGTAGAGATAGAGAACGGAGAAAACGAAGGTTTCATAGCTTCGGAACACCTTCAGAACAGTGCTTGATATTACTTGAATTCTGTTTCACAGCTAAAATCAAAACAGAACATCAGAATACAGCAAATAAATAATAAATAAGAAGCATTAGGGATTGTACTAACATATTGGCATATGAGCATACTGCGTATGCACTCGGTGGCTAGCGTTGTCAAATCCGTGCATTTCAAACCGTTCTTGGTGCTTTTTAAAAGCTTTTGTACGAAAAATTCTTCAGACGATGCATGGTGCGTCTTTTGGAATTCGGTGGCACGAAATCAAATTAAACTTAACTTTTTGTTTTAGTATAAGAAAAAAGTTTATTCAAGTGTCCAGAATGTAAACTTTCATTTTGTAGAGAACAGTTAGAACACGCTGTTATAATGTAGGAAACGCACCCTATATGTACAAAGTAAGACAATATTATACATATTCTCTAAAGAATCATTTCGTTTTATAAAATTTGCTGCTTTTAGAGATTTGTCAAATATTAAAATAAAAGCAGACATTGAACTTCACGTTCGTATTTATGGCGGTGCGTGAATTCGTTACTGCTTTGGTAATTGACAGCAAATACAATTAAATAATTTTACTGAATAATGAAAATATCTTAATAAAAGCAACTCAATTGTACTAGAGGCCAAGTTTGACAAACACGAATTCTAGCTATTGAACGAAGTTGATGTCATGCCATCATGCCGCACTATGAGACAGAGTTTGATCGGATAATAGTCGATGTTATACTTTTATTTATACTTTTTATTATAATACAAAATGGTGGGGTTTCAAAAATGAAAAGAAAATTTCTAAACTTGGTGTATTTTTATTGAAATAACGCACATTTTCCCTAATTTGGTGTGTTTTGAAATTTCGAAGTTGACAACTCTGTGTGTTGGTGGCATTTTGCAAGTGTCTTTTTCATATTGATATATTCGTCTATGATTCGTCCTTACAACACGATTTCTATGAAAATGTAAATTTATTTAATGAATGTACGGGACAACAACACATCTATGGAGATATTTGCAGATATTATTATTGAAAAATCGCTGTAAAAAGGAAAGATGAAAGTAGTGTAAATTTTCTGCTATAAGTCAACTAAATGCATAAAAATGCCATTTATTATTATATCTATTATAAATCCACATAAAAAAAAATTATAGAGGAGTCGATGGCAAGGAATACCATAAAAATTCACATATCAATATCAATGAGGTTACCTGCTAGGACTCTCAGATACGCGGACGCCTAACAACCAAAATCAATTCAGATTATCTATGAAGTTTTGGACAATTGCCAATCTGCCATTGATAATTTCATATAGTCAATGATATTCACGATAATTTATCATGACTTTCGCCACCGGGCAGCACTGGTGCTTAGTACAAAACAAAAATCCCCCATGAAAACAACGAAAAATACTACTTCTGTGGTGTCAGTTGAATTTTATTCTATTTCATTTGGTTCTACTTATGTATTGGGGTTTGTTGTTTCTAAACGATTTTAGCACAATGGTCGTTTATGTGTTTAAAACATTTCGGCACTGAAGTGTTTGTTTTGAATTGTGAGAGCCTAAACGGCTAATAGTTGAAAATATTACGATGTCTGCAAGACATTTTTTGTGCTTGAGCAGCCCTCTTAATGTCTAAAAATTTCCGACCATAAGCATGTATGTTTGAAAAGAATCGAAATTTGATAGTTCTAGGACTCCGTTTTTTTACAGCACGGTTTTCTGTCAGCTCAGTTTGTATTGTATTCTTGAGTTGTTACATTAATGTTTAGAAGATTTCTTTCTCTCTCTCTCTCTCTCTCTCTATCTCTCTCTCTTTCTCCCTGTTTATATCACAAATATTTTTAAGTTTGTGAAAATCACAGTAGCTTATTGGCTGAAATCTAATAAAAGTATTGTAATTTATTTATTACACCAGGTATCGGAAATTTTTAAAGGGGTTTAGAATCCATTTTTTGAAAGTTATTGTCATATTACCTTGACAAGGTTGTTCCACATTTGGAGCAAAGTTAAGTAACCTAAGGCATAGATAGTTTTGGACTCGAATGAGAAAAATAAAAAGTGAAAACGGAACAAAGTGTAGGTGAAAATAAAACGTAGTTTTTATTTTTTTAAATAGCAAAAGTTTAATCAATTTTAAGTCAAACATATATATACATATATATAATAATTTCAAATATTTTTGTGAGGCCGCATAAAACCTCTTGCAACCAGCTTTGTCCATATAATGAACCATCGACAAATTTTGATGTATATATTTTGGAGTTAATAAAACATCTTAGAACTTTTGTTCTTCAATTTATTATTCTGTAACTCGGTTTTGCTTAAAAACAAGAGAAGGTAAGATTCGATAGAATTTGAAAAACGTTTTGGTGGAATTTTGATTTTGCTTGCTCACAGACTATCAAAATATATAGCGATTATAATTTCATAATTTAATTTAAAGTTTCATAATTTAATTTAAAGTGAGAATTGCAAGTTAAAAATATGTTATAAAAAAGAAAATCTATTTGTAACACCCTGCTAATTACAATTCGGAACTAATTTCACTTATCATGGTTTAAGTGCATTTATGATAATTTGAATTTTCTTATTCGGTTGAGTGTATCTTCCCTTAGAAATAGCAAACATTTACTGTTATTAAATTTAAAAATATTACTTCTAAATGATTACTTCATAAGAAAGAGATAAACGAATCTTTCGCACAAGTTATGAAACTAATAAAGCATTGTTTTAAAACAAAGAAGATTTTCATTAAAATAAATTCTACACATGCGGCACATATTAAAAAAATTGAAGAAATAGAGAGTTTTGCGCTTTTCTAAGTAAGTAAAGCTGCGAATCATTGGTATTAACTTTTGGATAAAAACAAAAACTTTTTTTCGTTTATAGTTCACTGTTTGTGTCTTTTCCGTTTATTTTTCTGTTGTTTTCATTTTTGTAGTTGAAGTTTAAAAATAGTTTTGTATATTATTTAAAAATAACTTTGCATCATGATCAACATGATTTTTATGCAAAGAGCAACTTTGTTATAAACATTTTCACATTATCATGATCACGATCAATATTGAGCATAAAAACAACAGCAAATCGTTATAAAGTAAATTTCCTGATGTGGAAGATGTGTTTATGTTTTATTTTATGTGTTTTCTTTTGTTTTTGTTTTTTGCTCTCCAACAAAGTTTTGCTGCAGTTGATTAATTTTTCTACAAGTATATTCCAGAAAACACATTTTTTTTTACTTTTCACCATTATTTTCAGTTTATTATTAAATTTTGTTTGCACTACACACAATATTGTATAATGATTAGTGATTGATTTAAATCTTTTAATTATTTTAATTAAAATTGTTTTTATTATATTGAGTTGGCAACTCTGTTTTTGTTTTGTTTTTTAACGGAACAAGAAAAGTTTGTTTTGAAATGGAGCATAAATATGTAGTTGTAAAATTTGTTTTAAATAGTATGTTTTCATTCAAAATTTTCTTTTTTCTAATGTGTTTTTTATTTAAAACAATTTAGTATATTTATTTTTTAACAGAGGTTTTTGGCAAAAAAAACAGACCGAATTTATTTAAAAATTTACTTTGTCAGTTTGGGTTTTTCTGCTTAATTTCTATACAAAAACCCACTAACCAAATTTTTTTTTTTTTTTTTGTTTTTTTGCTTGTTTATTATTGTTGTAGTATTTAAAATAAATTTTCTGGGTTATATCACCACTTATTTAAGTAACCAAAGAATATACGAAAATTTGTATCTAGATACAGCACGAAAATAACAAAATATATAAATACATTTTTCCATAATTTAAACAAGTAAAAATAATTTACGCTAAAAACATGTTTTCCGTATTGTATGTATGTATATTTATTTCGTTTTTCATTTGCACAAAATTTAAAAATACAATTTTTTTTTTATTCAAATAATATTGAGAACACATGATTTCGCAACACCTGCCGATCAAATAAAAATAAATAAATATCATCACTACTTCAGCAAACATTTTTATCAAATAAAACCGGACATCTTTTTTATAAGGCACTAAAATATTAATTTTGATTAACATTAGAAAAAAAGTCGAAACACATTTCAGACGTCGAATGCTTGAGTTTTTTACTTTAAATAACCATATTTATACGTTTATTATATCTATATATATTTATATATATATTTATATATATATTTATATATATACACTACATATATAATGTGTGTATATTTTGTTAAGTTTCCAAATTTCACACGTCGGAAGCAAGTTGAGAAAAAAAATTCAGATCTAAATATTGAAATAGAAAATGCACGCACATACACACACACCAATTGAGTTTAAAGGCCACCGCGCTCGACAGACACAACCGTCTAATGAAGATTTTAATCTTCGTCTGATTTAAGATTTTCGAAATTGAAAATTTTTATAAAGGTGAAAATAAATGTACACAATACAAAAATACAACAACATCATTAACTTTCTTTTCGTTTGCTCTTCGAAAAGCGGAAAATCAAAACAGAAAAAAAATTGCACGAAAAGTGTTTTCGAACATACAATTTTTGTTTTTATAAACACAACATTGAAAACTTAAGTACAACAAAACCAGAGGCTGTGAAAAAATTCTCAGAGTTTTGGTTCCTTCACAAGAATACAGAATTGAAAAAGAAGAAAATACAAAATTATATATGTATGGTACTGTACATAAGTATGTATTACGAAAATAAAAATTGTTTGAAACATGCGTGCGCATCTAAATGCAGTCACTCTCATCAAACAATATTTACAAGTTCATTTTGACACATGACAGTTTGTATGGTTTTTATTTAATTTATAAAATTAAAAAATAAATCATGCTGACGTCATATTAATGATTATGCTCTTTCTTCCTTTGCAAAAAGCAAAAAAAACTATATGTTTTTGTTTATTTTTGTTCTATGTTTTTAAAATAGAGCAGAAAATAATGATAATAAATGATGGTTGTGATTTGATTTGTGTTATTTAAAACCACTTTGGAGAAATCTGAAAGCTGGTGTTTTTACACAGTTATAATTGCTGATGCAGTTTTTGTGAACCAGCAAATTTCTTAAATTTTCGATTTCGGGAAATTATGTATGATATGAAAATAGTAGAGCAGATGTTAGATGAGCTTACCTTTTATACGCAAATGGCTTACTAAAAATTATACACAAGAGACGGATAGTTTAAGGTAAAATTTACAACAGGAACCATAATTTAATTAGCAGAACCGCTTCAATTGAAGACTAAAAAGATTGTGCCTAATATTAAACTCTTAACCAAAAATTTACCTATATACTGCAAAAATGGGGTATAAACTTGAAGAAATGTAAGTTATTTACAACCTACAAAATATTTTATTACAATTTACTCGGATTTTCGACTATTGTAAATTATTTAACTAAAAATTAAAAATAAATTTCTTCACTTCTACAGGCATTTATTCAATAATACATACCTTTAGTTATATGGAAAAATATTATTCAAGTTAAACATAAGAGGAAGATCAGATAATATAAATGTTTCTGAACCAATTATATATAAATCATTAACTTATGTTCCTGGGAAGTCAGAAAGTATAAAATTGTGCAGAGCACTGTCGTAAAACTAAGATGAGTTAAAAAAGTTTCAAGAATCCAATTTAGTGTATAGAATTGCATTGTAATGGAAATAGCAATGAGCAGTGTGATAAAGTTTATATAGGAACAACAGGCAATACACTTAAGACTAGATTAGCCGGGCATAAATCTGAGCAAAAATAGAGAAACTATGATTCTTCACAGAATACTGCGTTATCGACTCGTTGTCGCGATTTTAATCATAATCCAGATTTTGGGGCAAATCAATTTTAAATAGGGGAAATTATTGTAAACGAAGATCTATTTTAGAAATGTTACAAATAACTAATGTACCATTAGAAAAATGAATGAATTTTAAAAAGGCTATTATACATGGACTGGCACATACGAGTAATATAGAAGAGTCAGAATAAATAGCTTGTTTTCTATGTTTCCCAGCTATCTATATGTCGACATTTGTTGGGATATAAAGTTGAATGTTTGAGAATATCTTTCAAAAATTTCCAAAGTCTACTGTTACTATGGAATGTCGACATATAGATAGCTGGGAAACATAGAAAACAAGCTATTTATAAAAAATTTTAAATATTTTCCTGAAAGAGGCTCACAAAGGGGTGTCGAAATATCGATTATTAAACTATTACTTTTTTTTTTTTTTTTTTTTTTTTTTTTTTTTGTACAACAACTGACCTCAAGATCATTTAAACAACAATTGTACTTTAAAAAGGTCCAAAAACTAGGATCAAGATACGAATTCATGTTTAATAAAAAAATTTGTTGAATATAGAACAAATTTATTCAAATCTACAAGGTAAATTTTATTAATAAAATTTAATCAAATAAAGGAATGTTTTATTCAAACTAACCTTCTTTCAGGATGTTAATTTGAATATTTGTGTGTGCTTCTGCCTTACGATGAGTTACTATTGTTTTAACTAAAGTTTCACTGATTCAACAAAATTTTGCCCACAAATCAAAACAAATCTTTTTTGAAGTGCACAAATTTATATTTATAACAAAACCTATTGGAGTTGAATCGAATAATATTTGCTTATTTGAATAAATTTTGTTCCGATTTTAAAAATGATCAATTCAAAAATTGAATATTTTTTTCGTGAAGGGTTTACAAATTTCTTTTAGTTAATAGTACCGACGAAATTTGGTTCAGAGAATGTGGTAATTGACACTAAATAGTCATAATAATAATAATTTTGTGGTACCATAAGCGTTGCCCTCGAAATTAAAAAAAAAAAAGTGGCATAAAAAGGGTATTTTGGAAAAAGGTGTCACAAAAAGGGTAGTGTCAAGAAAAAAGGGTTAAAAGTCAAGTTTTTAAAAAACAATACAAATTTGACGAAAATTCTTCAAAAGTCAATGTATTTGAATGAAAATATAATGTAATTGTTAAATTTAGAAAAATAATTCATATATAATTAATATCATTAGTTTAAGTACTCAGGTCCAGTTTTTGACTTCGTATTTAAATGCAAAATTAGTTAATTTTCATTTAAATGCAAGTTAAATTTTTTCAGTCTTAAGCAATTTCTCTTATATAAATGCGGAGCAAGTGTGGCCAGCTTGAGTTAAATTCCAAATATTACGGAAATTATTCCATAGGACAACTGTTTATTATTGGAAGAATAGAAAAACTCTTACATAAAAATGTTAAATTTATCATTTATTTGTTTACGAGTATTGTTTACCATTTTTGCAACAATACAAGAGCAAAAACTGTATCATATGAGCTAAACTTAAATACAACTTAAATGAAGAAGAGTGAGCATTTAAGTTTGATTCAAATTTGTAGTGAAAAATTTATTTTCATATTTAAATGGAACTTAGAGCTAAATGACATTTAAATACGAGCTCAAAAACTGGATCTAAGAGCAGTTTAATATATTTATGCATACATATACAAGAGCTGTCCGTTCTCAACAAAAAGGTCCATGTTTAAAAAGGGGTCAAAAAGGGCATTTTAAAAATGGCATAAAAAGCCTCATAGACAACAAAAAAGACACTTTAGTAGGGCAACGTTGGATACTATAACTTTTTACAACTCATTTTATGAAACCAGTATAATTCAAAATAACTTAGTTAAGGTTAGTAGTAAAAGTATTCAATCCATTATTATTATATTATTTAATTTCGTTAAATTTAAATATTAATATGAATC
This sequence comes from Thecocarcelia acutangulata, assembly GCA_914767995.1. Taxonomy (NCBI): domain Eukaryota; kingdom Metazoa; phylum Arthropoda; class Insecta; order Diptera; family Tachinidae; genus Thecocarcelia; species Thecocarcelia acutangulata. The sequence continues at coordinate 167,889,151 of OU612094.1, read as the reverse complement.
ATATTAGACAAATTTTTTAGACAATTCATTTCAAAATTAATCTGAGTTTGAAATCATAATTTTTAGGTACAAAATCATCGAATTTTATACACACTTTAACCCTAAAAAGCCAAAAGCTGGATTTCATATAAAAACCAAGGCGATTTCATTATCGGCGAATTCAGGCGAATTCGGTTAATACGCCTCTATCAAGTTTTGTTTACCTTTTTCGGCACCATTTAAATTTTTGAACATGTTCTTTATCAACTACTTTTGACTCACAGCTTAACGGTGTTTTTCGGTCAACTTAATTTTACATTTTTGTTTCAGTGTTTCACCCATGGAAAGGTTAAGATTGTTGAAACCTTTTACGAATATGGGCGTTCATATCAAAATGCATTTTGTGATTCACTTGGTTATAATCAGGAGAATTTCAGCAAACCAGGAAATGTGAAAACAACTGTGCATGCTCACCCAGTTCGTTCTCCAGAAAACATTGCTATTGTTCGCGATAGGGTAGCAGAAGAGTCGGCAACTTCGGCTCGTAGTCGTGCCCAGCATATCACAGAGGCGAATTTTGAATAAATATTTTTATTTACACGTATCAACTTGCAAGGTGCAATTGACTCCAGAGCTGAAGTCTAATGACTATATGTTAAAACGCCGAATGCTTGGCTGAACAGACAGAATTGAATGGTGACTTTACAAATCATCTTCAGCGACGAGCCACATTTTAACAACAAGAATTACCGCATTTGGATAAATGAAAATCCATGCATGATTGTTGAAAAGCCATCCACAAATAGTAACTGTTTGGTGCGGTTTATGGTCTGGCAGTCAATGAGCCGTACTTTTTCGAAAATGAGAAGTCATTGAAAATATGGACTATCGGATAAAGATATGCCACCGCAGCCGTGTAATTTTCATAGACTCTTCTATCGTGATAAAAAATATTAAGATGATTTTCTGAACAAAAATGCAAAATTTTTGTAAAGTGTAATTGTGTGATGATACCAGATGTTTGAATTTTCGAATATCTTTTTATGTTATTCTAAATTCATCTGCCCCCTTTTCTTTTCTTGCTCTCTCTTTATACACATTTGTATTACATATTATGTATAAAAAATAATGTTAAGTATTTTATAACAACTCAAAAGTAGTCAAGATGCAAAAAAATGATATGATGGTCATGCTGCTTTAATGCAAAGTAAAATGAGTAAATCTTAATACGAATTGAAATTTTATTTACTGCACATTCCATTTATTTTTCTACTCACTGGATGAACTTTTTCTTTGTGGGCAAAATACTTATCCTGCAGCCAATCACCCACAAAACAACCATAACGATATTCACACTCTAAAACCAAATCGAAGAGACTGTTTTGTTGACGGAATAGGCAGCCACCGTGCCAAGGTGATATAAAATGTTTATTTTCCTCATTGGCAGCTTTTGGTGCAGTTGATATTTTGCAAGATGCAATGACTTGCGAGTGCGTTTGGAGTAGCGTTTGTTTAGATTTGGCTATTCTGTGTACGTATAACGTTGGCAGATTAGAAGCTGCATATTGTATGGCCCTATGGGTGGTGGCAATAATGCCCTCCAGTTCATGAAAGAAATCTATTTTGTTTGTTTAATTGAGCAACACACGCAAAACACGAAATAAAGCAGTACAAAAAGTAACTAAAGTGGACAGAACAATTAATAGAAAAAAATGTACATATAGATTTGATAAGACAAATTCGCAGAAAAGAGACAGCAATGTTACTATATTAAAAAGGAAAAAGTTGCCACACAATTACCAGTAGCTGATGAAAATGAACTTTTTATCTAAGACAAGAACCATAAACAAATACTCATCATGCTTTTTATTTTAAAATTAAAAAAAAAACTGAAAATCGGAGGCTTTTAGTCTTGCTGCATTTCAACTCACTAAAAAATCACTATCGTGATCATGAAAATATTCTTCTATTAACCAATCCTCTTCGATGTATTGTTTAAATAAAACCGATGTCTGAAACACCAAATCATCCAGTTTAACGATTTTTTTGGGCGCTGGCAATTCACGCATTTTAAGATAACACGGAAGTTTGGCATTTTCGAAATTATCAAAAGTCAATTGAGATTTTTCTAAATAACGTTTAAAAAATAACATTATTTTCAACTTTTTAACGGGCAATAAGTACGCGGATGCGTTTTCACTGTTTGCTTTCAATCAACTAAAATTTTAAATTTTTTTTGGGAAATAAAGGCAGACAAGAATGATTTTTAATAAAATTGTTTTTGTTTTTTTCTTATTTTTCACACAACAAAATAGAAAACAGTTTATCACATGCATAGTTTTGTTTATTTTGCAGCTGAGGTGAGTAATTCTAAGTGAAACTGTCTAACAATGATTACGAGGTAGTAAAAAGCGAAAATAATTTCAATTAGATTTGAATTTAATTTAGTCAAGTTCAATGATTTTGACGTGAAGGTGTTAGGGTTAAAAAAGTTCAATTGAATTTTTGTTTTCAAAAATAAGATTAAGAAAAGTAAACAATCACATCGGTTCTATAGTTTTATACTGCGATCTCTTAAGAAGAGAAAATGTAAAAGTCCTGTGCTTTAGTTGAGACAATTATTACAGAAAAAAACACTATTTAGGAAATACAAAATATTAAAATAGAATATATATTTCTTAAAATGAAAAGACAAGAATACTTTGAATATATAAATTATATGCCTAATTCACATGTTGTTTACACAAAACAAGCAAGCGATTTGCCTGAAAATTTTATATAGAAATCAAAAAAAAAAAAATATTTAGTACATAGTACACATATACATATGTAATCCCTTAACAAGAAGCTTGCTTGCGCTGTGGAAACATCAAATAAGTGTGTGTTTACGCCAAACACGTTGAAATTTTTTTGGAGCAATTGCAAAAATCCTGTGTTCTTGATTTATGTGATGTTTCCTCAACGCAAGCAAACTGCTTGTCAAGAAATTTTATATGAAATGTACTCAATTTTTTTTTAATGGTTTCAATACAAAATTTCAAGACAAGTTGCAATGTAATTTAACTAAGAGATTTTACGCTGTAGCAAGTAACTTAAATAAGAGCGTTAACGATGTGCCATAAAAATGTGTTACAAGACATCGTAATATTTTAAATTCTTCTTTCACATTTTCAGAACAAACACTTTTAAGCATACAAATGAACATTGTCTTATAATCGGTTAGAAACAATAACAGAACACACAAGTAGAGTCAACTGAAATAGAGTAAATATGAAGTAGAACTAGAACCACTAGTGTTCTACTTTAATTTTGTTAATAAAATTAGTTGTTTCTTATTAATGGTTTCTTTCTTTTTTTGTATAAGCATCAGTGCTGCATGCGCATTAATGCACTCGCTACCCTTGCTGTGATTAACTGTTTATTTGCTGTATTCTGATGTTTCAAAACTATGAAGTGGTTGTTCTGTTTCTGCATGTTCTATAACTTATGAAATGTTTGTTCTGTTTCGCTTGTTTATTTTGCTTTAGATTGTTTTATAATACAGTGCTAAGAACTACTGCATAGTAGTCAGATAACTCTTTAGAATATTTTGTGCTTTTAATGTTCATTAATCTTAAAATTCCTAAAAAATAATATATAGACAAAATCGTTAAATTAACCTGAAAGTTTATTTTGTAATTACAGTAACAGTCGTTTTGAAGCCAACTTTATTCAAAGAGAGTTAAACATATTTTACTCTTCGGCCTTTCGTTTGGTCTATAATTTAACCATTAAATGACGTACAACGCTTACGGATTATTAAATTTAGTTATTGAAAATCAATGCTCGGTAAAGAAAGTACATCGTGTACTTTCTCCATTTTACGGTCAGCTCGAGCGACCTTCTGAGGAGGTTATTCGGCATTTTTTGCTGCAAGTTTATTGAACAAAGTAATGCCCATTCGGATGGCTTTGAGCTGACGAAGAGAATGGATCACTTCGTTAGAAACCATTTTTTGTAGATGGCAAAATATGGGATGGGAGGTGTTCAGGAAAAGGCTATTGTAGTTTCACGTGGAATGAATAAATTACAATATGAGCAGGGAAAATAAATAAACCAAGAGGTGCGAGTTAGAATTTCCTTTGCAATAACAATATTTATTTACAGTTTTACCTTTTGAATTTACAATTCGAAAGATTGTAATGACAACCAGTACATTACCATACTGTTGATGATTTTGTGCTTTTTCCTACCACCTTCAGGAGAACAAACTTCGGCCTTAGAAAAATCGGCCTTGATATTTGGAAGCTTTCCAACCGCCTGTATGACCAGCTTTACACTATTTTTAACAATATTTAATAAGTGCAACCAAGTGCATGTCAATAATATATTGACAAACTGAGCGCTACTAAGTATAATTTGATTAACAACGAAAATCAGAAGGGGCTGTCCTACGACTTATATTTTTATGGGATTTTAAAAATAAAAAACCTAAAACAATCATAATGTTCATGCCTTAGAAAATGATTATTTGATAATGTTAAATATTTTTTTTTTAAGTGCAACTAATTACTGTTAAAAATTATTGTTTTTACGTTATTAATTTCTGTTTCTATTTTTGTCTAATATTATATTTAAATCTTACATTATATTCCCAGATTATATAAAAAACAACCCCTGTAGAAGTTTGTAATACACCGACGAAATGTCAGGAAACATTTAATTTAAAACAAATGTTTGTCTTCTTATTAATTAAGATAAAGTTAGGACCTTGAAAGATCAGTTTGGCTTGAAGCCAAAAATAAGAGAACAATTTTGGTCTATAATTTCAATTGATTTTTAAAAAAGACCGAAATTAAGAATAAAACCTAATATAATATTTAATAAAGATGCTAATATTAAACAGTAGAAACAAAGGTAAGTGAAAATTTTAAATATTCGCACAAAGATATAATAGAAATAGGTAAGTATAATTAAGGTAGGAAAGTATAAGAACAGGTAAGTATATTCAGATAAATATTTATAACAATAAAAATTCTTTCCAACATTCAAATTTAGTATGGTACTTCACAGAAAATAATTCAAACAAATAATGGTTGCTAAAATTAATTTGGACATGTATCTATATTATTGGACATTAAATCACAACCACGCAGCCGTGCTGTATTGTTTATAACCGAGAATTGTCGATTCGGCACCGTTCGTAGCAATTTTGCGGAATGATTTGGATGTAAAATCATTTAAAATACAGCTGTGCAAAAAAAAAAAGTGGTACGACCTACCATAAGGTCTAACTTTTTTTGAATGGCCGCTTGCAAAATTAGATGAAGATCCACTTTTTTTCGGAAAATTATTTCTGGTTGAATGGATACTTAAACAAGCTAAAAAAGTAATGCAAATGCATACCGACATATGCATTGTTTGGTGTGGATTACAGGACTGCGGCATCATTGAACATGCGTTTTTAAGGCCAACAAAAAATGATGAACGTTGTTGTGAATGTCGATGACCCCCGTGCAGAAATGTAACAGCTGGTTGGCCTTGGCTGACATGTGATTTCAACAAGACATGCCCGGCAGCACGAGAAACAATGGTCCACTTCAGAGGCGAGTCGGAGAATAGGCTAGATCGTGCAATTTAATGCACTTAAGACTATTTTTGTGGGTCTATGTTACGGCTCATGTCGATAGGGACAAGCACGCAACGGTTGGTGCACTGGAAACTAATATTAAAAAATTTATTTGTGAGATACCGGCAGATATGTTGAAGAGAGTATGCCAACATTGGACCCAGTATATGAACCATTTGAGGAGGCGTAGCCGCGGTCAAGATTAACATATATGATTCATATAAAGGTATTGAAAAAAAATTGTATAGGCTTTTCCTGTTTGTACAGCGATAAATTTTGATTAACTTAAACCTTAAAAAAAAGACTTATTTAAATAAAACAGTTCTATGTTATTGAAAGTACATGTATGCAAATATACATAACTTTTTCTTTTTTTAAAATTATGCATTTTTTATAGGAATAAAAATATTTCAACATTGTTAATTTTATATTTTTTTGTTATTTTGTCAAGTATCAATTTAACCAAATAATATTAAATTTTACGTTAAATTAAAATTTTTGCAAAAAGAAACTATTTTTATTAAAATTGAAAACCTAACACAAGAACCTGTATATAAAATGAAAAGTTTTTACCTTAGAATGGGATCTCCTGTTATTGCGTCCACTATTACGTTCGTCAATGGCACGTTCACGATGCCGACGGCGAGAACCTGAATCGGAAGCATATTTATGGACACGACGGCCCGAGGTAGGAGACTTACGGTGTGAACGTTTTGAACGCTCTTTGCGACGTCGGGATGAACTGTCAAAGCTGAAAATAGAGGGAATTTTAAATGTCAATGAAAGCATAGAACAGATACAAAAAACAAAAGAAAATAATATATTGGCACAATATACAAAGACCTAGTCTTTTAGATAGCAGCTGACCACACCAAGTTTAGTGTTGTGCAGAGAAGAGCGCTTGTCCTGGGTTCCTTCTTGTCTGTTTTGTTTAGACTTTTCGCAAATAGTTTTATTCTGTTGGTTTGTTTGCCTTTCGTTTGTTTTTAAATAAATAATTTTTGAACGAAAAAAAAAATTGATTTCAATTCAAATATTGTATTTTGAAGTAATGAACAACGTTTTTAAAAAAGCTCTCTTGGATTGAAGCAAGTTAACAAAAAGAAACCAAGAATAATTTAATATTACAGAACATTTTTACACACTTCAATAAACGTATTTTTAACGCCAAACTATTGAAATTTTTGCTCAGCTGTAGTGAGTATTTAAAACACATTATTTTAAAATATTTCTAACGAAATCCACTTGAAAACTAAATGCACAAAAATCTCAAAACAAATTTTTAAATTATATTATATATGCATGTATGTATAAAATTATGATTTTTTTTAAATAAATTTTCCTCTACAATTGTTATGAAGAGCTTCAAAGCAACTAAGAAAGCAATTATGCTCTTGCAACGGCTAATGCCAGCAGCCGACCAACCAAGCGATCCATCCATTTAAATGAACATCCTGGCACGTCTCTCCCTCTCTTTTCAGCACCTATACGATTGTATTCAATTGCAATTATTATTTTAGCAAAGAAAATCATCAACAATCTATATTCATTCATTAATTAAATAAATTCTACAATTAAATCATTTTTCTCTTTTCAAACGAAACTGTCTGTGATGCTTGTTATTATTATTTTTTGTTCAATAAGCAGCAGGTTTGTTGCTAAAGCTGTAGAAACAAAAAATTTTAACTTAATTGACTTTTTTTCAAAATGCATATAGTAAAAATTTTATACACTGAAAACAAAGGCCTGGCAAAATTTTCCTGTAGAAACATACATTTTGTCAAAACATCCGAAAATTTATTGCTAAAATTTTAAATTAAATCATTATTTTTTAAATTATTATCAAATTTTTTTGGCGCAATTAAAGTACAACAATTAGTTATATATCCAACAACAAAGAAAAAACTGCTTTATCGCAAAATACTGTACAAACCAAACATATACCTGACTTTAACAACATCAAAATACTTGACAAAGAAAACACAACAGAAAGCTTAAGAATACAGTAAAAAATAAATAAAACAATGAACAAAAAAGAAGATATTGACAACTTAAGCGCCATTTATAATGTTATTATAAAAAACAGTGCTTAAGGAAATTAGTGTATAAATGTTGTATTGCTTGATTATAAATATAACTCAATATATTTGTGTTTAATGTTGTAAAACCCCAAAAATGTAAGTTTCTCAAATATTGTTTCTACTTAATATATTCATGTAAATTGATATAAAAAAAAACTTTCTTTATAAAATAGACAAATCCCCTGAAGAATAAAATTCACGAAACGTTGGGCAAATATGTAATAAAGATTTTGCATTTTTATTGACATAAAAAAGGCTAGGCCTCACCAGCTAAGTATGTAAGTATATACTAAAAACAACGAAACAATTTTTTTTCTATATTGTTTTTGGTCTCGATTGAATATCGTCCTAAAGTTTTTATGACAGATTAATTATTTTTTTAATTAAATTGATAAAATTTTTTAATTAATTCAATTAAATTTTAATCAACTCAATTAAATTTTTAATTCAATAAGAAGTTTACGAGTAATGGATGTATTCTTAGAAAAAAAATTTTTAATTTTTTATGATTGAGTGAGGTTTTATTTGAACAAATATTGTCCATACCATATTTAGTACCTCTTTCCACTTTGGGTTGATTCGAACCATTCTTTTTCCTCCTTGAAAGCTGAAGTTGATTTCTGAGCAAAGTTTCTACTGAGCAAAATAAATGTCTGTGTACCAACAAAAACAACCCGTAACTATCAACTAATAAGTCTATATTATCACGGGACTGCTAACAATGATGCCTTTTGTCGCATATGTGAAATATTTAACAAATTTTATTATATAGATATCTTTAAATCTAATGATGTTTTAAAACGAAAAATAATTTTGTGCTTAAATACGTAATTGTACTCGTTTATATTTTTTCTTTAGTCTGTAAGGATTGTTATGGCCTTATTCATTAAAACCTATTTTCCTAGTTCCAGTACAATGCACTGCATATGTAGGGGTCATCCCCAGAGTACTGGTCCAAGATAAAAAAAAAAAACAAAAAAAAAACAAAAAACAAAAAAAAAAATATATTGTATATTTACTAAAATTTGATAAATTTCTATAGAAAATTTTTTCAAATAAGTGTTTAATAAACATACAATAGTTTTTATGAATACGGCCGAAAGTCTATAGACTTAAATAAATAAATAAATATATCAAGCACCATAAAAAAATATTATACATTCCGAGTAAAATTCCAACTCAAATGCCCGCTCAAGGGTACGTCCGCTATGTATGAAATCTTTTTATGCACAATTAGGTGTAACAAACGATAATACCAACACACCAAATTCGAACAATAGCTTTCTAAGCCTGAAAAAATGCCCACTGCTGAAGTTCGAAACATCATAATCCGCTCGTTTGAAGGTTAATAGCATTATAAAGAGTTCTGGGTCAAATATTTCCCAATTATACTAGGCAATTATGGTATTCAGACCTACACTAAGAGAAAAAATGGCGTCAATTTATCTCAGTCGACTTGCAAAACTTTGAAAGATATTTGACGATTAGAGTAGCTCCTACGAAATGTCGACGTGTATACATAAGCTGTTTGTATTTTTGATTGGCGTGTTTTAAAATTTGGCAATGGAAGATGGCAGGTATTCTGAGTATTATGGTAAGATATATTCACAGATAAATGGACTTCATTTGGCATCTCCAGCTTCTCCAATTTTAACTAATATAGTAATGGAAAGACTATTGGATAGTACGTTAGAGATTAGATATAAAACCAAGACTAATGACAAATTATGTGGATGATTTATTTTGTATTATTCTGGACTTAGCAACCGATAATATGTTTTCAATTTTGAATAGTTTTAACTCAAGCATCTATATTCTATTGAAAAGGAATATAGTTCAAGATTATCATATTTGGATACTTTGATAAGTAGGAGGGAAAACAAACTTGTTATTGATTGGTATCAAAAACCAACTGCATCAGGGAGAATAATTAACTATTTTTTAAAGCATAGCAGAAATTAAATGAAAATTTGTATTTGAAGGTGCTTTTATACTTTCTGTTCTAGTAACTTAGATAACTTATTCGATATATTTTTTTATTTCCACAAACTAGAATACCAAAAATTTTAGATTTTTATTAAATAGTTAACAAAACAACGTAATTGCCTATCAGTAGAAATCGGTATTGCCAAATACCAGGAGAGATAAACTTTATCTTATCGCAAGTTGTGATAATGAAAAATTGTTAAAAGCGCCTTTAGCGATCACTTGTAGCGATCAAGGTAACTAACCAATCTTCCTGCCAAGTTATCACAAATAATAGTAGACATACTATGTAAGTTTATTTAAAGCATAAATATAATTAAATTCACAATTGATTTATTAAAATTTTAAAAATAAACTTGATTAAGTATTTGTTAACTGCAACAAACAACCTTAAAGCCTAAATTGAATATAAAGATAAATGATTAAAATTGTAATTTGCATCCACGCATAAAAAAACTTAATTAATTTGTCTGTTTTCATTTATTTAATGGATAAAAACTCCAAATAGGCGTATCAGGCAAGGCAATCTTATAAAGTCATATAACAATATAGTTTGAAAAAAGTACGAGTAAAAATATATATACAAGCAACTCTCTTCAAATAAGTAGAACTTGAAAACGCCGGCGCCAAAAATATGTAAAACATACTCATAAATCACAAAAAAAAAAATTTTTGTTTGATTAATAAATAAAAAATAAATCAAATCGTACATAAGAAAATATTATGTTGTGATTCATAAACAAATAAAAAATAACAAACAGCTTCTTTTTTTTTTTTTCTTAAAATAAACACACAAATACAAAAGAAAATACTTTTTGTAATTTTTTATTTGTTTAAAATTTAATACAATTAAATTTTATTATTTTTTATGTAAAAAATATTCAAATGTAATTGGTGGCTTTTGATTTCGTCTCTATAAACATTTATGGTCATTGTGTTAAAATTTGCTAAACATTCATTTAAAAGTAAACTTTTGCGCAAATGTTTTATGTATGTATATCTTAATAACAAAGAGTCATAAATTTATTGCTATATTTGGCTTAATTTATGCGGAGGGTGTTTATTTAAAACGGGCTTTATTTTATGGGAATTGATGACAAGATATGATATTGCAGCAACAAGTTTCTAGAGCAAAGCAGATTAAATTTAAAGGAAGCTCTGTTCATAAAAATCTAAAAATGGAAAACATTAAGACTTTCTTATTGTCAGTAGTTCTTGAAAGCGATAAGATTTTCTATTAATAGATTCGCATATTTTGTAAAAGCAAATAACCAAGTTTACAGTTATGCAGTAGAAATTGAGCCAATATGGTTATTAGTTATTACTGTGATTATTGGTTAGATCATGGCCGGAAATCGTTAAGTTTAATCTTTATTTTATTCACAAAATACTAAAAAGAATTAATGTACTTATGGTTGATATATCTGCTACCAACTTCATTCAGTTGGCTCAGCTGACTCTGTTTGAAGTTTTGTCTGTTGCTGCCTGTTTTTTTTTTATTTTGTATGAATAGTGATGTGAAAATCTTAAATAATCAAAGCAAATCTAATTTAATTTTTTTAAATCAGCAAACACTTGAAATTAAACGTGCAAAGAATTTTCGAGCAGCATTAATTATTTCATACGAAAAAATGTACATGAACAAAATGTTGCCTGTTGCAATTTTATTCATTTTTCTTTTCTAATTCTAAGTATTTACGTATGTATTTCTAGCGAAGAAAGCTATGCTTACGTTATTTCAGCTTAAAGGCTAATATTGAGTTCATTATTTCGTGCGAAATTCTTTCAAATTGCATACAAAAGTGTTTCGTATGAAATATTTGCGAAATACGTTTAGAAATGTAGTACTGAGTTTTTAAAGCAAAAAACACACAAAATGTATCTTCAACATGTTTAAAATTAAAATAACATACGCAAAGCTTTTTTCGCACGAATACATACATGTATACTTAAAATTAAAAAAGAAACACGAATAAGAGATAAAAATAGACAACACTGAGTACATTTCAATTTTTTCGTACGAAATAAGTAATGTTGCTGAAAAATTTTTGCACATTCAATTTCAATACTAGGCTTGAAAAACAAATGATCACAGAAACAAGTTTAATTTAAAACATGTTGCGAGATACATTTTATTTTTCCCCCTAAAAGAACTCAGTATCATAGATGCCTGGTTTAAAATCGTCAAATTCGAAAACGAAAAATCGTCCAAATCGGCAATCTGATTATCGCAAATCGTCAGCAAGCAAAATTAATTATTTTTAAACAAAATATAAATTTCAATACTGCAAACAGCATTTAAAGCTTTAACAATAAATAAGTACTCGTACAAACATGAAGTTAACTTCACTTTTTTAAAATAAGCTTTCAGTTAATACACGGTGTTTTGAAAGTTTCTTTTATAGATATAACATAACAAGTTACTAAGTAATATTTAGTGTATAATATTTCATCTAAAATGGTTTCTTCATCTAATTTTTCACTTTGGTTTTGTAAAGGTTTATGTACCTCGATGTAAACACTCACATTTGCAGAAGAACAGGATAAGACTGCTATAAATCTACACAAAGAAGGAAAAATTAGTGATGAATAATTTTTGATACTTTATTCCAAAAATATAGCATATCTTTATATGTATATGTATGTATCATAAAACACATTTTCCAATTTTATGCTCCGTATTTTTAATTCGGATTAAATTTAAATAAGAAACCCTTTAATTATATCTATAAGAAAAACACTTTCTTATTTTATAATATTGTAAGGATTTATAGGACTTTATCTTCAAATTTAAATTTTTACCTTAAATGCTATTCATATTTGTATATGTAAATATCACACAACATTTCAGTGTAACATCCATATTTACGTACACATATATTTAACTATTGTTTTTCTTTACACCATGAATATTACATCCACAAATTAACTTGAAAATATGGAAAATGTACACTATATAGTTGTAAAATCAAAGAAGCTTGAAAAATATGAAAGTTAGAACGTGATCTGCAGAAATCATCAAATACAGGACTAAAATCGTTAAATCGTCAACATGCAATTTCAGCGACCAAAATCGTCAAAATTACTATAAATCGTCATATATGCCAACCGTCTAAAGTACTGTTTTTCAATCTTATTTCGCAAATATTTGTATGCTATATGACAGAATTTCGCACGAAATTTTGAACTCAATACCAGCCTTTAAGCAAATAAACTGTTTTTTTCTAATTTTAAAATTACTATATAAAGTAAACGTTTGATATGTATGTGCGTAATATTAATTTCGACTTTTATTAACATACTCAGAAAATTGGCATTTATAGTTTCAAGGCGACAACACTTCTCACTTCTTTCTTAAACATTTTCTGGGGGCTAATTCTGTCATTCGTGATCGAAATTACTATCGAGTAGAAAATAATTTCGATATCGTGTAAATTTCTAATGATGTGACTCGTTACGTAACGAGTCGAGTTATCACTTCAGTGTTGCAAAATACTGACAAAATGTGTTTTATAACACTGCCGAAAATTGTATGTATTTGCATACTTTCTATACTTGTTGTACACTAAAAACTAAATAAACACACATACGTTCACAATAACAATTCTTTTAAATCAGTCATGTATGCGTACATTAAAAAGGAAGTGAATAGAAATAACAATTCAATAAATATGTATGTAAAAACAACTATTTAACTATGTATAAGCATATGTATGTATATATGAATTTCTAAAAAAAATAAAAAATAAACATGTGACTTCAAATATAAGTTTTTGTGTTCTTAGCAATACTCATCATCATATGAATTGAAAAAATCCTTAAGAACCAAAAATTCTCAATTTAATTTAACTACTATTGCTATTCAAAACAAATTTTTCATTTACATTTCTGTTTAGCTGGTTTTCGATCGTACTTTTGCTTACGAGTAAAAAGTTGCCCGGTTGCATTCGAATGGTTACTCGCTATCGAATGCTATCATTAGAAATTTCGAAACCTTTTACTCGATATCGAATGAGATAATCCCAAAAGTGTAAAAACTCGCACATTCGAGTAAGAACTCGCTCGTAAGCGAATGACAGAATTAGCCCCCTGATTCGCCTTTCTCAGGACGTATTATTTTAATATTATTCATAGTGTCATACAAAAAAAAATACACACACACACACAATAAAATATATAATAAAATAACAATAAAGTAAAAAAATATCTTTGCAAGAGTATCATTAATAAAAAAAAATGTTTATGTTGCAATATGAAAAGTTGGATAATGAATCAATTGATTTTATTATAAAACTTTTAATAGACCAAAAAAAAGATCAAATGATTTAGCATGAAAATATTAAACCATTTATGAAAAAATATTAAGGTGTGAAATGATTTTTTAAATTTATGCAACTACAGTTGCGGCATTAACAGATGTTTTCATTTTGGGCGAAATCAAAAAAGTGTTCTCTCATGCTTTTTTGAATTTGTTATAATTATGTGTACGTACGATTTAAGTAGATTGCATTCCCTGTTTTTTCTTTTTTTACTCATACAAATTCAAATTACATGTGTATTTATATTATGTATGCATATTTTATACAAATAGTGACGACAGTCTAAAGACGGCAAATTAACACTGGCGCAGGTAAACTGTTAAAGCTTTTTTAAAAAAGGGCGGCTACTTTTATTCTGAATGACTTGAAATATGAACACTTGCATTTATTTTTTTTTTTTAATATTTTAAATGCACTTCAGATTTTTTTTATTGCGAACTGAATTCGAATTAAATTGTTTATTTATTTGATTGCTTGAAAGGCGGATAGTCATGACAGCTGTATATACATATGTTGCAAATTTATTTAAATGAAAAATACGGCGTACTGCAGCATATATTTATAAAATAACATTTCATGTATTGAAATAATGCTCTTAGGGCCATTATTACAACCTAACTTTAAAGTTATTGATAATTAATCTTAACATTAGTTAACGTGAACGAAAAAGTCACCATTAAATTTCCCCCATTTTTACAGCTGAAGTTACAATACAACAATATTAGATTACAAATAATAGGGCTAGTTTCAAATACATACATAAATTCAACTTTGAAATTTGCCTTGAGGATAAACCTGCTGTTAAGTAATCAGTAACCTTTCAGGTTAATGTTAACTTGTAATAACCAAATAAAATTATCTGTATTCGTAAGATAAAATCCTAATGTTAACTATTTGTCAGTTGTAATAATGGCACGTAGTGTACTTAGGTGCAAATTATATTCAAGGATATTTTTACGCAAAACCCGGTACATTGTTTGTCGCAAAATGCTGCTTATATAAAAAAGAACAAATTCATCTATTCAAAATATAAACAAGGTGCGTAAAATTAATCATCCACTTTCGGTTTTGAATAAAGGATAATTATTTTGAATGTTTGAAATCTTTGTTACAACCTGTACAATTTTTTCTGTTAATTGGAAAATATAATATTAGACAAGTGGTTGCCGACACACACATTTGTGACCGTTTTATCGCAATTTTGATAAATTTACGCAATATTACTGGTGATAACGGTTTGCATTTCTATCGAATAAACCCCGTGACTTCCAGTAACACCAAAGAAAGAAATCTGGGATGATTATATCGGGTGATATTGGTGGTCATGCCAAATCGCCAAAGCGGGAGATAACGCGGCCAGAAAATATTTCCTTCACAATATGTATGGTGGCTCCTGCTGTTTAAGCTGCACCGTCTTGTTGAAACCATATATATGAAATATATAAAACAGCGTGTTTCTTATAAACATATGCACGGATACACTCAAAAAGCATAAAAAGTTTTTAAATTTCACATAGTGTTGTATAAATTAAAGGCTGATATTGAGTTCAAAATTTCGTGCGAAATTCTGTCAAAATACATACAAAAGTGATTCGTACGAAATATCTGCGAAATAAAGGCTGATATTGAGTTCGAAATTTCATGCGAAGTTCTGTTAAATTGCATACAAAAGTGATTCGTACAAAATATATTTTTTTTTGTCAGGAGAAGGTCGAGTGTAGTAGTAATAATAAAGCATATAATATTCTTCTTGGAATAAACAGTAATGCATAGTAACATGTTTAAACTGTTTTCGGGATACTTTCTGTTACACTATAGCACATGTTTAGTTTCTAACACCAGAATGGCTTTGGAAGAAAAATTTGCACTTGCGAAATTACACCTACTTTACGCATAATTCATCTGCGTTACTTCATCTGTACTCATGGATGGTATAAACATTGAGGAATCGGGTGCTCTTGACGTTCTGGGAATGAAAATACAGTATGATGTTCGTTCGAATGATCACATTTTTCATGTCTCTAAAGAAGCATTCAAGTGCCTCGGGTTTTTGAAACGGTGTAAGATGTACTTCACTCCATCCGACCTCCTTACTATTTATACCACCTACTTTCGACCGAAAATGGAATACAACTCTCATGTTTGGGCCGGTGCTTCAAAGTCTATTTTGGAGTTACTCGACCGAGTGCAGGAGAGGGCGAACAACCTCATCGGTGACAGTAGGGTATCCAACTCCATTGATCACTGGAGCATCGACGCAGTGTGGGGTGCGTTACTCTGTTCTATCGTTACTACAATGGATTTTGCTGCGACGAAATTAGGAATGCTGTCCCGAAACTCGCACATTTATGCGTAGCACACGTGCATCGTTCAGAGCTCATCCATTTATGGTCGATTGCCAAGGGAATCGTACTACGCATTACAGAGAGAATACGTTTTTCTGCCGTACACTTCGCCTGTAGAATAAGTTGCGTGCAAACATGTTTCCTGTCTGTTATAATGTTGGAAAGTTCAAGTCAAATGTTCACAAACACTACTCCCTCTTTCCCCCTTCTAATAACCTATTTTCCTAGTTCCGGTACAATACACTGCATACGTTGGGGTCATCCCCTGAGCACTGGTCCAAGATATATATTAAAAAAAAAAAATACTTAAAACATAACTTGTCCGGTTTGGTTTCTAATTGTTTTTAAATTTTTTTTAAATTAAAATTAAAACTAGTAATTTAAGAAAACCTTAAAAAAACAAAAATATATCAACGGCCAGAAAAAGGAAAAGTCTGCACCATTTATTATATAGCTAATTATCATATCGCTGGCATCAGGTAAAAACGTTCTATCTCGTCCTTTTGCCGCATTTAAGTTTTCTAGTGATGCTTATCATCACACAAGTTAAAAAATACCGATAGCAAAGTTTGAAAGAGTGGCCGAAAAGGAATGTTCCACCATCAGTCCTTACCGCAGTTAGAAAATTTAAGGAAAATAGATTTAACACGTAATTGTGGGAGAGTATTTTATCATAGATATGTTGTTGGCATACATGCATATGACTCGTAGATACTTATTTGGAAAAGAGTTGAAAATAATATGTGTAAATATTGGCAGGATGTTACGAGTATGTATTTTTTTTGTGTACAAAAGGTATTATTGTGCACAGCAAATTGTAACATTAAATTTTGGTCCTTGCCTGATAATTTAATATTAATTGAGTGTATACATTAAGTACGGTTAAGATTTATGCGTTTAGTTAAGAAAACAATGTCAACCGCATGTGTTCAAATCTCATTTGAAATTCGTTCTTTATGCATGTTTAAAAACAATGACAAGGTGGTACACAATTAATTAATCCTTTAACTGTAATTTAATTATACCCTTTTGTAAAACTATTTCTATAACCCTGAAATTTATACGATAAAAAGATTGGTAACACCTTCTTTATATTTACTGAAAATATAACGAAAAAAATCTTTTGACAAATCCAAATTATAAATATATTCGTTATGTTATAAAAACCTACACACTTCAAATTTATCAGCGAATCTATGAAAGAGAAAAAGCCCCGGTGTCATTGGTTTAGATAAACGCAACTGCAGACATACAAAACTCGTAGTTTTTTTTTTTTATCTGTTTGTCTTAATTAATTACCTTAACAAATAATTATAGTTTATTTATAAAAAAAAAAAATATTATTAATAAATAATTTTAAATCATAAATTATTCATAACAAATATTATGTATGTATTTAATTGCTTGTTGAAGTATGAAAAACAGTTTTATGTTCGCATTTGCAACAGAAGTACACTTACAAATAAGTCTATAAATGAAGTTGTTTTTATAAAGTTCATTTAGCGATTATTATTCATTTTTTTTTTTTATTAAAAATATGTTTTTCTAAATGTAATTTGTTTCTATTTCATTTAACATTGACACAACTTGTTTAAACGGTGAGCCAATAATATTAAGATAATAATTAACTTTTTTTTTGCATTAATAAGCAACGTTGTCACTAATAAGTTCAAGAAATAAATACGGACAAGTATAGAGATATATACAAATAAATTAAGAAAACAAATCTAACATACGAGTAAAGGAAAGAAATAAAATTAAGCCTAAATTAAATTCAAATTAGTTTGTACTTTTTGTCTATTAATGATCATTAAATTTAAATGATCTTGTTTAGGTCCATGGTTGGTTCCTGTCAAGCTCTCATTAATCAAAATGTTCACATTAACACCCATTCAGTAAATCAATGTTATTTTATGCGATAAGAATTTATGTTATTTAAAAGAAAGTTTGTTTTCTAACACCTTTAATATATTTAATTTTTTTTTTTTTTTTTTTTTTTTTTTGCATTAAGCAGTTCAAAGAAAACAATTTATGTGCACATTATAAACATGTTATAAAAAAAGCGAATAACAAATAAATATAAGGTTACAATATATAACAATATATTCAATAAAAATTTTCGCTTGATATAGAAAAGACATTTTTGGAAAAATGTGCAAAATTAGCTAGTACTATATTTAAGGCAGCGGGTCTACAGAATAATTGTGGGAAAATATTTACACATGCAGCGGATTTATTTATTAAGCTTTGTTTTTGGAGGAAGCACAGAAACACACGCGTTTGAATTAAAATTAAAGACAAACTGATTTTTGGTACTTGCAAAACCAAACAGAAGAGGATGTCAGCCATATTATGTATATTTTTTATTTTTCTTAAAATTTAAATTATATTCATTTAATTATGTATACAGTGCGAGTTCTATAACGCCAATACAGTATTTATAACTGCAACTATTTTCAAAAAAGTCTCAATAAGTGCAACACAAGTTTTTTATTTGGGTTCAGCGGTCAGTTTCGGTATTTAGTCAACGAACTCTATTTAAAAATTATTTCTAACCCGTTAGTGCTGTCGTAAAAATATTTTTTCTTACGATACATGTTTTCCGTTTTACATTTTGTGTACTCTTTACGCAGAAGCGTAGGTTAATTAAAATAATTGGATAATTTAATTACTTTTTTAAGAAACTTGCTGGCTACGCAAATGTTGCAATACTGCTTTTACAATATCGTTCGACATTAAAGGCTACTGAGTTTTTAAAACAAAGAACGAAACGTACCAGTCTCTGAACCGATTTTAAAATCAAACACAATGTTTTTTTCCCCAAATTAAAGAGAAACCTTGGATGGCTCAAGAATTTTAAAAATAGACACGGTAACTGTAAATGTTTAAGTCATATACTCGTACAGCAAAAGATAAAGTTTTTTTATTACAAAATGGGATGTAATATATATGGTCGCTAATTACAACAGGATAGATTTATTCGGCATACGGTTATCGACCTCGCAATGTATCTGTCAAAAATTAAAAATCGTAACGCTTTTCTTTTTTCCTTATTTTAAGTGTTTAGCATTTAGTTTACTGGATAGCTCTCTCACCAATACATCTCCATTTATATTTTTGAACATCACTGATTTATAGTGAGAATAATTTATTTTTATTTATAGTGAGAATGTTGATTAGCACAACAGCTTTGAGAACAGGAGTTCTTCCCTTACAAGCATGCAAGCATATAGCGGTGATCATATAGTAAAACATACATAAATATACGTAATTTGGAATTTTAGTGGTAACTTTCCATTTGCATTATATGTCTTTGGTGTCTATTTATAAATTATTTCTCCTTATGTTTCCTATATTGCCGAAATTGGCAAACAAAACATTTTCTACTTTTAAGATAATTTCAAATTATATATAAGCGGTATATATGATTAGGGCACTAAACACGTTAGAACTGTGATGTATTTTAACATCATCGCAATGACAAATATCTTTATTTTTGATACCTTGACACTTCATCGTTGTGATGGCAACCAATACATCCATTGCTCTAATATCATTAGCGGCAATTATGACAATAGTTCATCATGAAATGGCATAATAACATCACTGGACTGCTTTATCGGAATACTTTTGATGTGAGCATGTGATCAATCCACTGCAACTCTAATATCGAAGAACTTACTACAAGAAGTCAATGTATTGATAAAATATCAATAAAATAGCACACTAACATCAGACCAACTATAATTTGCATTCAATTTGATGTAAAAATCTCACACGTTTATTAGAATACCAATTTTTAAAAATTAATTTTTTGACAATTATTTTAAAACTATTTTTTTTCTCAAAACACATTTGTGTTAAATTTACTATATATGAAATATTAGGAATATCACGGAATGAACGATTACAAACTTTCTTGCTAAATAAAAACTAACGCTATAAATTTTGCTATTAAACAACTCAAGATTTTAAAACTTTACTAGACAGTTTGACGCTTCAGCTGATTGAATGTTAAACATTCGCTGAAACATAAAACAGGTCTTTTCAACCCAAATCATTTTATTGCCAAGAGTTACGCTAAAAAAAAACTTTTGTTATGTTGCTTTCAAGCAACATAGTTGGTCATAAAAAATAAGAGAACAAATAAGCAAAAACTAAAAACTAGAGACAACAAACCGATAATATTTGTATCTCAATAACTTTTCTGCTTTCCTTGTTTGAAGTGATTTATTATCTCTGGCCACAGTAAAAACACTTATAATGACGAGGGATTTTTTCCTCATGTCAGTCCATTGTCAATACGACAATTCTATTCAATCAATTGTAGAAAGAAAATATAAGTGAAGAATAATAAAAACTGTAATAAAATAAAGTAAATGGAGGCTGCATTAAAATACATAAAAGTTAATAAACATGTAGTCAGTTTCGCGTAACAACAACAACAGTAAGAACAACAATTGCTGTATGGCAAGTAATAATAATTGCAACATAATTTGGTATTTTTTTCTTAAATAATATATTAAATACAAAATATAAAACAAGTGGTCAAGTCGATACTTTTAAAATCAAAAAATATATATACATATATTAAAAAATGTTGTCGTCAATACTTTCAAACACTCGCACACAATTTATTTGAAAACTATTGCAAAAAAAAATATATAAAAAAATTTTTTTTTTCCTTAAAATATGGTATTAAAAGAAAAACAAGTTTTGTGTAATTAATACCAAAATTGGCAGTAAAGCGTGTAAAAAATAATTAATATTTGTGAAACAAAATTAAATAAGAAGCGGTAACTGTTTTGTTTTATATTTTACTAATTTATTGTAAATACACAATCAATATTCTTTTTGATTTTAATGAAAATATAGTAGCTTTTGAAGTTATACAATTGTTGGCATGCGCGCAGACAAAAAAAAAAATGTTTTGTTTATAACTCCGAATATGGGAACATTTGAGTGGATAAGTTCTTTTCCTTCCTGATGGTTTTACTTTTTTTTTTTTTTTTTGAAACAAACACAACAGGTTTGCAAAGTTGGTACGAGTTTCTAGTTAAAAAATATATATAAACAACAATTTTAAAGCGGCTATTAAGCGACTATTACACGGTCTTACTTGGCATGTGAGAATGGCATGCCATCATACTCTAGTCTGTTTGTTGAAAATTAAAAAATTTTGATATTTTGTGCTCGTCTAATATCGATTCTGACGTACACAATACATTTTTCAGTTGAATTTTTACAGTCAAACAGTAATGATGATGGCCTAATTAGAACGCGTGTTTTTAAAATAGGTAATTTTAAATTTTCCTGAAGAAGTCTTCCGCAGACGAAATATTGAAATAAATAAACAATTAAAGATTTTAATAAAAAAAAAAGGTATTCAGCTTGCAAATTATTATATTTGAACTTATTTTTAAACATTTGAAAATAATTTATGAAAAAATAAATTCATTTTTATTAAGCTATTATTTTAATATATAATTATGAACTAAAATAGTTTGTAATTAATTATTATTATGTTAATTTGTTATTGAAAAATAATTATTTTAGTGCATAATTTTTAATTATTTTAAAAATAATTGTTAAGTTTAATTAATTAAATAATAAAAAAAACAACTAATAAATTAAAAAGAACACTACTGACTCTTTCCTCCTCATCATAACCTATTTTCCTAGTTCCAGTACAATGCGCTGCATATGTAGGGGTCATCCCCTGAGAACTGGTCCAAGATATAAAAAAAAACAATAAAAAAAAAATATATATAAATAGCTTGTCTTCTACGTTTTCCAGCTATCTATATGTCGACATTCCATAGGAGCTACCCTAATCATCAGTAGACTTTCGAAATTTTTGAAAGATATTCTCAAACATTCAACTTTATATCCCAACAATCTAAATAAATTGTTGAGAATTTAAAAAGAAAAATGCTCTAATAATACCTATCAAAACACAAACAACAAGCTTTTTATTTATAAACGTCTCTAACATTTCTTTTATAGTTTTTTATTGGTATCAATGTTAGAAGCTAAAATAGCGAATAAAAACTCAATTGTTACAATAAAAAAAAAAAAATTAGAAACAGCTTGTTTTCTATGTTTTCCAACTGTCTATATGGCAACATTTCATAGGAGCTACCCTAATCATCAGTACACTGATGATTACGGTATCTAGACAGATGGGCAACAAAAAACTAGCTATTTGTGAGTTTTTGATTGGTATCAATGTAGTAGATAATATAGTCAATAAAACTTAATGGTTTATTAAAAAATAAGTACAAGTCAACAAAAAGCATATAAAGCATTGAAAAAATGAAAAACAATTGTCTGGAAGCAACAATTGAAATAGTAAAACTAATCAACATGCCATCATATGAACAACCTTCACCTTCAAAAAATTTGTTACATGAAGTATGCCATTTTGGCATGATAGTATAATAGCAAAGAACACTCTCTCTCTCTCTCTCTCTCTCAGCAAGCCAAGTATGCCATTCATGACCGTCTAATAGCCGCTTTACTCTCACAACACTATCTGATAAGAGAGAGTGATAGCAAAGCCATCAAGCTATAATGAAAGATACTTATTAGTGAACATCGTATTTGTGGTGGCGCTTGAAATAGTTACTGTTATTGCAATTGATAAATCACCATACTATTAATGAAATTATTTTATTTTTCAAAGCACTTGCTTTAAATTCTATTATTGTAAACTTCTCATATTACGAATATTTGCTGCAATTCTGTAAAGTGTTCATAGACTACAATAAAATGTTTTAAAAATACGCACCCTACGAGTACATATTTGCCTTAATTGCTATTAAACAAGTTTGATGACCTGATGAAGAACTGAAAATTACAGGAATCACAAATTATTGAAATCCATCAGGCTAACAAACACAATTTTTATATATTAAACGAGTTTGATAGTATGCTATCAGACTGTGCTGTCGGGCCAAATTAGATCGTTATTGCACAATTTTGCAATATTTCCAAACATGTACTTACAAAGGTATCGGCACAGAAATTACTTTCGGCTGTGAAATTTGACTTCATCATAAGCAGTTCTAAGACTTGGATCCACCATACTTAATATTTAAATACCTGTTTTTTGTGTGTGGCAAAAAGTCAACTGCTTATTAGTCTTTTAAATCATGTTTAATAAATACTAAGAAACAACTGGAGCAAAATTAAGTGAAAATTTACATAAATTTATATTAAACGTAAAATATTGAATGCATCCCATTACAACATATTCTCCTTTTCCGTCAATATATTGTGCAACA
Organism: Thecocarcelia acutangulata; assembly: GCA_914767995.1. Lineage (NCBI taxonomy): Eukaryota > Metazoa > Arthropoda > Insecta > Diptera > Tachinidae > Thecocarcelia > Thecocarcelia acutangulata. The sequence goes on along the minus strand of OU612094.1, from coordinate 167,865,547 downwards.
ATAATAATGTTTACATCATTTGATGTAAATTGTTGATTTGTCTTCAAACAAAACTATATTACAAACGATTCATTTATGTTTTTTCTCCAATAAAAAGTGACTTGCCCAGCCTTCAATATCTGTTGACTGTGTCTAATCGCTGTTGGTTGTAAACATTGTGGCTTCGAAACCCAACCAAGTGGTTGCCAACACGTGTTTGTGACACTTGAATGCAATATTTAAATCAAGCCTGGGTGTAACTTCTGCCTGTGAGTTAAATTTCGTGTAACATGGCTTATAATCATTTACAAAAAAATTGGAAAATTACCAATACAATTGTTGCCTAAAAACTTTTTTCAGCTCCAGTCAAAATTAACATTATTTTCCTTATCTTTAAAATTGTATTTTTTTTTTTTTCAACACACACCCAGAAAAAGGTGAATTGTAAAAAAGGCATTAAAAATATAAATAATAAACTCCAAAATTACCAAATTTACTTCCGAAACAATAAATCTAATGTTACTACACCAAACCAACAGTGACGTCAAACAGCATCAGCAATAAATCCCAAACAAAAATGTCGAAACGAATTTTAAGTAACAGCCAACGAGACAACAACACTGATTTGGAAATTAGAAAAAAACGAGGTGTTTCCGTCATCTATTCGATATTTTTTTAGTGGATGTGTAAGTATGTATGTTTGAGATTACAGAAACCAATGATTTAGAAATTAGGCCTACACAAATTGCAATTTAACTGCAGTTAAACCATGTGAATGAAAATCGTTTCTCTCGAGACAGTTTTTCAAGCAGAATAAATTAATGATTGAAAAATAAACAAGCGAAAGTATAAGCAACAAAATAAAATTATTTAATAATTGAAAAAATTACAGCAATAAGTATGAAATTTTGAGGTTAGAACGAACTAAAATTACGTTATGTTAGAAATTGCCTCCAATTATATTGATCATGTCGAAAATGAATTTGAAATTGAACTCAGCTTAGAATTCGTTTATTCGTAAAGGATTTTTTTTTTTTCATGGTCAATAACGAAATTTGCTGAGTCAATTAATAAATTGTTTGAATGTCGATCTGTAAAGAATTCAATGCAGTCAAACAAAAATTTAGTAAAAATATTATTGATCAGGTTTTTTTTTCTTATATTTTTCGTATATAATTTATTTACAAAAATGTTATTGATATTTTCTTTACTATAACTTTTTTCTGTGCGCTTTCTCTCATTTTTGTTTATGTTCACAAATTTGAGTTGGCAGCTCATTTAAGAACTGATAGTTGCTTTCTTTATTAGTTGGATTTGCTTTTTCGTTGTAGATATGCGAATGTGCGCTGCAATTTCAGCAAATCGGCTGATGCACGAATTGATATTTATATTCAATTTCCACTCAAAATTTGTTTATCCGATTAAGAGCATTTTTGGTTAAGACGGAATTGTCGTATTTGCAGTAAGAATAATGTACAAGCATTTATCGAAACATCCACAGAGATTTACTATTTAGCGGAGTTTATGTACTTGCGGAGGCAGTGGTTCATATATCTTCAACAGCGACGATGGTCAGAGTGTTATTATCACTCATAAACGGAATAGCGATTAGCTGGTATTAACCTTGTTCGAATGTTTACAAAAACAACTGTTCTTCGTGTTCAGTAATGAAAATCGCTAATTCAATTAACAAATTATTTGATTACGAATTTTTTTTTTTTTTAATTTAAAAAAAAAATTTTTTTTTCATGTATTTTTTTTTTCTAAATTAAATTGAATGTTGATTTAAGCTTCTTGAGATCAATTTTGTTTTTTATATAAAAAATGTTTTAATTAACTCGTTCTTCGATATTTCCAGACTTCAGGAAAAATTTTTTCGGTTTTGTTTATAAAATCAAAAATATTTGTAAACAAGCTGGAAACAATTTTAACATACATAAAAACATTCAACATGCATGGTAACAAAAATTAAAGTACAAAAAAGGATTATTAACATAGTGTTATACACATAATTATAGATATCTTAATGAGCTAATTTATTACTCTATTCTTATAAATTAAATACCTATAGTTCTGAACTAAATTTTCTGTATCTTTTCTAAAATTAATTCTATTAGTTATTGGTACATCAATTACTGTATTTTTTTCGGAGATGACGGCAACACATGCAATACAGCACACGCTACAATTGACGTAACTGATGTAATCAAAGATACTTTTGATCAAAGAATAATTTTCGTGACATCACATTTAAACATAAACTGTCATAAATCAATAAATACTGTTTCGTTGCTCTTAGAACATCTTTTTATTTATTTAAAATTAATTGCCACAAAAATATATATTAAAATAATTAAAAAGAAAAAAATGAGAAGAACTAGCAAACAAATATATGTTTGTTTTATTATGATTGAGTAGTTCTAAAAGAAACACCCTATACTTGTTCAGAATCGCGTATATGTACATCCTTTGCTGGGTAATAATCTATGTTGTATAATTTTGCAATTACGTAACATTTTTCACAACTCCAATTAATAAATTCATAAATAGTCGGGTCATCTCAAACGATAAAATAATAAGAATCTGTTACGAAACTGTTTTAAAATCAATAACAAAAAATATATCTATAGTTCACTCTTCGGCGAACAGGTAAATCGAGAAGCAAATACACACTAAGCTGACATAATGAACATATTTATTGTTATTAAATGATAATGTTGGTTAACCAACAACAGAAAAATACAATAATAAGGTAGAGGTTGGTAGATTCGTTTAGTTGAACTACTCGTAAAATAAATGTTGATAATTTTTCAAAGAGTCGTTTGCAAACCATAATTATGATGAACGTTGCAATTGATCATCGTCATACTCGTTGTCATGCAATTGTAATGTGATTGCAGTAATTGCAATTTTTGTTTTAATAACTATATTACAACATTGAATTTATTTAAAAATCTATGATTTATAAAACTGCATGTTAAAGCTGGCCAAACATTGCAGATATTGTGTTAAAAGAGAAAAAGAGGGAGAGAAAAACAGATTAAATTTTGTAATTTTTTCTGTTAAACAAGTTTGACAAACATGGCAATTTTTATTTTATTTTAGTTTCTTTGATTAAACATGTAGTTTGTTTCTATTGCATACATTTTAATGTCTGTTATTTTTTACTCTTTGAGCAGTTTAGTGTAATGGAAAAAAAGAGTTATTTATTTTTAGTGTGTTGTAATCAAATTTGGTTTTTGAAATTGACAAATGTAGGCTGTATATTTTAATTTTTATCAAGCAAGAACACTGGAAAAAAGTAAACAATCTTTTTTAATTTAAGTAAAAAAAATTATAATAGAAGAAAGGCATATTTTCGTATAAATAGGCATGTTCAGAAAAGCGCAAATTGCTTAAATTTAGCGTTTTCGATTTGAAAGATCCAAATACGGTTATGTTATTTGAAATCGCCTAATAGGTGTTCTGTTCTGATAAACGCATATCACTTAATATTAGCGACTTCAACTCGCATGTACATACATATATTGAAGTGAACTGATCGAATTTGCTAAAACTGAATAAAATTATTCACAGTTTAATAAAAACTTGCATGAATTTAACAGATTTTCAATTTAAAAACCTAAATTTAAAAAATTTCACTGTTTGCTCATTTCTTTGTTTTATATAACACATGTTGTATTTATTGTTGCTAAAAATTTCTGACATCAACCTTCAACTAGAATTCAAGTTCGCATCACTACTGATGATTGGTTGCCATTCTTAAAATCCCAAGCATGGATCCGAGTGAGCCAATTTTCAATTGCAACAACCTCAACTAATTTCTGAAGCGATTTCCTGCTGCAAACGCATCGTTCATTGACCTGTAAAAATTATTTTATCATCATTCCATAGCACACGCCGTTGGCCGTTGATAGCTGCACAAATTTCGCTTTCACAAAAATACGGACCAATGACGCCGCCAACGCGAAGTCTGCATCCCACATCAGATTTAATTGAATGCATTGACATCCGCGCAGTGCGATTCTGTAACTTTTAACGATCATAAATTTTTTCTAAATATTTCATTGTATGTTGAACGCTCGTGATTCTGTAATATAGTTTTAACGACAGTAAAGAAACTGTATTTTTGTGTGTATGATAATACGCAGTAAGAGCAACAGTTGTTTTGGATCGACAGTAAATATTGTTATAAACAAAATTTTACTGAATAGCAAATTCGATAAAATATGGTTATAATTACTTTAACAATATGATTATCGTAATAAGTTACAAATTTGCACTACTGGTGATCTTCGAGATTGTTGGCATTATCCCATAAACTGCAGTTTTGCTGGTTAACATTGTAATTCTTTCAAAAATGCTTAAAAATTATTTTTGACCGAAAATTTTTTAATAAAGTTTTATCATTTGGGCATTTGGAATAATAAGCAACATATTAAACAGATGCCACCAAAGTCTAAAGGCCCAACCATAATGTGCATAGATTGAGTTAAGCTTGTGCCAAAATTAAATGAAAAGCATGCATTTGACAAGCATATGTGAAGCTAAAACGATTTTTAGTCGGCCATAATGTACTTATATGAACTTAATGATTTTAAACCCATTGTTGCACAACTTCACAATACTTGTATCTTTTCTGAGTAGTAAAAATGACAACGTGTTTGTAAGCAATAATTTCCAAACAAAAAGTAAAAAAAAAATTGTAGTAATTTGTTTAATTAAAAATTGAAAGAAAGCTAAAACACATTTCTATTAAATTAAATACAAATTTGTTTGTTTCAATTTTTTTATTTTCATAACTTTTGTACACACAAACTTCTGAAAACAAATGATTCCGTACAGAAGATGCGTTCAGTTTCGTACTTTGCTTAAGCAACTGACATTAGACGAAACTTAACGAAAAGTTTGATTAAGTAGATTATAGTTATACATATTTGATTATATGCATTCGCACAGTTGCTTAAAGTGGCTTGAGGTTTGAGTCTATGCACATTATGGTTAGGCCTTAAGAATGCAAACATCTAGCCGACATGAGAGAAACTCTTTCAAGTTTAACTTAATGCATAGTTTTCGTCGGACAGAATTTAGGATCAAAGTTCCACCGGTTGCTTGTTAGTTATCCACCGGTTGCTTGTTAGTTATCCACCGGTTGCTTGTTTACCGCAGATGTTTATCCCATAGTTTTCAGAAAGAATAGGTAATCAGTAAATGGTAAGCAAATGGATAGAGCAATACTTAATTTTTTTTTTTCCTAGTGTAAACAAAGCACCGGACTTAAAACAAATATATGCATGCCTATCAATGGTAATTACATTTAAAAATTACGGGTAACATTGATGAAAAAAAACAAATGAAACAACAAATTAAAGTTAACAAACATTTCAAATCACGATGAAATAAAAATTAACCAAGTTTCAGTTGCAACAAGTCAAATGCAATTTGCAATATATTTGATAGTATTTTTTAACCTTCTTATTGGCAATTTTTATTATTTTTTTCAGTAATTTGCTGTAATGACTGTTTAGAAAAATTTCAAAATTCACTGACTTGTCAGTAAAAATGGCAACATGAAAATTTTTCACAAATTTAAAGTATCAAAAACTATTAAAATTTTAGAAAAATCAAGGTTTAAATAAATATTATTTAGTCTATAATTATTTCCGAAATCTGGAACTTGAAACTAAAAGTGAGACAGAAGAGGAAAAATACTTAATGCAAATAATGTTTAAATAAAAAAAACTAAAATATTGCAGTAATTTTATTTAACTTTGGACAGCAATCGAAATGTATAACGACAAATTGTTGTCTGTCTGATTGAAGTTTATTTGAACGATGGCCTGTTGACTTCAACTCTTAAAACGTCCTTGTCTTTACAGCCAAAATTATTTTTAAACTTAGTTTTTATATAACTGCCGTACCAAATAGCGTATAAACAAGTATATCAGTCAACTACCGCCTTTAAAAATATCTTGTTTCTACGTTTTTTTTTTCTTTTTTTTTTTTTGGGTTTATTATAAAAAATAAAATTTAGAAATAAAAGTAAAAGAAAAATTAAAAAATAACAAAACTTATATATATATATTTGTTCCAAACGAAAAAAGAAATATTTTGCTCATTCATTTAAACACTTCATTTGGAATTCGGCAAAAGAAAAATGAGAATAAAAACCAACACCAAGCTGTGTTTAAACAAATATACATTTGGGTGAGTCGATTTAGCAATCGATATTGTTTTATAGGTTTTTCGATAGTTTTGCGATGAGGGGAAAAAAAGGCTTAAGTGTCCTAGAGAAGATCTAAAAAACACATCAACATTCTAAGTGTGAGCGTGCAGTCGGGCTTTTTCGAGTACACCTATAGGTTCTGGGCTCTTTTAATATTTTATTTTGGCATGTATATATTTTGATAGTCTCCAATTGTGATTGAGGATAGAAAATGTCAGTTTTGTTATCGAAAGGGATAACAATAAGCAAAACAAAAAAAACTACATCCATATTTATTATCCCACTTATTGGCCGTCAGACCGACGAAAGATCCCAGATGTTATAGATTTTGGAGTTGCGAAAAATTTTCCCTTAGAGTGGATGCAAGTGGAGCCTTCATTAGATTTGTCATCAGATCACTCTCCCACTATAATCTCTGTTTCGTTCCCCCACGAGATTGACTCACCGTCAACTGTCAATAGAGTTAATTGGTTAAAATACAAAAAATTTTTGAGTACACATTGTACTGAAAATATCGCCTTGAGAACGCGTGAGGATATTGATGTGTCAATTAACGATTTTTCTGAAAACCTCAAACTGGCCGTACAGCATGCTACCACTAGTCATATAAGATCCAGAAATGAAACCAATAGAACTTATTCGTCTGAAATTGAGCAACTTCTGTCAGAAAAAAGAAGAGTCAGAAGAGAATGGCAACTTCGCAGATCTCCCCAGCTTAAAACTAGGCTACGGGAATGCATAACTCAGTTAAGAAATCTGCTTGAAGTCCATAGAATTGCTTCCCTTAAAACATATTTGGAAAGCCTTGATGGTACTCCTCAATCTGATTATTCCTTGTGGAAAGCGACAAAAGGTTTAAAAAGACCCGTAATAGGTAAGCCACCTTTGCGAACTTCAACTGGCGACTGGGCAAGAAGCGACTCTGAAAAGGGGATGTTGTATGTCGATCATTTGAGAAACGTTTTTATTACAAATGATTCAGCGAATATTACAGCGGAATTACCACCATACGTTGTTAGACCCCCTGTGTCTTTGAGACTTAATTTTCAAGATGTCGAAAACGTTATCGCAAATACAAACCCAAGAAAAGCTCCAGGTATTGATCAAATTACTGGTAAAATGCTTGAACAGTTACCTTGTGTAGCTAGAAGGGTTCTACTTTTTATTTTTAACGCCATTTTACGCCTTGAGTATTATCCTGCAGAGTGGAAGGTCTCAATGATTACTATGATACCCAAGCCAGGGAAGGATCTGACAAAGGTAGAATCATATAGACCAATAAGTCTACTACCAACAATTTCAAAACTGTTCGAAAAATTGTTAATGGCGAAGTTGAGTCCAATATTGAACAATGTGGGGTGTATCCCTGATCATCAATTTAGTTTTCGGGCTAAACATAGCACCATAGAACAAACGCACAGACTAGACAATGTCATAAGACAGACCTTTGAGGAGAAGAAGTATTGCTCAGCTCTATTCATCGACATATCTCAAGCTTTCGATAAAGTGTGGCACGACGGGTTGATGCACAAAATAAAGTTAAACTTGCCTGTAAATACTCACAAGCTTCTGGAAAGCTACTTATATGGGCGGAAGTTTATTATCAGAGAAGGCGATTTTATAAGCCCAACTCAGCCAATCGAAGCAGGTGTTCCCCAAGGCAGCATACTGGGGCCTACTTTATATTTGATTTACGCCTCTGACATGCCAACGACATCCGGAATCCATACTTCAACCTTTGCAGATGACACAGCGTTTTTGAGTGTTCATGAAAACCACCAATTAGCTTCACGAAATTTACAGGAATACATTTCAATATTAGAGAAATGGCTAAAACTTTGGAAAATCAAAGTTAATGAACAGAAATGTACTCATGTCACATTCACTCTGTGTAAGCAAACATGTGCGCCTATCCAAATAAACAACTCACCTATTCCGCAACACAGTGAAGTCAAGTACCTTGGTATACACCTCGACCGTAGGCTAACGTGGAAGTCTCACATTGAAGCAAAAGTCACTCAGATGAAACTAAAATTGGCTTATGGGCAGAAACTCGACATTGAAGTTGGATTGCAAACTTCTGTTATACAATGCAATTCTAAAACCTATATGGTGCTACGGAATTCAATTATGGGGCACCGCCTCAGCGTCAAATATTGAAAAAATTCAAAGGCGACAAAACCAAATTCTTCGAACGATTACTGCAGCTCCATGGTACGTAAAAAATTCACGAATTCATAACGATCTGAGTGTTCCGCTGGTAAAAGAGGAATTTTCCAAGTACGCGACAAGGTATGTCAGTAAACTGGAACTTCATCCAAACCCTCTTGCGCGCAATATACTTAATTTTGGCGGCCACATTCGGCTTAAAAGAAGGGATACCGCTGCCACCATCAGATTGCTCAATAGGTGATTTTACCGAAATAGCTCCCGCATAATAAAACTTTTTGTCTAGCATTGGCCGGACTTAAGAATCCCATTTTTTAAATTTAGTGTTAAGATTTGAATACTTATTGTTAGTTCATTTGGAAGATTCAATAAATAAAAAATGCTACAAAAAAAAAAAAAAAAAATATTTATTATGATTATTGAATTTTATATTGTTTATTTGTATATATATATATATATATATATGTATATACTATATAAGCATTTATTACAATTCTTCATTTATTACTAATTTTCCATAGTTTTTATCTTTTTTTTATGTTTTCTTTCTTAACAAAATTGCACAAGATAACAATAATCCATCGTCCGATGATGACATGTTCAGAAAGGAACGCAGCAAAGTCAAAATACAAATGATGATTGAGGATTTTATTTGTACGTCACCCTTTATACGACAAATACACGATACTCACGCATATGCACTGATTGACGTGTTTTTTTATCGTCTACAGGGCACTTAAAGGTTTTTTTCACACATTTTTATTTTTGTCGGCAAATAATAGCAAACTGTATTTTTCATCAATAAAAACTTAAAATTTTCGCTAATATTATTGAAAATAATAATATAACAAATTTCACCTTAAAAAGGTAAATTTAAAAAACAATAAAATCAGCTGATTTTTTTATTACATGCTTAAAAAAAAAGTTGAGAAAGCAAAAGGAAAAAAATAAGTTTGGGCGCCTCGAAAATGATTTTTTTTTTTTTTTGATATATCGTAGAGGAATTTTTTTCCCTCATTCCAAAAGCTATCAAAAACCGAGGACAAAATATCGAAAAATATTGGTCCTTTCAAATCTACCCACCCTCATCTACATACAAGTATGCACTTACGAGCATGTGAATAAAGAAACAAAGCAAACTGGTTATGATATCAAATCTTCAACAAACCAAAAAAAAAATTTTTGCTGCAAAATAATTTCAAGCAAGATACCATACGGTTGTGGCTCCAAACTCTGACCAGCTCTTGAATTCAATTTTTCATACTTGGTGATAATTGTAAAAAAAAGAACATAAAAAAAATTGTTTTTTCCGATTGGCTACCAAAAATTGCCAGCCAACATGTGTTTAGTTATAGCAGTTGTCATGTAACCCAACTCAACTCACGCGACAACATTTGCATAATAGAAGAAAAAAACAATATTTACATACACAGACATACGTATGTACAACCATAAGTCAATAAATATTTATTAGACATAGTTTTTTCTTATGCATTAGACAAACCGCCTAAAACCATGATTTCATGATTTCCGCTTAAAAACAAATCAGTTTTCATAAAAGGTGTTACAACTTTATGAAAGAATATGCTAGTGCAACATGTTGATAAAGAAATTAGTAATATCAAGCTTTTCTAACTAATCATAAGGAGCTAAAAAAAAAAGTTCAAAACGAACACATGAATTCCCTTAATTTTTGAAAAGTTTCTAGCCCTTTCAAAACTATGCAGATATTGGTGTAAACCTATTGAAGAGAGCTGGCATAGCAACAACTAAAATATATTTTACATATTTAATTCGTTATATATAATCTACAAGATTCATTATAGTCGTAGTATATTCGTATAAAAAGACGACGTAAACAATTTAACGTTTGATTACTCGTTGACGCATCTCGGATATGTCTAAAACGTCTATCAATAAGAGATGATTTATAATTTAATCTTTGTGAACTCAAACAGAGTGTTATGACCAGCGTTGTCAACTTTGAGCGTGTTTTTTCAACGAAAACGCACCGAATTTTGAATTTTTTCCTTTCATTTTCAAAAACAAATTTTGTATTATAAAATTAAATTTTTATATTAAAAGCACGATAAGGAAGCAGCCTTTTAAACGACTACCTATTATACAATCAAACTGGGTCTTATATCACTGCCTGATAGCATGTCATCAAATTCGTTCAACAGCTAGAATTCGTGTTTGTCAAACTTGGCCTCTAGGTACGACTCCGTTAGTTTTATTAAGATAATGTTAAATTTACAATAATTATAAAGATATTTGATCAAATTTATTATTAAGCAATAACATTTACTTATATTTGCTGTCAACCTAAATCAGCTGTGACTTTTAAAGCCTATTATTAGGGACCCAAAATACCTGCTTACCATCGTCAAAATTATATTGCAAGAGCATACAACAAGTGGTGTCGAAAGAGTTTACGATTATCAGATAACTAAAAGCTACAGAATCGCACTACAAGCTTTGAAGGCTTGATTCAATCAATGGCAATTCTACTAATCACAGTGTACATTTCATATGTGTTTTCGTAAGCGGTGTCTTTCAAAAAATTTATTGAAATAAAAAAAAATTTGCCAGAATTATAATATACTCGTATAGAAGATAAAGTTTACCATAATCAATATTTAATGCAAACGTTTTAAAAAAACTTTATAATTTATTTAAGAATGCATTTATCGCAATATTTAGCAAACTTGGATTGATCGATTAATAGAAAAACACTCCCTAAAAGCAGAAAATTTTATAAATCGAAATGTTTATTTTTCTTTTGACAGTGTATATAATATTCAAGACAAGTCTGACGGTACGTTTTTCACGCAAACTGACGTAACAATTTTGGGAACTTGATTATAAACTTTTTTTACATTGAAATAAAAAGTTGAGTTGAATTTGATTTTGTGCCAACAAAATTTAAAAAACGCACCGAAATTGTAAAAAAAAGCGCACCCCACACCGACTAAAGAAATTTTCGCACAAATAATTTTAAAAAGCACCAAAAACGCTGCGAAGCGCACCGAGTTGACAACGCTGGTTATGACTTTTACAAATGAGAAAACATACAGGGCTGTTTAGCAAATAACTTTTTGTGAAAGTGATTTGAAATCACAAAAAAGGTATTTTGCACACAAATTATTTTTGACTTTTGTGATTGCACTTGCAATTACTTTATTATGATTTTCATAATTTATTACATTAATAAGCAACCTAATGTGTTTTCTATTGTTTAAGTAAAACTATTCATTTTATACGAAATAATTCTCTATATTAAGAAAAAAAATTGGATACACTTATTTTGCTGCAAGATTTGTTGTATTATTTTGTGATTTGGTTTATTAGTTTATTTTACTTTACCTTTTATATTTATTAAAAGAAATTACGAGTAAGCTTATTTTGCAAAGAATACCGCGAATAAAAAAAAATCAACCTGAAAATAAAAATATTAGTAAATTGAGGGGAAAAACAGCTGTTTCATGCTTCAGAAATTACATCGAAAATCACAAAAATTGTGATTTGCAAAACATACACAAATCACATTTGTGCTTTTGAAATGGCATGTGCTTTGAAATCACGTGAGTTTTATATTAAACTTAAAACTGAAAAAATATTTAGTACGCTATTTTTAATGTGTTGATGCTACTTTTTAGGTCCTTTTCATTTTTATTATTGTTTGTAGCGCCCGGATCATTGTTCTGGTAACGTTGATCCAGTAATCTTGATTGATCTTGTGGACTCATTGCTTAATGGTTTTTAATGGAATTAATATCGAATATTAAAATTCATTAATTAATGGAGTTAATCTCGATTATTAAAATTATAAACCAAAATTTTATTGACTCACAACTTTAAATTGGCACCACTGCATTATTTGATAACCCAGTTAGGTACTGATGGTTACTTTTAGATTTGTTTTGTTTGATATTTCATTTTAAATAGACAGACTTCCAACAAAGCAACGCTAGTAAATTGTTAAATTTTCGTCAGTTGATATTGTTCGAATATGCATTTAAAATTTTGTTCTCTTATGAACTTAGCGCTTAGCGGACAAAGCTTCACATGTTCGCACAGGCTAATTGGCTAAAAGTGCTCTTATTCAAATTGTACATCTTTGAGCATTTCGTATTAAAATTTTTTTGACAAATATTCAACAAGATCACGTGTTTGTTTTTAAAGCCAACATTGGTTTCAAATATTTTTCCCCACAATAATACATTATAATTAATATAATTAAAATTTAAAATATTTGGTTTTTTATTTGGCATGGTTGTTATTTCTTATTGAAAACTGAGATATTTTAGAACATTAAAAAAAACTGAATTTGAAAATACTTCTTTAGAACGAACTGCCAACAAGAGACGTAGGAAACAATTTTACAACATTTAACAATTTCTAAATGCTTGTTGGTCTTGGAAAAAATTAATACAAATCTTAAAACTGATTAGAATTCATATTCTAGACTTTACTTCAGTTTCATATTACATATTTATATTTTTTTATTTCTAAGGTTTATGATGTAGAAAAAGAAAGTTCAAATAATCGATTTAAATTTACACTTTAATGCTTTGCTGAACAATTTAATGAAACCAACTCCGGACGAACGAACGCATGTAAGAATGCGCAAGTATATGTGTATGAAAGGGGTATTTTTTATAGAGGTATAAAACTTAGTTGGCAAACTTTCTTACCTGGTGGCCAAGTTTTCAGCTGTTAAGTGATTTATGTTTAGTTTGGTTTGGCATTTCAGCTAATACTCTGAAACGCTTGGAAATTGTGAAAATTTATATTCAATAATATTGCCGTTAATCTCAATTTTCTTAAGTAAAATTTGTTTAGCGATGAAGCTTATTTTTGTTTCAATAGATACGTAAATAAACAAAACAGATATTCAGACACCGTTACATCCAGAAAAACTGACTGTTTGTTATGATTTCTAGGATGGTGGAATCATTGGTCTAGACAAAACGGTACGGTCAATGGTGACAGTTATGGAACCGTGATTATTGACTTTTTGTTCATCAATTGAACAACCATTACATAATGGCAATAGCCGAGATTTCAATAACATGGCGCAACATACACACAGCTCGTGTCACAATTGATTTGTTGAAGAATATGTTTGATAACAGCACGGTTTCACTTTTCGGGCCTGTGAATTGACCTCCAAGATTGTGCGATCTACCGCCGCTAGACTATATTCTGTGGGGATATGTGAAGTCACTACTGGTCAACACTTCAAGATTAAATTACGAGTACGACTGAGCCAGCCGTTGCGGTCATATGCCAGAAGTCATATTTAAATTTTAATGCCAGAATATTATTTTTTGACTATATTCTATGGGGATATGTGAAGTCATTATTGGTCAACACTTCAAGATTAAATTACGACTGAGCCAGCCGTTGCGGTTATATGCCAGAAGTCATATTTAAATTTTAATGCCAGAATATTATCTTTTGAATAAAATAAGTTGATATCTTTTCAAACTTGTATACCTCTATAAGCAACGCTCTTTGCGTGTATGGGCATAGGAATAATAAAGCCTCATATACCATGCAAAAAACTCCAACTGTCATAAAGAAGAAATAGCGATGTAAGCAACTTTAAAGTGTAAGTGTTCCTCCTTCTTACTTAAACTTTCTATTTATTAAATAAAAACATTACATAAACTCATTTGAAAGCTGCGAATAAGAGCAAAAGTAATTTCTACTACAGCTTGGCAAACATAATGTTGCACGGAATTTATACGTTTGAAGATGATTGAACACTATTGTTGAAAGTGTTTTTCAAAATGTTTAATAAGCAAAAAAAAAAGTTATTTGTACATATATACATGTACGAGTACATACATATATACGAAATTTTAAATGTTGTCAATTAAAAAAGAAAAGTGACTTGAAAGATGCAAAAGTAAGTTATGCTTGCATTGGACGTTACCATACTAGTCTATTTAAGAGCAAAAATATCTATCCACTTCGTGCTGTTTCTTTTCCATATGCATATATCTTATTTATTATATATAAGTATATGTATTTGGGTATTGTATGTTGTAATATTGCGAGTTCACTTGTACATAAACATGCATCCAGGCAGATGCATGTTTGTGTACAAATATTTTTTCTTTTTTTAATTTACATCTTATTCCATTGAAAGTACTATGTAGGAATCGGCGAAAACATTTGACTTTACTTATTTCGATTGAAAATTTTTACAATTACTCAACAAGTTATAAGAAATACAATTTTTGGCCTTTGTAGCATCTACGAGTTGACTGGCAGTTCTGTTTGTCAGAGTAAATATTATATTTTTGATAAATTCACGCTTTTTAATTTTTTAAATAAAAATCATGACAAACAAAGTCCGATCAGCGGCGGATTTAAATTCTATGAGATATAAGTACATGCTTATGTTATTTTAGATTTGAATATTATACTGTGGGAAAAACTTATTGCCAGATATATTTTTTTTACTTTTCACAACATATATGGAGTACAACTGTAGTTTACTTAGCAAAAGTCTGGACTAATAAGAAAATATTTTCTAAAAATTCTACTTGCAATATCATCGGGCCCTATTTTTTCCGAAACAAGGGCGGTCAGCCGGTTACTGTGAATAGTATTCGCTATCGTAAGATGATAACGAACATTTTATGGCCCGAATAGGAAGATATGGATGTGGACGATATGTGGTTTCAACAGGACGGTGCCACAGCTAACGAAACAATAGCTCTTTTGCGCGAAAAATTCAATGGCCGTGGTATCTTACGTGGTGACGATGTCAATTGGCCGCTAAAATTATGCGATTTGACACTGTTGAACTTTTTCTCTGGGGATATTTGAAATAAAATGTGTTCGCCAATATGCCAGCAACAATGCAAGAGCTAAAGGATGAGATAGTTCGGCACAATAATGGCATTGAACCTCAATTTTGCCTCAGCGTCGGGAGGTGTGCTGCCGACGTCGCCGCAGCCATTTGACCAATATTTTGTTCCTTATATAATTGAACCATGCCAATATTATCATAATAAAAAGAAATGCTAATAATTCCTAAATAATTTGTATTTATTCAAAACCTATATATAGGCCCTTAAAATTTAAACACCCATTACATCGCCTCTTGCGGGAATGTGATTATTTCTGCAACTGATCTTTTCTTACGAGAGCTACTGATCCGGAGAAATAATTAGCGCACCATGATTTACAAAATTAAACACTTTTTAGAAAAAAGTTAAGAATTAGAAACATAAAAAAAATATTAAAAATATATCTGGGTTGCGCATAGAGGCATATCTTCTGAACTTTTAAGTGTTCTTTGACGGACGTTAGCAATTAGTGCAAGTAAGGCCTCCAATTTTTTGCAGAAAAGCAGTACTGACTTATTAAAGCGAAAAACACACAAAATGTATCTGCAACGTGTTTTTAATTAAAATTGTTTCTGGGATCATTTGTTTTCTCAGCTGCGAAATAACACAAACAAAGTTGTTCCACAGGAAATACATACATAATTAATATTAAAAAAGAAAATTAATAAAAGTGCAAATAAGCACCTTTGGGTACATATCTATTTTTTTTATATAAAATAAGTACCTGTGCTGAAAATTTTTCAGCAACATTCAGTCTCAGTACTAGGCCTAAGTTATGAAATATGCCGCATATAATTTGTTCCATAAATTATTTTTAAAGTTAAAATAAAATAGTTTACAAATAACCTATCCTAGCTATCACCATTTGAAAAATTATTTGATCTGTTTAAAAGGTAAGATTGACTTTAGTTTTTGCTCAACATGCTGCTGATATAAACATTTTATACTGCTCGACCATATTTTTAACACAAATAAAATTTAAGGACAACAAATAACGCAATATAATTTTTTTATGTTATAACACATTATATGAGTTTAATGATCTTCATTGTGGAAAAATCAATATTTTGTAGCATTAAACCGAACAACAATTGTAAATATTTTGCCTTCAATAACTGTCTGATTTTGTTTACAAAACTGCAGTGCAACAACAAAAGACCAGGGAACAATGAAAGCAATTAAATTTTAAACTGTGAAATGGTGAGTGTATGAGGGCGGATTGATATTGAAGCTACCTAGCGCTAGATGACAGCACACACACACACACACACAAAATTTATTTTCTGTCAAAGGTTAGGTGTTAAAATATCTCCCAAATTTAACGATTAGTTTATTTGTTGCAGTCGTTTAAAGTAAGCAACTTTTATGTTTCTTGAAAAATGGAAAAAAGTGAATTTCGTGCAGTGATTAAACACTATTATTTGAAAGGGAAAGCGGCAAAAGAGAAAACGTTACGGCGAGCCTGCTACGACAGTTTACATGGCAAAATATTTGATTGCTGAAGCACTGCAACAACATCATCAAAAGGAAGACCAAAAGAGTTGATTACTGAAGAATATACCAAGAAAATCCTCGATACCGCCGAGTCAAGTTAAGTAAGATTGTAGAAATGGTAAATATATATGAACGTGTGCTCAACATTTGCATATGAAAGTGCTATCGGCAAGATGGGCGCCGCGTATGCTCAGTGTCGAACAAAAACGAGTTCGACAGACCACTTCACAGCGGTGTTTGAACCTGATAAACCGTAATTCTGTGTATTTTTGACGTCGATTAATTACTGTTGAAACAATGGGTGTAAGTTGGTGGAAATGCTTCGAAGAACGCGAAGATAGTGAAATCGGCTAGCAAGGTTGGGATACACACGGCATATTACTCATCGATTATCTTGAAAAAGGATTCATAATCACAGGAAAGCAATCAAGAAAAGACGACCACATTTAAAAAAGAAAAAAAGTACGCAGCGTTAGATACGATGCTAAAATTATGTGAAATAAACTTCGAATCGGTTGATCGTCCACCTTATAGTCCAGATTTAGCTCCTAGTGCCTTTTTCCTGTTTCCAAACTTAAAAAAATGGTTCGCACGAAAAAGATTCCTATCAAAGAGAGAAGTTATTACCGAAACTAAAGCGGATTTCGAGGGGTTGTAGAATATGATATAAAAAAGTTGGCATATCATCTTACTTAGTGTATTGAGCTAAAAGAATACTATGTTGAGACATAAATGGTTTTTGAAAAAATTCCTTTATTCCTTCTTAAGTAACTTCAATATCAATCCACCCTCGTATGATGCCTGTTTCCACTGTTCGCTATCAAGAATTATTCAAAGGGAAGAGGTGTTAAAATTGACAACAATCCGAAAGAAAAAGCAAGAAAAAAAAAACAACAAAATAAAAATTAAAAAAATAACAGTGCAACCTAAATTAGTGCGTCAAGCGTAATTTATCTGTAAAATATCCTCACGCACATATAAAATGTATGAGACCAACCCAGAAAACGCGGCGTCAATGGTTTACAATTGGAAAATCCGATTTTGACAGAGCGTACGTGATTATGCTTTACTCTCTCTCAGCAAAGTTAGCTTCAAACTAATTACTAATTTTTCTAATCACATTTATCGACTCTATCACTATTTATTATTTCTATTTAGTGATTTTTATTAAACAAGACTAATGAACAATACTGTTCATGGCACAACTTTAACTCTTTTATTTAAGTTACTTAAGATAGCGTAAAAAAAGTTTTGTCATAGACTTTTAGAATGTTTTTTTTTTATCAATTGAGTTTGTTAATAAAATTAACAAAATATTTTATGACGCTAAGTCGATTTAAGCCTTTGTTTCTTATGATCACAACAATATTCAAGCTTTGAGCAATTTTGGTGAAGAGAAATCAACCATCATAACCAATATTAAAATATTGGTTTGTTGTTTTTGTCAATTTCAAGATTCATGTTTGTTTAATCAATGTTGACTTATCAGATGGCAAGCTACAGCAGAACTCGAATCGATTTTTTCATATTTAAGAAAACAGTTGAATGAACTTTTACAAAAGCAAAAAAAATCAAAAACCATAACTTAAGTTGAATAACTCTATTTAATGACAGTGAACTTAACAGTTTAAGGAGAAAACATATTCATTAACAAACAAACAAAAATTATATGGAAAAATCACTACGCAAATAATAATAAAACAAATTATTCAAAAAATTAAATATATCCCGTATTTATACGAGTATTCTAACTAGAATCGAGGCATAATAAATTCTATATTACCACTGGGGCAGTAGATATACAATTTTTTAAGGTCAAAATCGTTAATCTCATGTTTTATGTTCTGTATATAGTGCGTTTTGTTTGATCATAAATATGAGTAAAATTTGGTAGCACTTCTTTTTTACATGGGAATAAAACCAGTTGTGCTCTCTAATGCCGCCATTTTTAGAGTAAACCAATGAAGAGCAGCAATCAAATAAATTGTATAATTCAGTTAAACATATTTTAATAAAATTGGAAATCAAATTAAAGTTTATTTATTTTCACTCCCCCCGGTGCGCAGGTTTTGCCTTGGTGTATACACAACCAGGGCACCTCTGCCTTCTGGGGCATAGAGGGACAGGAGTTCTTCATTTGTAACCGCGAGGCTTTGGTAGTGGTGTACTTCTTAAATCCGACCCTCACCAAGGGTTAATTGACGGAACGGGGATCAGCAAACGCCTCTGCAGCTTCTGCTTTCAGACAGTCTCGGCGCTGATCTTGGTGGAGTTGCCTACCTTGGTTGAAACGTTCTGTCTGTGGTTTAAACCTAAAACCGCAGGACCATAGTTATCAGTTTCCCTGATAAATATGGTGCAATGCCGGTTTTCCGGTGGACTAACAACTCCTCGAAGTGATGTTGTCTTGCAACAGATACCTGCCATGTAAGAAACCAGATGTGATGGTTAGACGGGTCAATTAGTTAAGAGCTGATGCTCTTAATAGACTTCGACCTTTCAATTCATTAAGCCTCGTCTTCTATTGACTTCTGGAAAATTGCAGATAGCAACGATTTAAAGGCTCGAACTCTTTAGCAAGGGATCTTGTCTATATGGCTACAAACTTATGACAAAAAGTTGCAACCAGCTTGAATATTTCAAGCTACACGGAGGCGCTGGAGAATCGTGAATAATTCACGCCATGTATTTGATCCATCATAAGATAAGACCGTCAAGGCTGGTACTGATGTGAATTAATTTTTACAACCACGTTTTTCTGATGTATGCAACTTTACCTAGTGTGAATTCTATTATTGACATGGATGGGCGTTGAGATAGCTACATTTTTTGTAATTGCGTTTTTGACTTCAAACCGCATACTTTTCTTTTTGCGAAATATGGATGATTTTTTTTTAAGATTCAATAAATTCTTAAATTTGTTTCGTTATTAAAGTGTTTGATAATTTTAATATTACATTTTGGACCTAAACTGTGTGGTCCATAATATAATATAAAAACATACTTGATTATATTTAAAATATTTATTTTTTTTTTTTTTTTTTTTTTTGATAGAGAATGAAAAGAAAACAATTGGAATTTAAAAATTTAGCCAGCCAAGCAATTTATTATGTAGTTATATAGCTTTTTAAAAGGCCTTCATAATTCAATTACCAAAATCATCAAATTTATTTTAAGTAGTTTAACAAAAATGTTTGAAAAAAAAACCCTACAATTTAAAAGTCTGAAGCAAAAACTGTGTCAATATCAAATGAATTGAAATAGTTGGAAAGGAATA
Source organism: Thecocarcelia acutangulata (assembly GCA_914767995.1). Taxonomy (NCBI): domain Eukaryota; kingdom Metazoa; phylum Arthropoda; class Insecta; order Diptera; family Tachinidae; genus Thecocarcelia; species Thecocarcelia acutangulata. Next base: position 167,845,533 of record OU612094.1, on the reverse strand, counting down.
CAAGAGAACAATGATTTTAAATGCCCCTTGATAGAACAATTGAAACTTTTAAACTGCCAGCCAAACAAAAATTACAAAAATATGTAACAATAAAATACGAAAAAAAACGTGCAACATTTGAGACGCAAAAACACAAAAAAAAAAAAACAAAAAAAAAAAAAAACCTTTTTAAAATCAGCAACAGATGCACAATTGAAAACAAAGTAACAACATTTGTTCAGAATTTTTGATATACATAAAACGGTTTCAACTAAAAAAGCAGAAACACACAAAAATTGCTCAATATTAGCTGGTGTGCATATGACTGACTGACTGGTGATGATGGTGCAAACGAATGGATTAAAAGACTGAATGAATCAAATGATATCAATACGTGACGAATGGAGTATGAGCACTAAAAGTAAGTCTGTAGTGGGTGTTAAATAATGTTTAATTTTAATTAAAAAATACTCAGGCAGACAATTGAAAGGAAAAAAGACAAAAGAAAAAAAGTAAATGGGTCTTTTGGAGCACGCAGCTTTAAAATCATGTGTATCAATTGCAGCAACGAACAAGAGAAAATTAATTATAACGGTATATAAAAAATTTTAAATCAACGTATACATATTATTTATTTTATATGCAAACACTTTAATTCATATAACAATATATTATATAAAAAATAAAGTAGCGGAAATATCCAATTATTGAAAACTACCACCCCTTCCACTCCTTCCCCATCCCTTTATCAATAATAAGTTTTTATAGCGAATGTTATGGGAGCAAAAGATTTTATATAGTGATGGAATTCCACTTCGAATAGAATTGAATTCTGTGACATGACTGATTATACAAAAATAGAATATCAGTATAGAAGAAAATTAGAAAAAAAAAGAAAAACAAAATAAAAGTTTTGTTTTTGCTAACATAATTTTTTAGTACAAAAGAGTATAAAAATAGTCAAGTCATCAATATTTTTATTTTTGTTTTGGAAGCTAACAATAAAGAAAACAGGTTTTGCACGTTGATATTTTTGATTATTTTTTTTTTATTATTTATTTCCTTTTGTGGTCTGATTTGCCTCGGCTCGTATTGAACGCCCAGTTTGGTAGATACAAACAATCTATTTTTTATTTTAGAGCGCTATGGCTCAATTATAACCGACTTTTTTTTTGCCACAAATTGAAAACTATAAACCGGACGATACAAGTTTTCAACAAAACGAATCTACAAGGAAAATAACGCAACCGACTTTGGCTTTATGAAAAGTTTCTGGGCGCGTAATTTCATATTTTGGCCACTTCAATTGGCAACCAAGATATAGTGATATGGCGATTTTAGAATTTTTGGGTGGCAACGTCAAAGATCCTGTCTAAGCTGATAATTTTCTAACGTATGAAAAGCAACATTGGTCAAGTCGGTTAAAACTACCTCAAAAGTATAGACAGCTGCAATTAATTAGAAACGGTCAGTTAAATGGTGATTAGCTTACTTTTTAAAAACAGATACAAAGTCCTGCTCTAAACTATATGAGTTTCTAGGAACTTAATTACTTTGCAATATAAGTATATAAAACTATCATTTTGTAATCGTGGCACCTTAAACATTTACTTCATACAATGAAGTTATTAAAATAAAAATGTGCATATGTTTAAACAGTAATTTAAATGATTCATATTTGAATAGTTAAAGCTTATCTATAATAATTTAAATGTTAATCTACGTTAAAGCAACACACGTCAGTTGATGAGAAGTGGGATTTAAAATTGATTGATTTTTAAATTTTTTTTTCAGTTTTTTATCCAAGAGGTGTGAAATAGAATCATTCATTAATATATAAATATTTAAACAACAAACAGTTATTTCCGCTAAATATGTTATTAGCTAAATTAAAATTTCCGTTAATAACTAAAATAAACAATAGATTGTTTGTATCCACCAAATTGGGCGTTCAATACAAGCCGAGGCAAATCTGTAACAAGGTTTCTTGATACAACGTTTCATGCATATTTAAAATATGTATAAATTAATTGAAACACACATAATTACGTATTTAGATATGTTGGAGTTAAGGCATTGACCATGAAAGAATTAATTGGCATTGAAATGATTTGCAAAATTATTATACAATCTGCTAAATTTTTTCAAATTAAAAAAAAATGAAGATAATAATGAAAAAATGGGAATTAATAATTCAAACCAGATTTGTAGTATGAAACTCTTTCGGTTATTATATACGGAAACGTTTAACATCAAAAGTTGGTTTTCGAAGTATTGACAAATCCCACGCTTCTTCTTCAGCGTATTTCAAACTTTATATGCATATAAAAACCAATTAGTTTTCAAGTGACAAAATTTTTACAAGGACGAATTGATATTGAAGCTACATAGCGCAGCACAAACAAAAAAAAATTTTTTTTTTGAAATTGCGATGAAAACGTTAAAATTTTACCCTAATTCATCGATTAGCTTATTTGTTGTAGTCGTTTGAAGTAAACAACTTTTGATTTTCTTGAGCAATGAAAAAAAGTGAATTTCGTGTAGTGATTAAACACTTTTATTTGAAAGGGGAAACGCCAAAGAGACAAAAGAAAAGCTCGATAAACATTAAGGTGCTTCTGCTCCGTCAGATTACATGGTAAACTATTGTATTGCTAAATTTAAAGGCGGCCGAACAAGCACTGCAAAAATACTTGTACCATCAAGAGGAAGGCCAAAAGAGGTGGTTACTGAAAAAATATCAAGAAAATCCTCGATACAAAAGAAAATATCGTGAATTCAGGTTTGCTATGTATCAAAAGTGCACATTTCAAACGGCGAATCCAAACATTTACATAAATATTTAGTAATGTTCTTTTGAGTATGCAATAGAAAACAAGTTCTCTATGTACAATAATATGATCACACATTTGATATTTCAATAAACATTTATTGACTATTGAGTTTATTGTTAATAATCTTAATAGCTACTATGTAGCAATGTCTATGTTTCCTAGCTGTATTTATGTCCAGATTTCATAGGTGCTAGCCTAATCAGCAGTAGACTCGGAAGTCTTTGAGACATATTTTCAAATATTTAACTCTATTTTCTATTATTTCAAGGAAAATAATGTTTAATAAGAATCAAAAAATTATAAACAGCTTGTTTTCTATGTTTCTACTGATGATTGGGGTAGATCCTATGAAATGTAGTCATATAGACAGCTGGGACACTTAGAAAACAAATGGTTTATATTTATATCAATATTAGAAGCTAGTATAGTGAATAAAACTCATTTGTTTACAATTTAATAAGAAAGATACTTTAAAAATTTTTTTACACACAAAATATAAATTTTTCTTCTTAAGAAAAGTAAAACCGGAAGAATAAAAACTTCCGTTATTATTAAAACACTTTTCTAACTTCTTTTTTTTTTAACAGTAGAACATAGAGTTCAATTTTTGATATTATTTTTTTAATATTGTTCAACACCACGAAGGTTTGGATAGAACCTATCAATTTTTTTATTGTTTTGCATTAAATCACTTATTATTTTAGTTTTCACTTTCTCTTGTTGGTTTGTCTGGCAATGAAACCAATTGCACCTGACTATATGACATCTGACAAATATCTGACAATAACATAGACGAATATTCACAATACTATTGTGAAGATATTTGACAATATTGTTGTAAGGTAATGTTGTCTGGCATTGCTTTTTCTGACAACAATGTGAGAAAACATTTGGCTAGACATTTCCTGCACGTTTCGCTGAATATATTGTCAGATCTAACAAATCTTCACAGATAGCGAAGAAGGTTTCGGTAGATCTTACAATTCGTTGACGCCGTACCGGATTTTTTGATTTTTGCTTTCCCGTCCCTCACAAAATACTATACTTCACAAACATTTTTTTAATTTTATATTATCATGACAGACAATGATGTGTGTTTTGTGTCAGTGTCAGAAACAGCTACAAATCAATTAATAGAAATTTTCTTCCTCAGGCTAATTTTATAATGTTTTTAATCAAATAAAACCATTTTCTTTTCGAAGTACTTAAATTTTTTCAAACATATATGACCTTTTTATACAAAAAAAAAAATATATTTGAGTAAACAAAATTTGCAAAAAATAATTTTCGATTTATTAAACTCTAAATAAGCAAGTAATATTTCTTACAAATGAGGCCGTTAGAGTTTATGAATGCATAATTAAAAATAAACAAACTTACAGTATTGGTCATAACTAAAGCACCCCTAAGAACACAGACTTTTTTACACTAGAGCAATATTTTTAAAGGTATTTTCTGTTAATTTAGTTATTGAATATTGAAGAATATCAAAGTTTTTTGCGAATAGCTTGCTTATCGCCAGCACACTGTGTCGAACGTCTATATTAAACATTACAAAATAAAGATTCCTTGGTGAAAAAAAACAACACTAAAAGATCCTACAACATCGTCTATTCAATTACGAAATAGCTTGTCGTTATGAATTAGTGATAGAACAATCCACAGAAGAGCTACAGAAGCCTGATTGTGCAGTCGACGTTCAGCAAAAAAGCTACATTGTATCAAACATAAATGTATCAAACCCCTTGACTGGAGTATCCAAAAGCAGCGTGTCCTGAAAATTGTACAGCAACTGTCCAACATCCGGATAGTGGTATAATGGTCTGGGGCCGCTTCTAAATTCAAGGTATAAGATAGATTCATCATATTGAGGGAATTATGGATCGAATTATGTATCGTGCCATTCTTCAAAACAAAAATAGGGCCGTGCAGTGGAAAAAGTTATGCATCAGTCGAAATTCCAACAGAATAACAATCCTAAGTACATCCACAAAGTGTGGAAAAGATGCCTTCAGAGCACTAGGATTAAAGCTCTTAATTGGCCCGTTCAATCTACCAATCTTATTAAGAAAATAAAACGGAAAATTTTCAGGAATAAGATTGATCTGGTTTCAAACAGAAAAAGTAGCTTTAGAAGAAGTACCACATAGTATTATTATACATAATGAAATATAGATTTGTGTTTTAGTTATCGCCTATACTGTACGTTCATATTACATTTTTAATAATAAAATATTTATGACTGAAAAATTCTTGATAGAACCTTCAGATAACAAATCTTTAAAAATAATTATATCTGAATGAAGGAAACATAAACATTAAATTATAAATTAATACTGTTGTAAAAAAACTTATGTATGGACTTACGGTTGTTTATGGAATTTATTATTTCAGTTGTAAATATTGTGCCATATATTTTAAACAGATGGTCATTGAATGCAAAAATAAAACTTCCATTATAGAATTGAAGAAATATTTGAGGAGGTTGCTTACCTAAAAATAAACAAACAAACAAATTATTAATTACGACAACTGTAGTGCAATTCACTAACTTTTAACGAATTTAAAAGAGCATAACTTAACGCGAGCTATTGTGGTTTGCACTAACGCTTATGTGATTCACTAACTTATTCTTAACACCTCTGGTTGTATGTTAAAAAAATTTGAGATAATGTGGCAGCTTTGTTAAAAATAAAGAAAACCAAAAAGAGGAACAGGGAAAAAACAAACAAATTTGCAAATAATTTCATGTTTAGGGTAAGTAAAACTATTTATATGTTTATTATTTAAAATATTTTTTGATAAGTAAGATAAGTTCTTCTCGCGGAGAACACGCCGAACGACTGTTGGAGTCTTCCGACAAGTTTGTATACCAAACACTGTGAAGTTATTCTAGTATAAATTTTAACAACATTGTTGTTAAGATAAACACCACAAAAATAATTAGTGTTTAGTTAACGCTAATCAGTCAGGCTATAAAAACAGCTGATTTAAAACGAAGACAAATAGTGTTAAAAACTGTTATAGAGTCGCGAAAACACCAACGCTAGTGTTAATTTCTCTAAACGAATTTTATTAGCGTTAAAACTGGTTAGTGAATTGCACTACTGATATATAAATGATATATGCATAATAACAATAATTAAAAAAGAAATATTTAAGTTAACACGTACTTTGCAAAATAATTTACAGGAAAAAATTAAACGGATACCATAAAGTAAGAAAACTAAATTGAGAAATTTTGCAAAATAACTCTAAATTGATACGATCTAAGATATTAGCAAATAAAATCAAAACATCGCAAATAATTTTGAATTGCTAGTTCTGCCTGCGCTGATATACCAGTATATAAAAACATTATTACATTATTTTTATACTAACTACTTGTTGCATAATCTCAAAGAAGAATCCGGTAATATATTCGCTGATCCAATGATCATACATGGTCTGATAAAAAAATAACCGTTATTTTTTATCTTGGATCAGTACTCATGTGATGACCTCTACATATGCAGTGCATTGTACTGGAACTGGGAAAATAGGTTATATTGAGCGAGAAAGGGGAAGTAGTGTTTTTGGAAGTTTAACTTTAACAATAACAAGACGAAGGACCAAAGGAAACTCTAGTACAGCATTTAAATTGTCAGTTTGTTTTTGATAGATAAAAGATTAGTCGTGTTTTGGTGTGCTTTTCGATTTTTTACTAAATTTACTAAATTTTGAGCAAAACAAAAACGTCGCATAGACATCGCTCAGGAGCTGTCGAACATCGTCAACGGCGATACAGATTTCCTCAAAAAGGTCATAGCTGGGGACGAATCATGGGTGTATGTCTATGGCCAAAGCTCAATCATCCCAACGGAAGCGACCAAAAGAGCCAAGACCGAAAAAAGCTGTTCGATCAAATGTTAAGGTTTTGCTCACTGCAATGGCGTGGTGCATCAAGAATTCTTACAAGGTCATACGGTCAATAAGGAAAAACTACCTTGAAGTTATGCGCCGTTTGCACGAAGCAATTTGTCACTAACGCACAGAATTGTGCAAAAAAAAATTATGGATTGTGCACGATGATAACGCAGCAGCTCACACATCGATGCTTATGCGTGATTTGTTGGCCAAAAACAAAACCGTTATAATGCCTCAACCACCGTATTCACCGGACTTGGCCCCTGCTGACTCTTTTCTCTTCCCAAAACTGAAGACACCGATGAAAAGAAAGCGTTTTGCTACGATTGAGAAGATAAAAAATAATATAAACAGGAACTGTTGGCGATACGAAAAACCGCGTTTCAGAAGTGTTTTGAGGATTGGAAAAAAGCTAACGTAAGTGTATTATATTCGAGGGGGATTACTTTAAAGTGGACAAGATAGTTATTGATGAATAAATACTTTTTGAAAAAATTTAAAATAACGGTTATTTTTTGTCACCCTTCGTATTTTGTTTCCAAGTGGAAAATTTTTTTTAACAAGTGTTTGGGCTAATTTTTTTTGTAGTTCCTTACATATTTACTAAAAAAAATTAGTTTCAGCGTATTATTGGTAGAAAACATTACAGTAGTCCATGGATAACATCTTCGCACTTGAATACCTTTCATGTTTATTAACACCTTTTTTCTAAAATCTCCGCTGTTTTTTCTTCACACTCCACGCTTAATTAACTTACATTTAAACATCTATTTTAGGTATATCTATATATTATATCCGCTTTCTCTTCAATATGTTTTGTTTAATTACCTAAACTACTATTTAGCTATATTACTATCAGTAATACAACGAAGTTTACAGAAGCGCTTGCCGATCATCCGTATAAATGTATACATATGGGCGTGAGCGTTTGTTATTTATCTTAAAAAAAGAACCTTAAATAAAATAAATAATAAATAAATAATAATTGTTTACATATTTTTAATTATATTCCAAATTTCTTCTAATTATTTTGACGAAGCAAGCATTCCTTAATCAGAAATAAATATTCGTCTAATTGCCAGACTGAAATAATTACGAGGGCGGATTGATATTGAACCCATTTATTTCTAAACATACGTCTCCTTTTAGCTGAATACACCTAGTAAGACGATATTCCAACTTTCTTTATACCATCTGAATAATACGGTTTTAGTTTCGGTAAACACTTATTCTTTTGAGATGAATCATTTTCCTGAGCCATTTTTTCAAGTTTGGAAACAGAAAACAGTCACTAGGTTTTAAATCCGGGCTATAGTGTATGATTTACCAAACCAAAGTGTATTTTACGCAATTTTAGCATCGTAAATAATATTTTGTGTGAACCGGTGCGTTGGCTTGAAGAAATATCACTTTTTTCTTTTTTAAATGTGGTCGTTTTTTCTTGATTGCTACAATCAAATGATCCAATACTGCACAATAATACTTTCCTGTCATTGTGGACCCACGTTTCATCAATAGTTATTAATCGACGCCAAACATCAATAGGATTGCGCTTTATCATGTCCAAAAACTGCTGTGAAGTGGTCTGTCGAACCCGTTTTTGTTTGATGCTGAGCAAACGCGGCACCCATCTTGCCGATAGCTTTTTCATATGCAAATGTGCATGAAAAATTTATATGTACATATATCATATGAGCACACGTTCATATGATATATGTACATGTTTTCAACAATCTAACGTACCTTGACTCGGCGATCATTCATGACGATATCGCGGATTTTCTTGATATTTTCTTCAGTAATGACCTCTTTTGGTATTCCTGTTGATAGTATTGTTGCAGTGCTTCTAACGGTGCATATTCACTGTAATATTTACCGAGCATTTCTTTTGTCTCTTTGTCCGTTTCCCCTTTCAAATAATAATGTTTAATCCCTGCACGAAATTCACTTTTTTCTAATTTTTCAAGAAACACCAAAGTTGCTTACTTTAAACGACTACAACAAATAACTTATCGATGAATTTGGGTGAAATTTTAACAGCTGACGTTTGAGACATCGCAATTACAAAACAAAATTTTTTTTGGTTTTATGCTGCCTCGTATTATTGTAGTATTATCATCTACGTAATTAGCCCAGGAAAACCGCAGAAGAAGCTGTTTTGTACAGAAAGAAGATAAAGACCTTTTAACATTTTTAGCATGACTTTTCGCCTAAAAATGTCTGTGTTGTAGCTAGTTTTCATGGTTCAAACATTGCAAACATTTTTCGTTGTATACGAGTACAAATGTATATATGTAAAAACTGTTGAGTGATTTTGTTCAATAGATATCTATGATGTTAATACACTGATAATAAAGTTTTTCATGACTTTATGGCTCTAGCAAGGGATGCCAGAAAATATATGATAAAAAAAATGGCCAATACCCCGATCATTTTTGAGAATTCGTCATTTGAGTTCTGAATAATAGTAAAAAATTGGATTTATAAAACTACCAAATTTTTAGTACATATTAAATTTTTATAAACAGCTTGTTTTCTATGTTTCCCAGCTGTCTAAATGTCAACATTTCATAGGAGATACTCTAATCATCAGTAGACTTTGGAAGTTTTTTGGAAGATATTCTCAAACATTCAACTTTATATCTCAACAACATAAATAAATTATTGAGAATTTAAAAAGAAAAATGCTCTAATAATACCTTCAAAACACAAGCATTGAGAAAAGTTAATAGTTCGAAACAATTAATGATCCTTTAAATATTTCTTTTTCGAGGTTCTACTGTAATGTATTTATGTAAAAATTGCGGCGACTTTTTCAAATCAATTATAATTTTGCACGCAACGTTACGTTTGATGCTCGTAATAAGGTGTTTTGAAATTATCATATACAAACTCTCACAGCCACAATTTGCATATTTAATAGTTTAAAAACACATCAGGCCATGACAGACAGTCCTGCAAGTCTGCTTATGGAAAACCAGAATCAAAATAGCAAATTTGCAATAACTACAACATAGGTTTAATAATTATAATCAAATACCATTACAAGAGGAAAATGAGAGGCGTCAATATTAAAAAAGACGTTTCAGTCTCGTCTGGAAACAAAAGTCAATGTCTTGGATGAAAGATATTTGCATATGAATTATGCAGTTTTTTTCCTTTTTTACATCTCTGAACTTCAAATTACAGTATATACTCGTATTATAAAAATTACTATAATGTGACATTAAAAAAAATATTTCAAATGACTAAAAGAAACAATTGTTAATTGTAGACAAAGTGCAGGAAAACACGTAAAACTAAACTATTCGTTATTTGATGTCAAAACACATGTTCACACATAAAAAGCAAAAGGTCTTCTTAGTTATAATTAAAGTTGAGTTTGCCTGTCTGTTAAAAGTTCATTTAAGAGCGATATAAAGACTACTCAATCAAAAGTTAAACAAATTATTTAACTTTTACTATTAAAATGTCAAGATTTATTTGCTGACCGGCAAAAATATGCCATTGTATTGCGTTCACTTGTGCATAATAACTTCAGAAATTCAGGATTGTTTAATTGTTGAAAACGAACATTTTAGTTTGGCAATCATTAAATTATAACAGGAATTCCTACTCAACATTTAAAGTAAGATTTATTTCCATTTTTAAACTCGTTGCTGCTGTTAATGATTTGGTGTGTAGGCAGGTAGATTAATTATTTATTGAAGATATTTTTATTAGTTTGAATTTAATTTTGTTTTGAGATATCTAAGTGACTGCTAATTTTTGACTGAAAAACAGCTAATCACTGTGTTTCGCTAAAAATATATTTTGTTAAATATATTTATTAGTTAGACGAAATGAAACAGAGCGGAAAAATTTATACCAATATCGCTTTTAGCTTAAAAAGCAATAATATATTCACAGCAAAATGCTCTGGAAATAAATCACTAGAATTAAACTGAAAAAATACCATTTTGAAAATATTGAATCTACATTAAACTTATTTTAAAATTTATTGCTCAACTTTTTATTTTTTTATTATTATGCGTTTTATTACAATAAGGGTTTCCACGATTGCAACTGCACAAATTTGCAAAAGCTTGGTTAACAAAAACGTTAAATACGCAAAACTGGCACTTAAAGTAAAAAAAAAGTCCATTTATATATGAGCCTAAAAAAAAGTCCATTTATATCTGAGCCTAAACCGATTTCTTAATGAAAATGTCTCGTAAGCGAACTTAAAAAATTTTATTTGCTTAATATTAGTTCTGGTATAAAATAATGTTACTAAAAAACAAAAAAATAAAAATACAAATTTTCGATATCGGTCTATATATACCCGAGATATAGCTAAAACCAATTTTTCAAGAATATGTCGCGTAAGCGAACTTAAACAACTTCTTTTTTTTTTTTTTTTTTTTTGCTTAAAAGTTATTCTGGTTATAAAAGAAGGTAAAGTGCAGGACATGAAAGTTTCCCATATCAGTCCATATACTCGTATACCCGAAATATAGCCTAAACTGATCTTTCCATAAAAAAATTTTTTTTGCTTAAAATCAGTTCTGGTGATAAAAGGAGGTAAAAGAAAATACAGAAAATCTCGGGTAAGCAAACTTAATATTTTTTTGCGTAAAAGAAGTTCTGATAATATAAGGAAGTTACCAAATAGATAAAATTAAAATTTCCGATTTTTCCAAGTTCAGCGCAAACTTAACTGAAACCACAATCACAATACACCGCAACATTTTCTATATTTCGTGTAAAATAAGTTAATTTTATTACCTGAAAACAAAAACTAAAATACATATATATAAACGAAAAAGTTATTAACAGCCAGTTCGCCGATGTCGAAGGGACAAGTTCATTCGCATTCTAGGCGAAAGAAAATTAATTTGGGGTTGCCTATCTTTATTTATTCTATGCGAACGATGTGTCAAAATTCAACTAAAATACATAAGTACATGCGAACCAATAATAGTGACATAGACAAACCCAAATTGATTTGAATGTGAGTGACTTACTTTCATTGCCATACATTTGCATTCGATATTGGCTGTATATTTTCGTTGAGTTTGAGCTACCCTTTATAAAAACTTATTTCGAATTAACTGACAGCCTGAATCGGCGGCTTTTTCTTAACTAGTGCAAAACAAACGCCTTCAAATGATTAGAATATATTTTTCTAATTAGAGTTTTTTTTTACAATTTTCATTTTTTTTATTTTTTTTTTTTTATCAAAGCAGTAGTAGAAACAAGTTTATTATATTTCAACCCAACCAGCTTGGCCTTTCAAACTTAACAACAATTACAAATGGGTAATTATTAAAAAAAAAAATATTATCTGATGGTTGCCGTAACATTCATAAGTGCAAATACATAAATGAATGCTAAAAAAAAACAATTTAACAAGTTTCTGTAGAGTTGTGTCAGAAGAAATAAAATAAAATTATAAACCAAAACACACAGCTGGTTGTCGAAAAAGAAAACAAAATTACTTTTAAATATTACTTGTAGTACATAATTATTAATTTGTTTTATTTTTTTACTAAAAGTTAAATTCTACGGCAACAAAACCGAAAACTTGTTAAAGAAAACTTGTAAAACTGTAAACAGTTTTCATTTACAAATATTAAGTGGGGTAATTATGAGTTATAAACCTCAATATTCCAGAAAATAGGTTAAAGCTGTCGGAGGCTTAATTGAAAGAAGATATTTTTAAAAAGCCAGATTAAGTGAATCATATTTTGTTCTGCCAAAACAAACTCCTCTAGTGTCTTAAGAGAAAAAAAAATTAAACAAACTTATGAAAATTGCCACGAAAAGAAAATAACAGTTGGGGATATGACATGTGAAAGAAGTGAAATTTTATGAAAATATATACTTATTTGGATAAATAAACCCCAGCTGACTCCTCATCAATTGTTTAAAACTTGGTTGTTTTTTAGGTGCCTTTAAGCTTCACGTATGTAAATTTCTTATAAAAAAAGAGAAAATATAATAAAAACTGTGTCAAAATTACACAAATTTCGTGCCTGGTTGCGTTGTAATATTTCTTCAATACAAAATTAAGCTACAGTTTTATTTCTTTTATTTTTAAAAATTTTCATGGTGCTAATTGTGTAAATTGCAGACTGTGTTTGTGGAATTAACTGACCTAAAACGTAACATTTGCGTAAAAGTTTTTATGCTTCTTTTTCATTCATTTATTCAATTCTTTTCGTGTGTCCATAAAATGATTAAAATATCTGTTATAAATAAAAGTGAAGTTTGTATAAAAATATTGAGTCTGGATACTTGTGAGGCTCGTTAATTTAGAGTGTTTTTACTTTCTTCATGATGAAAGTGAAAAACAAGTAAATATTTTAAAATACAACTTTGATTACACAATTGGAAAAGTAGGTCAATTCCATACATATGGATACATATGGATTGCCAGCATGATGGAGTTTACTCTGTTTCTGTTCTTTTTTATTAATATTTCAAGCTTTGCATTTAGTAAACTTTAAAAATACGAAGCAAATCGAATTGTTTAAACGTTTAAGAACCCTATCGATAGAAGGCACATATGATATAGACAGAAAGAATTGCGACACTAAGTGACGGGAGACATAGAATCCGTAGTACATTATCAGTTGCCTTTTTCAACTGGCAACTAAGTTGAAATACATGTAGTCTTATAGTGTTTGTCCATATAGGTGATTTCCCCAAAAACACGTGTTTTGCGCAAAACGTAAAAAAACATGTTTTCCCATACATTTTTTAAACAAGCAAAACACCTCAATCTACGCGTTATGGAGCAAAACACTTCGAAAATGTTACTTACAACACTGCTTATACTGAATAATAAATTAAACATTTTACTATCCATTCAAAGTGACGAAAAAAAGGTCCATTTGTCATTAAATAAATAAATAAAACAATTAGAAGATTTATTTTCTATACACAAGTTTATAATAAAAATAATCATTTACAGAAAAACAATAACGTGGCTTGCTAAAGGCTTTTATGGAATGAAAAGGAGTTTTCTAACCACCATGACAAATTAGTTACGAGTATATGTGTGCATATGGTAAAAGTTCTATAGTTGCCTACTGTAAATGTAAAAGAAATCTAATGCAAAAACATTGCGATCCTCGTTTAAGCGCATTCCAGCGCAAAACACAGCCAATAAATTCAGCAGAACAAGAGAAAAAAAGAGTTTTAAACGCAATTATCAAACTCGCAACAGCCTTTCTTTTTCCCATTCGTACCATTTTTTTAAGGACCAGATATGTTGCTTTACCATTCATGCTGCAATGATTTTTCTTGTAACCCTCTCCTACGTTAGTTCACCATGCCTCGTAAAATAATTATTCCATACCATATTTCATTCAATCAGTATTCATATTATTTACATACATATTGTTTAATCGAAACTTAAATACATGTATGTATTTAATATTCATACTGGTATATTACTTGCATATTCGGTGGAAGCGAGGTACTCTGCTCCAATCAAGGAAAATCAGTTTTCATTGATAAATTCTTTCAATGTCCACATAATTGACTCTGGGAAAAAGTCCAATTTTGCATAAACCCAGCCCCCTCTAAATGCATACTATAAACCCAACGCTATTACTAAATCCTTATACGAAACTGCCTCCATTTGATGGAGCTCCTTGCTAGATGTTGAAACAGCTAAATACTATTAAAAATCAAAAACTATATATTACCTCTTCAAGTCGACATGTAAAAATTAGTGTCACTACTCGTTGCTAGAGTTATCTGATCTAAATAGGAACCTGATATTTTCTATACCTAAAACATTATATAAGAACTATAACAGCACTTCATTGTTGTGGGGCAGCGATTGCAATGAATACCACCATATTTTCTGTGGAATTAGAAGTGAGTACGATGGCGACTCTTGGAATAAGGGGGATTATATAAAACTCTGACAGCATTACACATTTTTTTTGCTTATGATTTCTTGAAGCATTGCCTTACTTTTCTTGCTTTTTATATTTTTTTTAAATAATACATACATATGTATATAATAATTTTGAAAAATTATAAAAATTATAAATAAATTGAAAATAAGCTGATGTCAAGCTAACTTCGAAAATTCAAAGTTAAAAACACTTCATATTTTAATGGAAACACTTCGAAATGTTTTCCTCAAAACAAGTGTTTTCCATTATAGTGGAAACGAGGTATTATGCGCTTTGTCACATACCGTACTTCCCCGTCAACACAAAGTAACTATTCAACTTTTAACGTACGTACAAGCTATTTTTTTTTTGCAAATTTGATTTAGTTTTTCGTTTAAAAACTAACCAACCACCTTATTATAAAAAATATTTCAGTTTTATTAAGTTCTTATTGCAGAGATTTCTATATAAAATTTATGTAATAGCAGCTTTTTTATAAGACCGAAAATAAATTAAAAACAAATTGTGTTCGCATTTTTCTGCTGTGTATATAAAATGAATCAAAAGATTTTAATCAAATCAAAATAAATATCTGTTAACAAAGTTTTATATCTGTTAACAATTGTTTTTTAATCATATTAGCTAAACGATTAATTAACGGTATTGGTTAGCAAATCTAAACAAATTTTAATTGATACTACACATTTTTAATTTATATTACAAATTTCGGAATATGGTTTTTCCTCGTAAATTAGGCCGCATAAATCTTTGTTGAGTTTACAAATGACATATTGACATGTGACTTGTGAAAATTCTACCAGTAAAACTCTAACAAAGTTAAATCTCATGATTTCTGTCAACAGCTCACATCGCAGTTTAAAAACCGATCTACAACGCTTGATGTGCCCAAAAATTTTACCAATTTTGATCCTAGCCTAAAGTCTACAATAAGTTGTAATCAATAAAACATGTAAAATATATTTTTTGATGAAAACTTATGCCAAATTTCTGCTACTCTAGGGTTCACTAAACGATCACAGTTTGTTCACTTTCAACTCGTATTTGAGTTGAAATTTGTACGGCTGCAGGCCCAAGTTAACACGACGATATACAAATTATTGCTTAATCTCACAGGCAGAGTCGACAGCAGTATTCTCGGCAGTTCTTGCAATTTGACACACGCACATCCTTTAGGCATAGAGGATATTTAATTATTAATTACATCAGGTGATATAGCTATTTTTGCGGCTTCAAATAAGTTTTCTTTGGTTTTGCAATTTTCTCGTTTGATTTTTAAGTTAACGATCTCCCACAAATTCTCGATTGGGTTAAGATCGGGATGTTGGGCAGGCCAACGGAGAACTTCTATAAAATTGTTTTGAAACCACTCCTTAACCATTTTTGACGAGTGTTTTGGATCGTTATCTTGCTGGAATGTACATTTAAGTGCATTTCTTCTTCAGCATAAGGCAACATCAAGTCCTTTAATATGTCACGATACTTGAAACGATCCATAGTTCCATCAATCTTATGAAATGGCCCAATCCCTTGCCCAGAGAAACAACCCCAGACCATTATGTTGCCGCCTCTATGCTTTACAGTGTCTTTGCAATATTTAGGATTCAACCATTTCCTATTTGGTCTGCGTACACGCCTTATGCCATCTGAATTCTTTAAATTAAACTTGGATTCGTCAGAAAACAGAACAGTCCTTTATTTTTGGACACTCCAGTCGAGATGGGCCTTGGCGAATTCAAGTCGGACTTTTTTATTTTTTGACGATATAAAAGGTTATTTTGCTGGTCGTCGACTGAATAATCCGGCCTCTACTGCGAATCGTTCTTTCGCTAATATTTAAATCTAAGCGGTTTCGTATGTAACTGGAAGATACTGTAGGATCATTTTGGATTGTCCTTTTAATTAAGGAGTCTTCATGTCGCGAAGTTTCACGTGGCCTTCCTCCGGAATGACTAGGAGGTGTGCGACCAGACTGCAAAAACTTTTTAATTAGCCTAGAAATGATTGATCTGTTGATCGAATATTTTGCACTCAATTGAAGTCCTGATAAGCCGGCTCTCCAATCATCAATAATTCTAATTTTAAATTCATTTGAGTACTTATTGCGTGCCATTACTCTTATCTCAACGAAAACTTTAAAACAATGACAATTTTTGTATAAATTCTAAAAAAAATCTTCTTAATATTGTAACTTAGTAGCTGCTGTATTTTTGGAGGATACCGTTACCTAATACAGTAATGTCGCAGTAGCATAGTAAAATTTCCAAACGCAATATTAGGGGGTGCTTTAGTTTTGTCCGCTTAATACTTGTGAATTAAAATGATTGTTGAATTTTAACTTTTTTATTAAATTCTGAATTCCTTAAGCTTGTGTTTTTCAATAATAAAGATATAAATAAATAAAAAAATAAAAAATTGAATGACATTATTTTCTTAAAAAAAATTATCATTTAAAAAAAATGGGCTGAGGGGGTGCTTAGGTTTTGTCCGATACTGTATGTACTCATATACTGACTTTTAAGCATTATATCGAGCAAAAAAAGAAAAGTCCCATATAAACAAAAATAACATATTCAGAATAATAGAGCCAATAACCCAAATTGTTTAAGAAATGAATAAATCGCAATTATTTACAGCACTGATGACGACAGTCACACTCGCGAAAGAAGAAACAAAAAATCGTGTCTAGGTCAGGTTTTTTGTCTATCTCTTCGAGTATGTATGTGTATATATTGTAGTCAACTCAAAATACTTCGTTTTTTTTCCTGATATTTTTAATACACATAAAAAGAAAAAAAAATTACCAGAAATTCCTGGCATGAGTAAAATATTTAAATTAGAAGCATCATAATTGCCAAAATGTTTAATAAAACATTAAAAGCCAATTCTTTTTGATCTTGAAAAAAAACACCAGTTTATTTACCTTCTTTCTCAGTTTTTTAAGAAATTCGAATGTGAATGAAAAACGAGTTTTAATGAATATGCTCGTATATGAATTATGGTTTTAAGTTATTAGAACAAAGTGTCCTAACAGGGTTTCTAAAAATTTGTTGTGAATATTTTATTCAAGTTAATCGATATGATGACTTTATTATGGGGTCGGTTGATTACACCATTTCTAAATCAATCAAATTATAAACTAAAAACCGATTGATTACAAATTTTTAAATACATATATACAGATGTAACACAATTTTTACAATACACTTTCAAAATTGACATATCAATTTGGTTAAATATTAAAATTTATTTGCTTTAAAAATGTAATCAATAACTTTTATTTCTTCTCCAAAAAGTAATTTGAAAACAATAATTTCTTTAGCGCCTCTCTTCGCACTTTCTATATTGACATACTAACATAAAATTCCTCCAATTCCAAGCTTTTTTCTAAAATAATAGCACTTCAACTCGATAGTGAAACAACACTCAGAAGGTATTACGAGAACTGTTGCAACATGTTACAACGCATTACTATTCGCACAAATTTGAAACTTGTGTCATACATTTTTTGACAGTCAAACAATAGCATAAGTCGAACTTTGTCTTCAATCTGCTAACACACTCAATGTAACAAATGTGCATATAATGTATGATAATAAGGTATGGTTTTGTTTTGCACAGTTTTCTATTAGTCAAAATAAAATTTTTTTATTGAAGTAGTCGGTATTTCTAAACTATGCTTTATTTAAATGAGAAATATTTGTACTTTTTTAATTGCATGACGCATTTTTACTTTTTTCGGCGCAAAGTACATCCTTGTGTTAGTAGAAAAATACTCAATCGTGTAGTGTTTTTTGTTTGACCCAAAATACGACTACTCTCACTATCTCTACTATTTACTGACTTTCAATGCTTATAAGAAACTAATACCAACCCTCATTGGAAACATTAAAATACTCCGTGGTTTCACAAATGGGTGATTTGAGTGTAACAGTACATGCATTCAATTCAGATCTTAAAAGTATTTTAAACATGTTGCATTGGGCATTATATAGATAAAAGTCATGACTTTAACCAACTCATAAGATATAGAAAAATTTTAAGCGGCCGATCACTTAAGTTTCAACCTCAAATAGACATTGGTGAAAATAAAAAGAGCAAGCTTCTGATTCCAGAGAGCCTAATCAGACATTTTAATAATATGAAGTAGTCTTAATATTATTTTTTGTTTATAATCACGTAATGAGTTTGGTATATATTTTTATTTAAAAGTTTTTCATTTTAAACACATCAAGTTTTTCTAGTAAATTGTGTATTTCACATTCAAAGATTATTAGCATGATTTATGAGTTGCGGTCGCTGTTGTTGTTGGTCAACATAAAATAACACTGAATTGATAAAATTTTAAATTAAACAAGAAATTTATTTATTATGCTTTAACACCTTTTTTCAACAAAAGTGAAAATATTTTCTCTGCGTAATTTAATTGGTTGGTTTGGTATGTTCATGTTTACATTGAAGTTGATGGCCGGCAGGCTGCTGACTTTTAGACTTTATTAGCGTCAATCATTTTAAAATGTTTTCTACAGTTTTATATCTTTCTTTGTAATCAGCGGTCGTTCAATCCCCCTTTTTTTATGTCGATGTTGCAACCACTTAATATTTTCAAAAAATAATTGCGAATTGATTGAATTTTGATAAAGATGTAAAAACAAATTGATAAGATGGACGGACGGCTAATACGGTAAGTCTTTTTTATTATTATTTATTTTCTTTTGAATGGGTTCATATTTTTTTTTAGCTTTTGCCAGAAATTGAAAGAAAAAAAATATTTTTATATAACAGAAACCAAACCTAAATAAACTTTCCTCTATTAGGAACAGCGTGTTAATTGTTCATTGAAGTCTTTTGTTTTAATTTCAAAGTTGTTTTTACTCTAATTTATTCATTGTGAATTCAATTAAGAAAAGATTTTTCCAGTGTGCTAATAAACTAAACTTCAACACAATAAAAAAAAAATTATTCAAAAATAAATTTTTTTATATTGTACTATATGGAAAACAAAAATAACAACAAGAACCAGCGTAAATAGACACGAGCTCTAAAGGACTTTTTGAATTCAAACAAAAATCTCGTAGAACTAATAATTCAAGGAAAGTAGCTATTTTTCAACAACAGCAACAAAATATGATAACTAAGGATATGTTTAGCCAAAACAACAAAATATAATATGTGTGGTACAAAAATTTTATTGGTTTTATTTTTACTATAATTTTTTCAAAAAGTTATTTTTAGTTTTTTATTAGATACGCAAAAAAATGATAAAGTTATGACATTTATAGAACACTGAGAATTACATGTGGATTAAAATCATGTTATTGGTATCGTGTGAATTGAAATTACATAGTTTATAAAATATATTTTAAATACAAATGAAATTTATAAACATAAAACATAAAAATATACATGCACTTTAAATTTAAAGGCAGTAAAAATTCTATATTCAGCAGCCTGTATCTTGTGCAAATTTTAACCGATTGCAGAATTTTAAAATAGATATGGAAGCTAGACATCTGAAGGTACAAAAAAAAAATCAACAAAAGTGGTTTCTTAACTAAAAAGTCTAAAAATGTGCTTTATTTTTTGATTCACTGAAATAAAGGCATTTTATTATTTTTTTTAAAGTAAGCGATGATTTTAATGTACTGAACGATTTTTTTTGACAATTTATTACATCTGAATCAATTTACAAGTAAAAATGGCAGAACAAAAAGATTTAAATCTATCGGAAAAACACTAAAATCGATCTTTACTGCTATGAAGGATATTCTAACTGCGTAATAGCTAACCAAAATTGGACGAAGCCTAACAATTGTCGGCAATTACATCAAAATTAATTAAAATTAAAAAAAAAAATTACGTATGAGAAAATAAAAATCCCCAGAATTGCTTCTAATTCTGCCTTATGCTGGTCAAATATAAGAGCTGGAGTGCAAGGAAGTCATCAGTAAGCAAAGTAATTAAAAGCTGAGTATCTTAAATACCGGAAATTACCAAAAAAAAAAACGCCACTTAATGCTCTTCGTATGGAAAAGCGGCTACAATTCGCAAAAAAAAACTACATGGCATTGGATGTGCAGCACAGAGATCATGTAAATGACTGGAGAACCGTTGTATTTACAGATGAGAAGTTTAATGGATAGACCTAGTGGCTATCACTCTTATTTCCATGATTTGTGCAAAGAAAAGCAGTTTTTGAACCGACATCACAGCCGAGAGGGAGGCGCTATGAGATTGGGTACTATTACGTGCTATGGCACCATCGATCTTACCAGATCTAAACATTATTGCAAATGTCTGGGGAAGTAATCACTAATTCAGGGTAATAAGGATGCTTGCAGTAATTCTCTTTATTTCTTTATCTGTCAATGAAAACTCGTATATTTGAAGTTATTAAAAACAAAAGTGGCTTTACCCACATCTAATCGTTCTCAAGTAAATTAAGCAATAATAAAGAAACATGAATTTAAAACACAAGGAAAAAGTGTTTTTCATTTAAATTAGTTAAGGAAACTTTATTGAAGTGAAAAAATCACATTTTTGGACATTTTTATAATGTGCTCAAAAAACCTTGTTTAGTTATTGGCATGATTTTTTTATGTCTCAAAATGTCTAGCTTCAACCTCTACTTTAAAATTCTGCGATCGGTTAAAAAATACAAAATATACCGGCTTCTAGAACTTTTAGTGCATTTCAATTAGTGAACCGGATTGTATTTCCAGTCTTTAAGGTAAGTACTTTTTTCCATTCATTTATCTATTGAATCTTCAAAATATGAACTAACGACAGGTATTCAAATCTTAATACTATATATAAAAAGTAAGGTAAAATCACCTATTTAACGTTCTGATGGTATGTCTTCTCCTCCAGCAAGTGTGGCCGCTAAAATTAAGTACATTGCGTGCAAGAGGATTTGGGTGACAGTTTACCAAGCCTTCTTTTTTTTTTTTTTTTTTTTTTATATTGGACCAGTACTCAGGGGATGACCCCTACATATGCAGTGCATTGTACCAGAACTAGGAAAATAGGTTGTGAGGAGGGGGAAAGCGGGAGTAGTGTTTGTGAACATTTGACTTGAATCTTCCAACGTTATAACAGACAGGAAACACTTCTGCAGGCAACTTGTTCCACAGACGAAGCGTGCGGCTGAAAAACGAATTCTCTCTGTAATGCGTAGTACGATTCCCCGGGCAATCGACCACAAATGGGTGAGCTCTAGACGATGAACGCGTGCTACGTAAAAATGTGCGCGTTTCGGGAACAATATCCCTAATTTCGTCAGAGCAAAATCCATTGTAGTATCGATAGAACAGAGTAACGCATCCCACACTGCGTCGATGCTCCAGTGAGTCAATAGAGTTGGATACCCTACTGTCACCGATGAGCTTCTTCGCCCTCTCCTGCACACGGTCGAGTAACCCCAAAACAGACTTTGAGGCACCGGCCCAAACATGAGAGTTGTATTCCATTTTCGGTCGGATGTAGGTGGTATAAATAGTAAGGAGGTCGGATGGAGTGAAGTACATCTTACACCGTTTCAAAAAACCGAGGCACTTGAATGCTTCTTTAGAGATATGAAAAATGTGTTCATTCCAGCGAACGTCACACTGTATCTTCATTCCAAGAACATCAAGAGCATCCGATTCTTCAATATTTATACCATCCATGAGTACAGATGAAGCTCTTCTTGCAGAAGAGCAAAAATTTTATCTTTCCTATGCAATGTATATTTCTTCGACCTTATATTTTGTTTCCTACAAACTAACAAAATGATATATTCCTTGTACAAGAGCTTTAATCTTTCGGAGTACAAGTTTTTCACACGTTTCGTCAGGTATCATATTTAGAACATTAAAACTTTACCTATCGAAAAAATCGCATGTTTCATTGATTATGATGATTCCTTAATTTACAAAAAAAGTAATGTTTTGGTTCCATAATTCGACCATTCTATATCTTGAGTATTTTTTATTTTACGTTTTTTGTTTCTCCCGTAAACTAAAATAACACTTTAATCTGACAAACCTCCAAAATGCCGAATTATCCCAATCGTTGTCATTACCTTACTGAATAGTATAAGTTAAAGCCACTGCACTTAATGCAGAGGGTTTTAAAGATAAAACCATCGCAACAGAAAAAAAAATATTAAACCAAATACGGGAAAATAAAGACTTAATAAACTTAAAACAAATCCACACGAAAGGAAAAAAAACTTAAGAAAAACGTGATTGAGATTTTAATAGAAACGATTAAATAAATAATAATGAAATATGTCAGGAAGTTCATAAGAAGCAAAAAACAAAAGATTTGTTTTGTTGCCTCTATAAGCAGTTTATTATTTATTATTCGCATATAAACAATAAGAACAATGAATTTCGAAGATTAAATTTTTAGTAAAAACTTACAAGGAACAATCATTTTATAAATTTTATAAATAAAGATAAAAAAAAGCTGTTCCAATTGTAATTTTTCCAAAGCAATGATTGCTGTAGAGACTTGTGCTTATCACTACAAGTAAATTTATTATTACAAAAATTCAAGTATCGAAAACCAAATTTTTATGGTTTTTATGCATATAAAAAAAAATTTTTTTTTAAAAAAACTTCAGGTTTATTAATCTTTTATTAGACAAAATTTGTATAGAAATATATATTTTTTTTTAATAAGGCAGTTAGAATTTTGATTTAGGACCATTATTACAACCTAACGATAAAGTTCTTGATAGTTAACCTTAATATTAGTTAACGTGAACAATAACGTCACCATTAATTTTTTCCCATTTCTACAGCTGAAGTTAAAATATTGTACTAAAAATATGGCAGCTCCAAGTGCTTAAAGTTAAGTTTGAAATTTACCATGAGGATAAACCTGCTGCTAGGTATCAGTAACTTTTCATGTTAATGTTAACTTGTAATAACCATAAAAAAATTATTTGTAAGATAAAATCCTAATGTTAACTATTCGCCAGTTGTAATAATGGCCCTTAAAGTTATATTTTTGGCATTTTCTTTGAAAATTTATATCAAAATCATGTTAAATTTGTACGAGGATTTTTAATAATTCTTTTTTTTTTTTTTTTTAATCCCTAAGTATTTATATCGAGGATTAATACTTTTTAATTTATTACACAGAAAAAATTATAGCAATAAAAAAAATTAACAATAAAATGTTTGTCTGTATAATCTCATATCAGTTTTTCTTGAATTTCTCAAATTACACTGCTCTTCTATATAGTATATCTTCTGCTTACAGGTATATACAAATGTACACTAAAAAAATTATCTTGGACATTATATTTTTCGTGGTGGAATAAAATTTGTGTCTTCAGTCAACAAAGATCTTAACTAAACAATTGCTTAAATCCACGAATTTCATTACAGGGTCGTAATCATGCAATTTATTAGCTGATTCAGGGATTTCCGTTACTGAACAAGAAACTTTTCTTTGTGCTTTTCCAGACCCCAGGATAACAGTTTAAATTACTGAAAAAATTTAATTTCAGTTTATCAAGAGTCGACTGTGCATAATCATAATATTCGTTCATTTTTACAGTGCACTTTTTATCACTTCCTATTTGATAAAAAATATAAACATATGTATATACGAATATATACAACAAAATAAAAATAAATTGAAAGTATAATCATAATGTTAGTGGCTTGTTTTCAATTTCAACACTTTGTTGTATCGACACAAAACATTAAACACAATATTTATCATCGCGTTGAAAGCATACGAAGCATGTTTCCTGCTTTATGCTATTTTAATCAATTAAAATTTATAATTTGCTTTCTTCATTTCTCATTTTTTTTTAAATCACCCTTAAGACAAAATATAATTAAAGTATATACTATTGTTCCTTTAAGGCCGGGGCACATAGAATCCGTCGTCGTACGTTTAAAAGTTGCCTTTTTCCATTGACAGCTAAGTTGAAATACATGTAGTCTTCTGAGCTTTGTTGTCACATCGCGTACATAAATTAAAAAAAATTGTGCCCGATTTTCTGTGCTTTGTCTGATGAATAAAAAGATTTTAATCAAATTAAAATAAAAAACAGTGTGTTTTATATCCGTTAGCAAAGTACTGATTGTGCCAACTTCAAACTTCGTATACTTTGATGTCTGGTGAAAAAGGAGACGGATAACGTACGACGGAATCTATATGCCTCGGCCTTTAGATTCGAATACAATAATTTTGCGGCATTCAAAAAAGATTTATACCTTGAATTCTTTAAATGCCTTAAGATATCTCAACCAGGAATTCGATAACTTTGAAGTGGAGACGATTATAACAAAAAGTTGATACTAATATACGCGTAAAATTTTCATTTTGTTCGAGAAATACTTCTGGAGGAAATAAAAGTAGTGCGATTTACAAAACACAAAATATTGTATGAAATCATGTTATTTGAAGTCGTATAAATCGAAAGCATGTCAAATATATTTTATAAATAAAACATGTTTTCGTGTTTTAATTTGAAAGTGTTATGGGGACTCCGCTCCACAAATCACAAAAAAATGTGATTTGCAGAACAGGCACATATCACAGTTGTGCTTTTGAAACGGCATGTGCTTTGAAATCGCGTGAGTAATAGCACGAATTTCATATACACTAATTCTAGTCTTGTCCAGGAATGCCGGATATCTTTAAATAAGATGGCGAGACATTCTAACCTAACCCTAAAATGGGTACGTGGACATAATCCAACAATGGCAACAACATCGCTGTCGAACTAGCCAAAAAAGGGACAGCCTTAGATGATAGGAACACAGACCCCTTTTGCGGACAACCCATATCAGCGTGTTGGAAAAGAATAAAACTCCACACGCTAGAGCACGCCCAAGAAAAGTGGATCACAGCGCCCACATGCCTTATATCAAGAACCTGTGGCCGCACATTAACTCCAAGAAAACAGCTATTAAAACTTCCAAGATCTCTCCTAAGAATGACGGTTGCAGTCGTCACTGGACATTGCTCGTTTGGCAACCATGTCAGGAGACTAGGCCTACCATATAACGACTTCTATAGAAGCTGCCAAGACGAGGAGGAGGAGGAGACGATCCTTCATCGTCTAAGATGCTCAGGCGAGCGGAGCTTCAATAGCTTATCATGTCTGGCCTCGGACAAACCGACTGAGTTAGCTTCTTTCATATGAAGTAGCGGATGGCTAGTAAATCAACAAGTAATGCCACATTAAGCAGTTTCCCACCTCTCCTCACCTTTCCCTATTCCTCACTCCTTCTATATCCCTATAACCTTTTATTTTTCCTCTATCATAACCTAATTCTTTTCAGGCAATCAAAAACAGGACCCAAGTGAGTTGGAGTATCCGGGTACTTTCTGGAGAATCCAGCGGCAGGCCGATGCACGAATTTCTTGTTTTAAACGGTACGTACAGAGGAAATCGTTTTTGCAAATATTTTATATATAAAGACCTAAGAAGAGAACATGAGTAATAATAAAATCTTAAACTATCAGATCTGTCCCAAATATTCATTTCGATCGAAATCAATTTAAATTCCGAAATAGTTTCTTCAGAAAATTATAATCGATATATTTTTTCGAAATGAAATCACTTTATACACAAGTTTATATATATGCAATAGCATAAAAGCAAATATAAAACATTTCTATTCTCATAAAGAAATCTATTTTTTAAACAACGAGTATGAGTCATAATTTATTGATATTTTGTTATTATTTCCAAACATTTTTCATGTTTGAAGTAAAGAAACATAACATAGTGGATCGATCTGATACCTCTTTTAAACTCCTTAGCTACAATTTTCCGGTGGATTGTTCCCACTTTTGTGCGTTTAACCCTGGAAAAACTGACATTTCAGGCATTTTGTTTAAATGTTCTAAATTTTATTGAATTACCACTTTGAAAAAATGTTTGCGCTTTCGCAATTTATTGTTTTAAACTTATCGCTCCTTTATTGCAACATAGTCATAACTAAAAAGAAGCTCTTTTCGAGAAAAACGCATTTCAAATTTTTAGTTTCCATACAAATTTCCTTTTAAAAGGAAACATTTTAAAAGCAATTTGAATAAATTTTTGCCACAATATAAAAGGTAGTACTGTTAACAATTCTGCATTGTTAACTCGAAAAGCTCATTTTTTGAGATATGACTATGTTCCAATAAAATATGTCAGACTGAAGTAAATCGATAAAAGTCTGAAGACGGCAAAACAAAATAGATCGAGATAAAAATTCGGAATTAAAACCATTACGAAAAATTTTTGCGACAGGCCTGTATATGTGAATACGTAAATAAATCGAAACTCTCAATTTGTTTACTCAATAATTTAATCTTTTGATTAGATAAAAATTTGAGGATAAATTTTATAGAATATGTTTTAAACAAAACTATTTACACCGTAATTCTTAAAAAAAAAAATATTTTACATTTAATTGCTGAGAAAAATCTTAGTACACATATCTGATTAAAACAAGTTACGTACGTTCGATTTTCGCACTTTTTCCTGTTCTATTCGTACACATGTCTGTTATATAGCAATATCACCCATTTCGCATTGTCAGTTTTTTTTTTTTTTTTTTTTTTTTTTTTGACAGATAAAAATGTGTGTCGTGTTTTGGTGTGCTATTCGACTTTTTACTAAATTTACTAAATTGTGAGCAGAAACAACATTTCATGGACATCGCTCAGGAGCTGTTTAACATCGTCCACGACGATGCAGATTAACTCAAAAAGGCCATAACTGGTGGCGAATCATGGGTGTATGGCTATGACAATGAAACCAAAGCACAATCATCCCAATGGAAACGTCCAGAAGAGCCAAGACCGAAAATAGCACGTCAAGTTCGGTAAAATGTGGTTCATCATGAATTCTTGCCACAAAGTCGTACCTTGAAGTCATGCGCCTTTTGCGCGAAGCAATTTGCCAGAAACGCACAGAATTGTGGAAAAAACAATCATGAATTTTTCACCACGATAACGCACCAGCTCAAACATCGATGCTTTTGTGCGTGAGTTTTTGGCCGGAAACTAAACCGTTATCAAGCCTCAACCACCATATTCACCGGACTTGACCCCCGCTGACTTTTTCCTCTTCCCAAAACTGAAGACACCAATGCATTGACAGAGGAGATTAAAAAAAATTGAAACAGGAGCTGTTGGCGATACCAAAAAGCCCGTTATGAGGATTGGAAAAAACGCAGGCATAAGTGTATTATATCTGAGGGCGATTACTTTAAAGGGGACAAGATATAGATACTTTTTGGAAAAATTGAAAATAACGGTTATTTTTTGATCAGCCCTCGTGTACCCTAAATTATAGACAATACGCATTTTTATTTTTGCCCATTTTTTACTTTTCATTATTCTTTATTGAGAGATCTTCAAAACATTTTATAAAATTTAAGAACAATTTACGAAATATTTTAAGAGCCGCCAAACGAAAAAGAACAAACATCAATCAAATTAACGTTTCTCTTCAATTCAAAACTAACAATTAAAGCTAAGCAGCCAACACTGTGTTTTGAATCGAGAAACAAAATCCAACATATTTCTCACAATTTTCAGGGTCGAAACAATATTACCAATTCATTTGTTATTGCTATTTTTTTCTTTCTTTTTTCGCTTAATAATGTGTTAAGTATATGTTACATATTGTAGGTTTATTTAAATATTTTGCGAAACAATACAAAAACTGGTTTTCTTGAAACGAGACTAAAATGTTAAGAATTAATAATTTTAAAAAGAATTGTTTGTTATGAAGTTCTGAATTTTTATCATATTACAAAATAAAAAACTGTAATTTTTTTTTTATTGTTAAAAGCAATTGATTTGCATTAAATTTTTAGAATATTACAAGTACAATTGTAATTCATTTAAATATTTAATTTTTTTTTATAACAAATGTTTACAAAACGTTTTAAGTGTTTGACAACAATAAGAAGGTTGTCGACGTCAGACAAAAAACTGCGAAAATAGTGAATGTGCGAAATAATTAAAAAGGTTTGTCTTCTGAAAATGTTTCGTAGATTGAACTATAGATGCTTGAAGACCATGCTTTTCAAACTGATTTGATTGATGAAAAATCGTAATGTGATTATAGGACTAATATATACTGATTCGGAAATTACACATGTATCAGATTTTACGAAACACATCAAAAAATCTTTTTTCAACAATCTTGACAGAAATTTTATATATATTTGTACGAAGGTTTTGGTACAGTTCTGCTTGAAAAATTTTGAAACAAATTAAACACAGCATAATTTCATATGAGCTACTTAACGCTATATGCCAGCATACACACACACAATTTATATTTTTTAAATTACGATCTGTCAAATGTGAGCTGTTAAAATTTCACCGAAATTCATCGATTAGTTTATTTGTTGCAGTCGTTTCAAATAAGCAACTTTTATGTTTTTTGAAAAATGGTAAAAAAGTGTTATTGTTATTTGAAAGGGAAAACGGCGAAGAGACAAAAGAAAAGCCCGATAAAGATTACGTGAGAGTGGTACCCAGAGATGTAAATATTAGGTGTGTTTCTTTACTTTTCGGGCAAGTTGCGTGAAAAAGTTATCATGCATAAGTTTCTCTCAAATACAGATAAAGTTTACCTAAGTACGGGAACGGAAAAAGCCACATTTCTAGCACAAAATAAACATATGCTGTGTTTTGATGTGGCAACAAAAATTGGCATTTTAGGATAAAATACTGTGATATTTTA
Source organism: Thecocarcelia acutangulata (assembly GCA_914767995.1). Lineage (NCBI taxonomy): Eukaryota > Metazoa > Arthropoda > Insecta > Diptera > Tachinidae > Thecocarcelia > Thecocarcelia acutangulata. The sequence goes on along the minus strand of OU612094.1, from coordinate 167,816,194 downwards.
GATTTTTGGGCTTTTAAAGTATTTTGCACATTCCTCTTTATTTAATACTTATATAAAAACACTGAAATGATTTGTATACGAGTTGATTCAAATGAACTTTGTTTCTTTGTTATTGTTTATTTTTCGAACAGCTGCTGGCTTAACTAGTTGCTCAAACAACCCCGACGAAAAAGTACGGGCTATTTCATTCAAGAAGAGGAAGCATACTATTCTCTCAAAAGCGCCCAATTTTAAAGTACGAGAACGCTTTTCGTGCAAATTGGGATTTATTGAACATTTGTTGAACTTTATAATTTTTAAATTCGATTTTTGGTTTTTGTACATTTGTACATCGGAGTTACCAGATCGAAACAAAATTTAACATGTGTTCATAGCAGATATGGAAGTTTCCAAAACACTTAACTTTTTTCTGTTTATACCGCGCTTTTTGTGCTAGGCTAAGAAGTTTCCGAACCGCCCTCGTAAACTGTACTAAGCAGGAAACACACGTAGGAAGCAATAACCCAGCAAGTTTAATGTTTGTATTAAACACTTCTTGATTCGATAAAAATGTTAAACGATTTTTTTATCTTGGACTAGTACTCAGGGGATGCTGAAACTAGGAAAATATATTATAAAGGAGAGTAAAGAGGGAGTAATGTTTGTGAAAGTTTGACTAGCACATATCAATAGCAAAAAAAAAAACATATGGAAGGACTAAAACAAATCTAATCACAGCATTTAAAAAGTTGGAATTAAAAGTTATTAGTGTCTAGTGTACATTCCTTCGACCCTGCTTAGACTAACATAATTAGTCCAACGCCTCTCACAACGCAAGGTAATAATAGTCGGCATATAACGTGAAACACGTGACAAACATATGCACACAGGATGGAAGACAAAACTCTACTTATTCCCACTTACTACTTATTCCGTTATAAATAGGTATCAAATAATATATAATATATTAATAATGAACATGTACGACTGTATAAAAAACATGTGTGTGCACAAAACTCTACTTTCAAGCGAAAAACTATAGTTTCAATAAGACTTGACAACGAGCCATACATCGCGGATATAAATTGCACTTGTTGAGAAATTACGAGTATTCTGAATTATTTTCCCTGAGGATACATAAAGTCTGAGATCTTTAGGAATAAGCCAACTACAATCGACGCTTTGAAAACCAATATACTCTTGTTATTCGCACGATACCAGTCGCTATGCTCGAACTAGTCGCGTTCCACCTCAGACGTAACACATGGGTCGAAAAGTCCCGAGCCTAACAAAGAAAACACAGTTTTTTTTACAAAAAATAAGCTTTATTCATCAACGTAATATCCATCAAGAGCAACGCAATTATTCCAGCGCAGCTCTAACATTCCAATACCACCTTTAAAGAACGAATTATTTTGCCTCAAAATTGGCCTCAGTTTCAGCAATAACCTCTTCATTCGTGCGAAATTTCTTACCGGTTAGCATTTTTCAGTTCTGCGAACAGCCAGTAGTCGCTGGGAGCCAAATCTGGCAAATACGGTGGATGTGAGAGCAATTCAAAGTTCAATTCATGTAATTTTGGCATTGAAAAGTGCTCGCAACTTCATTTTTCGATCATTCAAAACGATTTTGTGGATTTTTTTATATTTTCTGGTGCTTTATATTTTCTGGTGTCTCTACGACCACGTTTGAAGTCAGCAAACCAACGTTTTATTGTTTTTTCTGATGGAGCGCAGTCCCCATAACACTTTTCAAGCCATTGCTTCGCTTGAACGGTATTTTCCCCCATCTACAAGCAGTTAATTAAAACACGAAATGGTTTTTGATCCATGATCTTAGCACAATAACTCACAAACGAATGATTAGAATGTCATGAAGTATTAACAGCTGTATTTTGAAGGCTAGTATTAAGTGAAAAAACTGACTGCAATGAAACTAGCGTCATCTAAGTGTTATGCCCGGAACTTTTCAGCCCATATAGTAGTCGTGGCCTAGATTTATATGATACTCGTAAATGCCATTAATTGTTCTTTTATCCGATAATCAAAATTTTATGTTTACTTTCAAATTGATGTGTTTTATTTACATTATAAATCAAACCTCACGATGAATTACCCTATATCCCCCATCGTGATTGGCGAATTTTAAGTTTTATAATAGATGAAAGAGAACAATTTTGATTATTGATTATTTTATTACAAAGGCGTTTTTATATTCCCCAACCACTACAGGGGGAATATATATAAGTGAATTGGTGTTAAAATGATTGTTGGTTTATACATGACTCACGTGATTAGCCCATGAAAGCAGTTTATCCCTATTCAAGACTTCACCAACTTTAATACTATAAAAATTTTATTTTACTTTCAGTAACAGTATTTACTGTTGTCACGTAATTACATACGCATTCTTGAACACTTGAGAATATAAAAGATATTTTTTTAATTCCATAACGGCGAATATTCGACAAGCTGTCATTATAGTCACAACAAAACAACACTACAACAAATGGGCAAGCTGACACCAAACCTTTTTTATAAAAAGAGGACAATAAAAAGTTTTACTTTAAATAAGAACAACAAGTTATAAGAATAAATAAAACTTCAAAATGATAGAGGCAGAGCAGCACAATAAACGCTTAGGTAATCGTTGAGCACGGGGGAACGTTCATTGAACCATTATCATGCTGTTTTGCACACACAACTTTTGAGCATGACTTTAATACTAGTTCAAAAATACACTTGCAATGCAAAAGCATGAATGAAAGATTATGTGAGTATAAGACAAAATACATTTTATTTACATATTTGTAAGCACTTCAAATTAACATGAGTAAAAAATATTACAAAACCATGCCAATATTTTACGCCTACCGACACCCTTTCCTTTCATGCTGACCCTCCTTCACCAACCAGGCGTTGGCATTAAGAAAGCATTAGGTGAGTCAGTTGTGAAAGAAAAATAACGAATCATACTATGTATCTACATATGCACTCGTACATACACTCGGTTAAGTAGAAAGAAATAAAAGGTTACAATAAAACCTGTGCTTTAGAATAAAAACAAGTCTTTGGTGAAGAAAGTTTAAAGAACTTTAAAGAGTCTACAAAAATCCAGTTATTTGCAGACATGGATAATTGAATTTTTTTTTTTTTTGTTTTGAAGTAGTCCCATTACTGTCGCTTTACAATGATTGAAAATGTAACAAGCGATTGATCATGAGTATATTTAAGTAAGACGTTTAAAAACTAAAGTCTCAAGATATATAACACATTAAAATTTAGTGCGAACTATTACTATAAAAACTGTAAGTTAAAGTTTAGAGCGCATCTCGTGGATAAAAAGCGTTTTTAGGATTAGCTGGCATACCGCTGGAGAAACCGTAAAGCAATAGAACATATGGAGAACAAATACAGCTACTCGTGATATTTTTAAGAACATGTGAACAGCGAAACAAGTTTCTCTATAGGGATATACGAGTATAATAGTTAAAAATTTGTTTTTGAATAGGAATGATATGTGCTTTAGTCAAAATCATGTCTCATGAACTTGGGTTTCCTTAAGAAATATGTAAATTAATAAAATATGTACGACATTTTTCATCTCTGTACACACTTCTCTTCTTTCCTAAACAGAAACTTTTCACAAAGGGTGACTAATTTAGGAATCTTAGCCTTTATACAATTTGATGTCTTAATTCCAGCTTTAATTGCCCTTGAAGTTTAATGTTCAAACATTTGAACTGTGTGCCAGTGAAATTATCCAAAACACAAAAATGTGAATTACACAATACATCAGCAAAATTAAACTTGATTGGATTATTGTATAAAAAGCGTTTACAGTTTAATGAACTTTGAAACAGATTAAACAATTTTTAGCATTTTAACTCATTTTTTAAAAACTAAAAAAAACTGAGAATTTATATTTTTTTTTATTTTTTATTTATAGGCAAATTATAAACACATACTAGGTGATGTGCTGTTTAATTATTTATTTATTAAAAATTATTTATTATTAAAAATTAATTCAAGTTTTGCCTTCTTGTAATTTCTTAAAAGTTCAAATATTTATTAACTGCAACGTTTAATACTAGTGAAATAATTTAAATTCCGACCAAGCTAAAAAGCTAAAACATTATTTGACTCATTCTTGGCAAATAAAGGATTTCATCAGTGTCGGCAGTTTTTCTTAAGGCGGATAAGCTACACAATTAATTAATTAAGAATCGGTTTCAAGATCTCGAACCTTAAAGTTCGCGTGCTACCGTGTTATACACAACAAAATCATACAAATTATAGCTGTCAAACAGTTCTTAAAGCTTTAACCTCTAATCCTCAATGCCGTGAAGTGGATTGCTGCGAAGAGTATTTTCATTTGGCTGAAATTCTTGTATGCCTACTTTTAGCGCCCGACGAAAGTATTAAAGTTCAAACAATACCCACAAACTCCAATTGGATACGGAGAAGAAGTAATAACTGGATGCAGTACAGCAAATAGCAGTACTGGTGTTAACTAGCAAATATCGCAGTATTTTGTATTCCAGTTGATGCAAAACTGGGAGGTGACTTGTGTGAAACTTTAGGACAGTTTTAAATGGGTACCTCTAAAACGATTGTTTATTTCATACATACTCATATTAATAAATAAAAATTTGGCTTTAAAATTTTTAAAAATGCATATTTTTATCTTTATACCAGTGTTTATGTGTACATTAGGAATGTTAGGATATTTATCAGGCAAGATGCGTTTGCTGATAATGCTTGATTTGTCAGTTTTGATTCTCCATTCATTAGGAATGATTAAACAGCTGTAACCTGACATTACATCAGACATGATGCATCAGAACTGATAACACACGCATCACTTCTGGGTACTAAAATATGTGTATTACAAATGCACATAAGTATAAAAGAGAGATGAAAACACACGTACACGAAAGTTCGTATCAGTTTTTTCATATTGCCCTTAAAAAAAAAGTTAGAAACTCTGATGTAACTTCACTTCAGCAATGCTCATCAGACGATGCATCATATGGCCGTCATTGTTCGTGCTAGGTAATTCGATTTTTCGACCTTTACCGATTTTAGGTTTAATAAACCACAGCCAGAACGTTTCAGGCAAGGCAGGCATCTCAACCATAATAAGCACCGAGATGGTATGCAAGCAGAACCTTCAGGGAGCTTTGATGATCCCCGTTTTGCCAATTTTAACCTTGGAGTGCAACATATTATAGGTCATGAGCCTTGCTAGATTTTTATTCGCTACAACAAACGAGGAACTCAAACTGTTAACGCAGCTCCCAAAATCGACATAATTAAATGGGTGTTATCTGGCAGCACCATTCAAACACCTTAAAAAATAATTAGACTTAAGTAATAAAAGTTTGATTATCAAAAAACGTTCTACCGCCCTCGCCATTTTGTAAAGACTTAATCACGATGCGGTTCAGAACTTCTTGACCAAAAGAACTAATTATATTTTTATTTGTTTACAAGGAATTTTAATAAAAAATGCACTGCATTATAAGTCAAGTCTTTTATTACGCTTTGTACTTTGGTCAAATTCCCCAGGGAAATTGCTGGCTCGGCTTATAGCCTTCTCAACACCAACCCTCTTTGCGCCAGAAACCAAAGTAGTTTGCTTAAGCAAAACCTGCTTCCCGGCAGGATCGAATGTCGACAGAAATAATAGTGTTATATCCTCCTTGAACCACGACTTGACCAGAATTTATTTGTGAGCAAAGATATTGTATCTCATATGATAAGAAAATTTAGATAGTTAAATCTCCTAGAAAACTCGGTATACTATGTGAAGTTACATTATTAACTTCACATGGCCGAATCAAGCGAACATGTTGGTAAGTCGATTTCTGTGGTGAACACAGTATTTCACCCCTCTAAATAAGGATACGAATCTTGCTTGCAAAGACGTAACTTTATCATCTTAGACCAGTACTCAGGGGCTGATCCCTATATAAGCAGTGCAATGTACTAGATATATATTGTGATTGTGTTTGTGGACGTTTGACTAGCACCTATAAATAACAGCATGGAAAGACCAAAACAAACGGTAACCTGGCATATAAACCGTTGGAATTAAAGAGTTAAATTAGTCTTATACATATGGATATAAATTATTTGGATGTTGTAATTCAGTCAGTAGGAATAAGCTATTAATACCGCTGGTATTCCACTAAATCAGCCAATGAAACGCAATGCTAGCATATTTTTATACTTAATTTGATATTATAAGATAACTGCTGTAATTTTATCCGTTCCTGTACAATCTCGTTATACAGAAAACAAAAAAAAAAATTATTTTAATTAAAATAAATAATGATTGGCTTTATTTTCATAGAAAAACCACCCAAAAACCGGACAAATTTACCTTACGCCAAAAATTATATGGTCCGATTGATTGGGACTCGAGGAACGATTTTTCATGATGCTACTGTAGCGTAAGGCTTTTAAGAAACTTTTCTTATCATTCAGATCAAATGAAAGAATTCATAAAAATATTTTTTGTATTTCGTTTTCAAAATACAAGCACGAGTACTTGACTTTTTTAATTAGTAAAGTTTTCTTACGATATTGAAACAAAACATCAAAATGATTGTATTGTTCTTAACAATGAAGAATATTTTGAAGAAAAATAAATGCAAATCATTTTGATTATTGCTTTAACCAACGAAAAGAAGTTAGCGTGTCTAAAATTATTATCGTATCAAAAATAATAATTTATCATTAAATAAAAAAAAGTAGGTTTAAAACTTTGTTACTGTAGCGAATACTTACACAAGGTTTACAGAAATCTTCAATTATATTTTAGTAAATTTTCAAGGGCACTTACCTAAAAAGAAAAAAAAAATATTAATAGGGGTTAATATAATTAAGATAGAACAAAAAAAAAAACTTTTGTTTAATCTTCTAAATTAATATTACAGATATCATATCTGTAATATATAATTATGTATTTCATAAATACGATAAAAAATTATGTATTATGTAATTCTTCTTAAGAATAGTTTCAAAATTTGTTTGATAATAGAAATACTCATATATATACTTAAAGCACTTAATAAATATTTTTCTCTGTTCGCCCTCGTATTTCAGACAAAAAGTTTATTAGCCACAGTTATTGCCAAATTTAGTTGTTAAATTACTTTGTTTTATTTTTTCCTCTCCACATCTTTTATGTTTTTTTTTCGTGCTGAAGTCTCAAGAGCTTTATTTTTTAAAGTCAGTATTTAAAAATTTATTTTCTAAAACGATTTTTTATGATTCATTATCATCGTCATCGTGATCCGGCTGGATTGTCTTTTTGTTTTTGTATAAAAAATTGCTATTAAATAATATTTTTATTAATGTTTGGCTTGATTTCATGCCAATTATTTGTTCATTTTTTCCATGTGCGTTGTATTCAATTTAGCAAATATATTGTATATAAATAAGTATGTATGTATATGAAACGCTTTAAAAAGACAACACATAAGTGCAATAATACAAACAGAATCAAGACGTTAAAATGTGAATTGAATTAAATTGTTTTTTTATTCGTTTTTAATAATTTTGATACCGCTAGTGTGATCGTTTCAATTTATCCAAACACGCTTTGTAATTTAATGGCAGCGGGTGTGTGCAATTAATTTTTTTTTTTTTTTGGCTTTTTTGTGTTTTTGTTTTTTTATGTTTGTCTAAACATTGTAAAATATAAATTATTTCTAACAATACGGTAGACATAAGCTTTAAGAACTTATTTTTTTTAAATTTAATCTTTGTATGAAGAAATTGCTCCACTTTTACAAAATTTTTAGATTTCGTTCAATTTTAATATAAATGCATAGCTAGATATGCCCTAACTTGTGTTTTTCCAGAATTTTAGTTTTTTAGTGATTCTAATACATTTCGCACAACTACATCTCTTAGGTAATGTATTTAATAATGTATATAATGAATTTAATAATGTAAATAAAAAATATAGACACTGTATCATGTTTTTCCTTCTCCTCTAAACTTGCAAGCAAGTTAGTTAGATCCTCGCTACATGAGGCCAACGATGTTGTGAAATTGATTTACACCAATACCTGACATGACGGCCTAATCTGATGACGGACCGACTCCAAAGGGTGAATTATTCACCCGCGCCCCCATGTGGCTTTCTTAGGCTCATACAGTTCGCAATCCCTTCTGCCTGCAATTTCCCAACAGTCAATGGAAGACAAGTCCCAATGAGTTGGTAAGCCGGAGCTCATTAAGAGCATCAGCTCTTAACCAATTCACCCGTCTTACGACCACCCCTGGTACCTTACAGTATCGGAGGTTTTTAGCCTCCGATATCCGGCTTTTGCCATAGTTATCATGGAAACTAACCCTTTCTGCAATATTAGATTTCAACCACAGCCAGAACGTTATGTGAAAACAGTTCTTCTGAGAATCGTAAAATTGACACTAGATATAGAAACAAACTTATATATGTCATAACACGTAAAAGAAGGATTTATTTATTTATTTTCTTAAATATTATTACAATTTAAATTATAATAAATTTTTAACAATAAGGCACTAGCAACAGAGGCTATCGGATTGAAGAAGGATAAACTATATATTATATTTTGATGAATGTTCTCCAAGACAATTGTGGAGAAAACTTAAGTCAGAATTTGGAACAGATGCTTTAAATGTTGATGATTTTAATCTGTAATCTGGGATTGTAGCGGTAGATGAACCCGAGAACTTTATTTCGAAAGTTCACTATTTACGTTTAGAAGCGTCGAAGTTTGTGAGGCGATGAATAATATTAAATCGAATGCTATAGGCCCGGATGGTATTTCCATCAAATTGATTTTTCCGTGTATTGCAAAACCTTTCACACATTGCAAAATTGGAAAAGTAACACCAATACCTAAAATAAAGAACTCTCGCTGTAATGGGGACTTTCGCCCAATAAGCGTTCCAAAATATTTGAGATTTTAATAAAGCCTCAGATACAAAATTTTTTAATGCCCAATAATATGATTAATCTTTTTCAATCCGGCTTTAAGGGAGGATATAGCACAACCGGTTTGTAGATAATATAAGGCAGAACTTCGATCGTTTCTTTTTGTTTTGGTAACATTAGATTTGACCTCTTTAATTCTTTAAACTTTAAATTGCTCAAAAGAAGCTCCGTAATGAATTCAAATGTGGAAATTCTGCTTGTTTTTTATTATATTCCTACCTTGTGAACAGATTTCAGTTTGTCGAAATAAATGATCAGCAGTCAAATACTTTATAATTACATGGGGATGGGGTGTACCTCAGGGATCTATTTTAGGCTCTTTACTGTTTATGATGTATACGAATAATATTTATAATGTAATTGATTTCGGTAGATGTTACACCTATGCTGATTATATATTACTTGATTGTTACATTCTGCCAATTTTACGCTTACCGGGTTTCGGAAGTCGAACACAACACAAAAGTCATGCGGCTTCCTAGAGTTTTGTTTGCTAGAACAAAAGACAGGATCCTTCCCCTCTGTGCTTCAGAGTGTCCTGGTTTGGTCTACGCCAAGGTAAAACCTGTTCCCCGGGGAGAAGACCAACGATGTATCTATGTTTAGTAAGTTACTAAGAAAGAAATACAGATATAAAAAAAATAAAAAAGATGGTCGATTTCTTGTGCGTACATTGATTGCCCTGATGGAGTAACACTTCTTTTCGCCAGATGAGATCGTTTTGTTTTAAATCAATATCAGATTGTCAGAAAGCTTCAAGTAAACTTGACCATTAAATAAACGTAAAATTTAAAGGTTAATTAAATATGCTCTCCATTTTGACCTTAGTTTCTGAAGGGCCTATTTGAAGCTAGACACTCTCGTTAAGGGTTTTTTCTTTTGCAAGATTTGCTATTTTGCAGTTTGTGTCCCAAAAGTCACAGAATATAACAGAAATATAACAGGTGCCTATATGGTGCCTCGGTGGCTGATTTGGTAGAGGACTCGAGCAACAGTCTCGAGGTCGCAGGTTAGATTCCTGCCACAGATCCTGGGTGTTACTGCAAACAAGCAAAAAAGCTTCGCAGTTTTTGTGTTTGTTTACAAAAAAAAAAAAATGGTGGAGAATTGCGTTAAATGCCACTTCTCTGTGTATTGATTTTTGAATGTAAAAAAATTAGCGCGTTTTAAGTAGAATTTGTCAACAAAAAAAAAAAAAAAAAAAAAAAAAAAAAAAAAAAAAAAACGTTTTCAGTTCATACCAAAGCAAAATTTACTTAATAACCATGCGAAATTGTATATGTATGTATTTGCTTTTAATGATATCCAACGGATTTTTCAAACGAGGACAAACGTTTTATTTTGTGTTTACGAATAAAAACACAAAGCGCGGAGAGTAAAAAATTAGTTTTTATGCTTATTAGTTTTCTCTTTTTCCATAGCGTTACTTTGTGGCAATTATACTACAATACGAAGATTTTTGTTATATTTGAATTATGTATACTTTTAATGTATACTTTTTAATATTTCTAAGTAAAATATTGCAGCAAAATAAAAGCCATACAAAAATATTTATTTCTTTACAAAGTTTGTAAAATAAATCTTTAATATTTCTAATATTATATGATGCTATCATTCGTCTAGCTCAAGTTCAATCCTGGCTAAAGCCAAGAAATATTTTGGATCGAACTTGAGCCAGACGAATGATAGCATCATATAATATTAGAAATATTAAAATAAGTTCGACTATTTATCATTAATACACACATAAATCTTTAATAAATACAAAATATTTACAAATAAGGCCATAAGCGTGTAACTACTGCTTGAGCTTTTTATTGTATAGAAGTCAAAAAGAGATTTTAATTTTAACTTTTTTACACTATAGTAAAGTAAGTTTCCTATACTATGGGGAAATTAAAGAGGTTCTATTCTGTAATTCAATTCGAGAGATAACCCGTTCCGAATTTGCTTTTTAAACAAATCCTATTACATTGAAAAAATATGGTTTTGATTTCCTAATTATTGAAAGTCATGCTTATAAGCTTAACGCAATATCTTGCATTTTTTGCACCGTGCATAAATAATTAAGTTTATTAATTTTTCAAAATATATTTTAATTGGACGTCTTTGCAGATCTTTCCTTAAAACTGAAAATAAAAACAATTGAAAATTGATTTTATTTAATACTGCGAAGAAAATTTTTAGACATATCTCGTAACAATATACGTACTCGTATGCAAATACACATGATTTTCTTAAATAAAAAGAATTAAAAATACACCTACGATTTTTTATATATTTTTTTTGTCTTATTAAAACTTGTTTAAAATATTTACCTGAAGAAACCAAACACTAAAAAGTTATTGTTAATTGCAAACACATAATTTCGCTGATTACTTGATAAGATGTTGTGGTTTCATTTATTTTTTTAAGCGAAGCTTAGAGGGAGGTTATTAAAATCTTATACTATTAACTTTTAATAGAAACAACAATTTCAACTCTTAGCAACTAAACAAAATCATTGTACTTTTTTCGTGCATTCAATTAAAAAAAAAACAATCCTTCAATAATACAAAGTAAATGCAAATAATTAAAGACTGCGGCCGGCAGATAAAAGCTTTTAATCCTCTTAAGCTTTATACAGACAACACATATACATACATATGTATATAAATTTAATTACATTAAAAAGCACGTTTTTATAAGGTGGTCATTTTATCGATATCTGTACGTTAATTTAATAAAACAAAAGGCAAACGGAAATGAATTGTTTCAACCAGCAATTATATGTCTGGTACAAGTACTGCCTAAATTCGAGCATCTCATTTCAAGTCTTTTCATTTGAATAATCAATTCTCAATGTTCAAGTTGTTCTCAAATTATTTATTACACGAATATTTTTGAGCAATATTACAAAAGTTAATATACATACATAATAGGTGTACAACTTTGCTTGCTGGCCACTAGTTTTTGCCGTCTTTCGTGCAGCGTGCAGCGAATCCCGCGTTGAAAAAAACTGGTGATCTTTTGTGATAGGCAAAGGGAGCCACTTCTAGAAAATAAATCGGGCGGTGTAGGACTTCCCATTTCAACATTTCTAAGTATGTTTTCACCAGTTTCGCAACATGGGGTGGAGCATTTCATGCTATAAAATCAGTTTATCATGTCTCTCGTTGTATTGCGGCCATTTGTCTTTCAATGGTCAGATGAAATGCATTAATTGCGTTCGATAACGATCGACTGTGATGATCAGCCGGTTGTAACAACCTTTTTGCTTTCGAAGCAGCTGTTCAAATACGAGTATATGGATAATTTTATTCAGTCTTAACAGAGGAATGAAAAAAACAAATGCCCTGATCATTGGAAAGCTAGTGTAATCAATGCAAAACAAGATGTCATTTATTATGTCACTTTATATTAACAGTTCGATTTTAATAAAAAATTATGCTGCTGCTGATGATCACTTCATTCATTATTTGCTTTTTTATGTAATTTTTGTAGAGAATTATTTTCAGCTTTGTAGCAACTCTTGTTAAAACAAACATGTTGCAAATACACAAACGACTTCGAACTTCAGCAACATTCTAGACCACCCTTTAGACATTATCAATCAAACTATACATAGTGAGCGAGTAAATGCACATGTTCGTTAACATGCGACGCTTGAAAAGGAATAACAGTAAATATGCATAAAAAAATTTTTAATTCCGAGTACTTCCGGGTTGAGCCCAAAATTTTTAAAATGGGTGATCAATAAAAATTTGGGCTCAACCGGGAAGTACTCGTAATTAAACAAAAAAAAAAATTTGCATAAATACTGTTATCCCCAACCTCATATTTTCCAGTGAGTGCGAAAACTTTTGGATTTTACATTTTCCAATTTTTCCATATAACGCTATGGCCGGTCTAATATACATACACACACATATTTTTAAAGCTTGCTTTGAAACAGGTTCCAATTTTGCTTACCTAAATTGCACACTACTGTATTTTCTTTGACAATAACTTTCTTGCTCAAATATCTATAACATCAAACCTGCTAATTGTAATAAACAGTTAAATACATACAATTAAATTTAAGTTTTTTTTTTTTTTGCTTTACATTTGCTTTATAAGTATATTGTAGAGACTATTGGTTGATAAAAATATATTAATAATAATTGCCACCACTTGTTTAACCATATTTGGCATCCTTTCTATCAGCCATATTTGGTATGGCAAAATATTAAACAAATAACTGATTTAGCGTTTTTTAGAATTTTTTTTTTTTTTTTTTGAAGTACACAAGCTGCCTAAAACAATTTATATCAGTCTGTCAATCTTAAGTTAAAACGCAAACATTATTAAACCGCCGCTAGCGGTGTTCTTGTCGTATTTATTAATGGACCGTAAATATTTTATTATTTTGTTAATAGTGTCTCAACATATTATTGAATCGAACATATTCTTTCCGGAGAGCAGATTTTGCCTGGGACACAGGCAAAGTCTCGTTTGCTGTAACAAGTAAATCTCTTGAAAGCCGCATGACTTGTAGAAAAGCCCCCAAGCTTCTGCTTGCAAACCGTCTCAGCGCTAATCAAGGATGTGATTTAAACTTAAATCGCAAGAAGGGGATTAGTTTTTCTAATAACTAATTTCTAATAAACCTTTGCAACAAGTACCTATAATATAGGGTGTTTTTTTAAGCTAGATAGAGCTTTAAATTGTAAAAAGTAACACAAAAAATTAAAATTTGATGAAACATTTTTTTTATTTGTTTCAGTATACTCTGACAAATCATCATGAATAGACTCACGCTTGAACAACGCTACGAAATTATCCAAATTTACTTTGAAAATCAGTCGTCGATTCGCCCGTTGTTTTATCGCAAAATTGTGTTCAGCGATGAGGCGCATTTTTGGCTTAACGGGTTTGTTAATAAGCAAAATTGCCGCATATGGAGTGAGACCAATCCACAAGAGACCCTACAGACTCCATTACATCCAGAAAAATGCACTGTTTGGTGCGGTTTTCATGCTGGTGGCATCATCGGACCTTATTTCTTCAAAAATGAGGCCGGAGCTCGCGTTACGGTCAATGGAGATCGTTACCGCACCATGATCAATGATTTTTTGTTTGAAAATATGGATGACATTGATCCGGAGGAGATGTGGTTTCAACAGGATGGCGCTACGTGCCATACGGCGAACGCAACCATCGACTTACTGATATCAAAATTTGGCGATAAGTTGATTTCGAGAAATGGACCTGTCAATTGGCCTCCAAGGTCGTGCGATTTGACACCTCTCGATTATTTCCTGTGAGGCTACGTGAAGTCACTGGTTTATGCTGATAAACCAGCAACAATTGACGCCTTGGAGGCCAGCATTGTTCGTGTTGTTCGTGACATACGGCCAGCAGTGCTCGAAAAAGTGGCCCAAAATTGGACGTCCAGAATGCGCTTCGTCAAGAACAGCCGCGGTGCCCATATGCCCGAAATCATTTTCAAATGTTAATGTCACGTATTGATCTTTCGAATAAAAAAAAATTTTGATTACAATTTAATTTTTTGTGTTATTTTTTACAATTTCAAGTTCTATCGCGCTTAAAAAAACACCCTATATAAAGAACCAATAGTGGTGACAGGTGAATTAGTCAAGGGCTGATACTATTAATGGACTTCGGCCCACCAACTCATTAATCTTTGTCTTCCATTGACTGAAAGAAATAGTAGAAGGGATTAGAAGGGCTGAATTCTTTAGCAAGGGTTTAGTAACCCTTGCAAGCCACACGAGGGCGCTAGTGAGTTGGTCCATGTGGAGGTGGTCCATCACCAGATAAGCTTTTAAGGCAGACGCTGATGTAAATCAACACAATCCAATTCTGTAACTTGTTTGTTAGCCGGTGAAAAAATTATATAATAACTGAAAATAATCAATTAAGTTATAGCTATTTTATCCTAATATTATTTGAACTTCTTTTACGTTAAACTCTTTAAATGTTATAACATTTTAATTTTCCTGACAATGCTAACAAACTGTTAGCGAAATATTCAAAAGAAAAAACCCGTTACTTTTTTTATAAAAAGACAACAGAGGATCTTAACTGGTGTTACTGAAACTTGAGCATCTCTGCCTCTCTCAGCGGGACTACACTACAAGACATTTTTAAGATTTTTCATAAATTTTAGTCCACGGTTCGTTATGCGTTTTCAGCACATTTTCAAAAAGCACTACTTTCTGAAAGCAAATCCAATTGATTGTTTTCACATCAACTTCGGTTCGCTGTTTTCACAACAAATCTAGGTAACTGTTCTCGCAATAATTCCATTGAATGCGTGTTCGCTAGACTTATTTTAAATGGCTTCGTCTGAATGTTCTCTCTTTAATTTCGGATAATGCCCATATATAATTACAGAAAGAATAAGCCAAGCTAAACGATCTACAGCTTAAACGTTAAGAGCAAGCAGAATGCATAAAGTGGATGCGTTGGCAAATTTCTTATTAATTCTCCCGTACTCTACTTATAAAAATAAAACATTAAGAATTCATCTCCTTCTTTTTTATATGCTACTTTTGACAGCTCAGGATTTGGATTCGACTTTTAACCAAACAAAATACCTGTTTTTCAGTATTATACAAAAGCGTGTACCTTGTTTATTGTATCAGAATTCAGACGAAATCGGTCTAACAATAGTGGTTAACCAAACATTGCTAACCAATTATACTTTTGAAATTTTGACGCTAGTTAGTTTTAGAGCAGTTTGTCTATAGGTTATAACACTTTTTTCATTTTAATGTTATTTCAATTTTATATATTATTACTGCGCTTTATTTAAACTGCAACAGTTGTATATATCAAGTTGACCGAATATTTATTTCAGTTTTACATCTTTTTCATTCTCTAAAACAAGTGTTCCTACGCATATCAATATCATTTGTATGTTATCGATGCTTGGTATAAAAAGCGGAGTATTTTACGTCGAGACACTACTCGTATGTTGCAGTCGTCATTTGAAAAAAATAATAATAATAACATTGATAGGCTTGAGAAGCTCACTTTTCAATCTTAAGAACTTAAATTAGTAATAGGCAATTAAATTCTTATTGCCTTATCAACCTTTCATGCGATTAATCATGGCAACGAAATACAATTGCTTTATAAATTAGCGATCAGTGACTCACGGTCGATAGAAACGTATTTCAAAATAATTTATATTATTAGCTGATATCTACTAAAGCTCGGTATCCACGGTATCTCCATCTTTAGCAATTGCCAACGTATTTAAAGTAAGGCAGCCAATAGAATTCGTAAAAACTACAATAACCTCCGTTCTTAATTACATAATTACTGTTCATCAAAATTAAAACTTACCTATACTCACTATTAGTGAGCTCCAAAATGTCCTCCGACTTGTCGGCGTTTACAGTTGATAATTTTGAGCCACTCTTATATCTTCGAAACCTTTCGTAGGACTTTTGACCATATTGTTGATGATTTTGACGATAATCCCCGTTGTTATTTGCATCATACGTTGAAGATGAATTTGAGGAGGCAGGTATCAAAACTTTAGTCGGATGTGAACATTTTGGAGCCCACGATGAAACAGCAGATGCGGTTGTTGTGGTGATAGAGGGTGGCGAGGATTCGGGTGAAGCATGTGTGTAGTAACCATTATCGGCATTTTGGGAGGGATCCAAATATGATGATAATTTTGAATTTTTATATAAAAGAGATTTTCTACTATCATTAGTGTTTTGGGGTGATGCGGTCAAGCACAATTTCCCACCATTACTAGTGTAGAGATAATCGTTTATAGATTGAGAATATTTCGTTCTAGAACGTAAAGACGTGTTATTAAGTAAGCGGGTGGTAGGCGGTGTAGGAGGTAAATATTGACTTTCTGTCGTATTATAATTCCGTCGGCGCGAATGAGGTGTATCGTGACTAGTATCAAAATTCATTGTTATGTTGGAAGCAGGAGAAGGAGGAGGAGAGTGCATCCTTAGCCATGAGGTAGGAGGATGTAGTTGGTTGGTCGTTTGATGTTGATGAGATTTAATAGATATTGTATTATTTGAAATTGAGTCAATTCTATGCATGACTTTTGAAAAGTCGACATAAAGAGCATCATCTGTTGAGGGTTTTCTTTGGAATTCATCATCTTCTTCTTCCTGTCGTTCGTAGTCATGAGGTGTAAGTGGTGCTGTATTGCGAGCACCGTTGTTGGATGAATAAAATGAATAATTGCTGGAGGATGAATGTGAATAGGAACGGTGTCGTCGATAGAATTCATCTTCAAATGGCAAACCTTGCGGAAATTTTGTAGAAAATGCCTTTTTCGACTTGGGTGAGCCCTGAGAAGCACTAGATTGATTCGAGCTAGAGTTACTACAATTACTGCCCGTTTTTGCTGCAACCGTACAGCTTACGGTATTTTGTTGCGTAGCTGGACTAGGCACATAAGTTTTACGTTTATATAGCGGTGTGGCCTTGGTATTGCAAGATGCGTTAAACGAATTTAAACCTACAGTAGAAATAAATCTACGATTATTGAGGTTAGGCGAGGCCGATACTGAATTAAGCCTGGAATCTTCTTTGCATTTGCGGCGTGTTAAGGCTTTGGGCGTTCCTTGCGGAGGCAGAGGTGCTGGATATGATTTTATGGACTTTATTGGCCCATTTATATGAGATCCATTGATTTCAGCTGTTTTGGGCTGATTTTCTTTAGTAACTTTGCTACTGACTGTATTAGTATAGGCTCGTTTCTGAGTTGCACCTGCAGCACAATTGCGTTGCTGATATTTCTGGAATACCTGAGAGTCTTGGGAATCATTAGTCGATGTGGTAAATGAAGTAGAACTGTTGTTGCTGTAAGACAGGGCATTGTTGTTAGTCTTTTGTCTAATACTTAAATTGGTCTGATGAAAACGATCAAAATTTGATGATTTTCTCAAAGGGGGTGTGGGAGGTTGTTTCTGTTGATTTCTGGTTCGCAAATACTGTTTGTTGGCGGCAGTGGGCGGTGTTGAGCATTTACTATTAGCCACTGGTGGTGCGGGAGCCTTTGGTTTCGTATGGTGAATGCAAGTCGATTCAATGCGTCTTACTAGTTTGGGTGTCAAAGGTTTGACTGTGATGGGAGCATTAGGTGTATTATTTGATGTAGCATTTGCAGCAGAATAAGTAATTTGTGTATTATCGGCCGTCTTGAAACTATAACGAGTGCCATAATAACTGCTGCGAAATGGTTGTTGTCTTTGAAATTGTGTAGAAATGCCAATAGAATTATTATTGGTGTTGTTAATGCTGTTGATGTTGCCGTTGTTAATTCTGGCACCTAAGGAAGACGATGATGCTGAAGTCTGTAAACTGTGACCCACTGGCATATGATGATTGTTATTGTGGCTGGTGCTGTTGATTACAGCTTTACTGCAACTGTTTAAAGATGGTTGCTGATAATTTGTGTTACAGCTTGTTCTTTGTTGATGAATACTGCAAGAGCCCCTTGTAGCCCTAAAAGAGCTATAGGGTCTTGCATTGTATTGAAAACCAGTAACAGGCATTTTGTTTCAATGATTTAATTTGTTAAAATGAAATAAAAATTATAATTTTTGTTTGTTAGAAAATGACACACTTTAACATGTTGGTTTATTGTTGATGTGGAAATGCAAATCCGTGGGCAGGCACTTGTTTTTAAATAAACGATAAATGTCTCCATGGACTTTAATTAGATTTAATAAATAAATTCGTTGTTTCAATCAAACCTTTCCTTAAGGTTGCTTAATACCAAATGAGTTAAAATGTTTTTATTTAATGTTTTGTATAATAAAAAATATTCGTTGTTTGGTTTAATATAATTTATGCGTAATTCACATTTTTATTAAATATTTCTAAAAATATTTCAAAAATGAAAACTTTACTCTTTTGAAAAGAAAACACTCCTTCATGATTTTTATATTTATTTACACTTTATTTGTTAGTCCTTTTTATTAAAATTGGTTTCAAACATTTTAGAACTTGAAGCTTCCAAGTATTTCTGTTATATGAGCATGGAATTTCTTTCAAAGCACTAGGTTTCTAACAAAAAGTAGAAGAGAAAAAAAAACACAAACAGAAAGTGACCAAAAAGCAGTTGTCAGTCTTCAATTTGCCCGCATTTTTAAAAGTGTCGAAAGACCATAAAGAAAAACCATTGTTAATCCTAGAAAAGCAGCAAAGAGACATACATAAACTGTTCGCATTATGTTCTTAAAGCCCAACAATATTGTGTTGACTTTTTCAACATCATGTTAAGAGAAAAATAACCAAAAAAAAATCGATATTTATCTTCTCTAGGTAGCTTTTTTTTACTTAAGAGTTCTTGAAAACAAGCAATTCTAAGAGGGCAAAGCAAAAATAAAAGACCTTTCCTCAACATACATGGATAGTACACTCATAAAACACAAGTTTAAAAATTTAACAGTGAACTAGATAAATTGTCAGCTGTAAACACTAAATAAGAATTAATTTTTGTTAGAAAACTGCACTATTGGTCTAAGAAAGTTTTGAAATTACCAATAGAAAATAATATATGAAATAATAATTAAGCTAATTAACAGTGGGTATACAAGTTAATAATGTCGATTGCTTTGCTTGAAAAATTGGTTTTTTATTGTATCAAAATGAGTTGATACATTATTCAACGTATTGTCAATCTTTAGCCACAGCTTTTTCTGGTAGCATATGAATCCCACGCCAAAAGCACCGCTATGGTTTTTAGATATATAATGAATCAAGCCAATTTCTGATACTCTGTTGTGTGTATTCCAGTAAAGATATGGTAGTCAAAAACAAATGGTAGTCAGAAAGAAATGGTAGTAAAAGAGAAATGGTAGTCAGAAAGAAATGGTAGTCAGATTTTCTAATGCATTCTGATACTATTTAAATTGCCCGTTTACTATCTCCCTTAAGTAATGTTACAATTGTTGTTAACATAAAAGCACAAAAATCTTACTTGCATAAACACGTATAGAACAAAAGCGAAAAAAAGGGCAGTATCTCCACCTCACTCAAAGTAGAGTGTAGGACCCGTTTTATGTGCAACATATTTTGAAAAGAACACGATACCCTTTAAAATGTATCAAGTTTTTTTTTTTTTTTTTTTTTTTTTTTTTTTTTTTTTTTTTTTTTTTTTTTTTTTTTTTAAAGAGAAAACGCCATAATTTTATCTATTAAAATGGTGCCCTTCATTAATTTGTAATTGTTTACAATTATTTAGTTGTAAAAAATTTGTCTTTAAGAGGCTTATTCCTTAATTAGAAAAACGAATTCCTGCACGAGTATCTTAAAAACAATTTGAGTCAAAATAAATTCGATTCTTATGTATATGAGATCATAATTATCTTAAAAACGTTGTGAAAATTGAATTGTAGGATACATTCATACACATACACTTCGGTTCACTTATTTAAAGGCAGTAAAAATTCCATATTCAGTAGCCGATATCTTTTGCAATTTTTAACCGATTGCAGAATTTTAAAATAGAAATGGAAGCTAGACATTATGAGATAAAAAAAATATGACAAAAGTGGTTTCTTAACTAAAGAAATTTTTTGAGCAATAAGTCCAAATATGTGCGTTCTTTTTTGGTTCACTTGAACAAAGACATTTTACTATTTTTTTTTTATTTTTAAAGAAAGCGATGATTTTTTTGTACGGAGCGATTGTTAAAAATTTATTACATCTGAATCAATTTACGAGTCAAAATGGCGAGACAAAAAATTCTAAATCTATCGGAAGAAGCCCAACAGTTGTCGACAATTACATCCCGAGGGGTATGGAAAAAATGTCCTTATCTACGTATCAGAAAAATCATCAGAATTGCTTCCAATTCTACCTTTTCTTTGTCAAAAATAAAAGCTCACGCTAGAGTGCAAGCAAGCAAGTCATCAGTACGCAGAGTAATTAAAAGCTGTAATTATTCTAATGCTCCTTGTAAGGAACAGCGGCTTCAATTCGCAAAAGACTACATGGCATTAGATGACTGGAGAACCGTTGTATGAAATTAAGTTTAATTTGGATGGAAATGATGACTATAACTATTTTTCCAAAATTTGCGCACAGAAAAGCGATTTTTGAACCGATGGCACAGCCGAGAGGTAGGCGTTATGATATGGGGTGCTATTACGTACTATGGCAACATCGATCTTAAATTTCAAAGTGCAAAAATGACCGGTACAAGCTGGTAAAATGTTATTGGAGTCAGCTTTTCCGAAGTTCAAAGAACTATTTGATCCCATATCTAGGATACTGCAACAGGATAATGCTGGTAAAATGTTATTGGAGTCAGCTTTTCCGAAGTTCAAAGAACTATTTGATCCCATATCCAGGATACTGCAACAGGATAACGCCAGAATAGTAAAGGTGTTCCATATTCTTCAGATCTAAACATTATCGAAAATGTATGGGGTTGTTTATATCGTAAGGTCTATAAAGGAGGTAAACAATGTGATGACAAGCAGTCACTAATTCAGGCTACTAAGGATGCCTGGAGTCAAACTTCGTTGGATTACTTAAATTCTCTTTATCTGTCAATGAAAGCCCGTATATTTCAAGTTATTAAAAACAAAGGTAGTTTTGTCAATTACTAATCGTACTTAAGTAAAGTAATTAAAACAATAATAAAAAATTAAAAATTAGTTAAGGTGCCTTTATTCGAATGAACCAAAAATACAGCATATTTTTGGAATTTTTTCGGAAAAAAATTGACAATTTTTTTTATATTAAGACGTCTAGCTTCCACTTCTATTTTAAAATTCTGCAATCGGTTAAAAATTGCAAAAGATACCGGCTTCTGAATATGGAAATTTTAGCGTCTTTAAATAAGTGAACCGGAGTTCATATATTTAAAATTTAAAACAATAGAATTTTTAACAACAAAAATATACAACACCAACAATTTTCAAAAAGTTAAAAAACAGAAAAAGTAGCAAATTTTAATCTGCTATGGATGGACATACCAACTGACGAATTACTTAGGAAACACATGTGTGATAATTGTGGATGAAAAGAATAAATCAAACTGCAATAACAAAAAACATGTTTAGAAAAATAAAAACAGCAACAAACATTCTATAATTCCTGCTTATAACGCGAACATGTGAACAACCAACTTAATATTATTATAACAGTGGATATCAAAAAAAATAAGAGAGGCAATTTTTGAGGTCCAATGAAAAAACTTTTTGTAATGCACATTTTTTTGCTCCTATATTCAATAACGGAATTCGCTAAACATCTTGAACGATGATGAACTGTACAAAATTGTTGAATTCAAGCAAAACAGTTCCTAATATATAGAAATATATGATGTTCAAAGTTTTTTTTTTAAGCAGAAAGAATACGACAGAAAGCATTATTATAGAAAATTTACGAAAGCCCTAAACAACTAATACAATATAATATTGAAACAAGATTTCTGTTGAATCAGCAAAAATATTTATGAAATTAATTATATTTTCAGTTTAAAACTTTATTGATCTTACCATAACATAAAAGTAATTAGGGTTTTAGCTTTAGACCTTGGTTACTTCCCTCTAACCAACAGAAGTTGAAAATTTTTCGTTTATTAATTAATATTAACAGAAATCACTGAAATATTAAATGATTTTGCTAAAAGCAAACCAAATATCAAAGAATCATTAAAATAAATTTATTGTAAAAAATAATTGGTTTAGCCAAAAAGTTTATAGATTTTTTGTACAAAATTTTTCCTGTGCGATGATATTTTTGATCCAAAATAAACGAGTATCAAATGGGCAATACATTAAATTTTCAATGAGAGGACTACTCCCTTATAACAGTTGGCGAATTTAGAAAACATCTACGACGATTTGTAACAGATTAACGAATAAGTGATCTGTTTCAATCTAACAAAACTATCGTAAGCGTTTCTTAAATTCACCAACCACAAAAAGGGCTAATATTTTACACAAAGCTGATAATTTTTTTCAATAGTACTTAACAAAAGCTGTTCAAAATATTGAAACATATATAGGGATTGAACCATAGATCTCTTAACTAAGAGCTAAGACAACACATGCTGCACTGGCTTCATTATAGAAATGAAACTGTTTCGTTTTCATTTTTTCTTAAATTCCATGAAAAGTTTCAATTCGGTTAAAAAAGCTTCATAAATGGGAATAAATTTTCGCGTAATAAATTGCTTCGTTCATGTTGCGAAAAACGTTTGCGTGAAAATATAAGAATTTCGTTATAGCTATAACTGTAACGTAAATATAATCAAAATATTTAATTGTACCAGTACAACAGCTACGAAACAATGTGGTTAAAATAATGGGCATATGTTATTATGTTCTATAAATGTAAGACTTTCATTTCAGTTTTTGTGTTAGCTTCAAAAAATTAATTTTCATAACCGAATAAATTTCATTTTATTTACGATTCTTAGTTCTATATTTATAGCCTGAATGAAGCTTTACGTTGACACAAAAATAACGATAATATTTACCATATTGTCGTATTAACGTAAAATATCGTTATATCTACGAAAGTTTTTCTATCAGTGCATGTCGATTTATTTAACATATATCTATGTTACTAAAATTTAAAGATAATTTCTATTGTACACTGTAAATTCAATGGAATTTAGTATTTTTAAGCATTTTATATAAAAATTTATTAACTTTGCATTCATGTTTTTTTTATATAACATAATTGACAGTATAAATCAAATTTAAGAAAAAAAAACAGCGACAAGACAAAGCTAATTAGTTTGTAAAAAAAAATAATTTTAATTACAATAAACAAAATATAGTAACAAAAATAAAATTTTATTAAAAAAATTTTAATAAAAGTAAATATGTTACAAACAATAGAAAACCTTGAACAGAAGAAAAATCTTTAAAGTTGTTACTAACGAAGTAAAATTATTATTTTTTTTTCATTTATTGATCGTGTAATAAAACTGATTACACAAGTAAATTTGTAAAAGAGCAGAAACCCCCAGCGCATTTCATATAATAAAATTACAAAATATTTGAGGTTAAGAATAAAGTGACTCAATATTTTTATTTAAAGGTTATTTTTTTATTAGCATTAACTAATTTATTTTTCTAACTAATTAACTTTAAAGTTTAAAATGTTCATATTAATTTTTCTGCGTTAAGTGTAGGTTTTTTTAGGCAAAATAATTTATACAAAAAATAATGATTTCAAATCTCTGTTTGAAGTATCAAGAAAAGATTGTTCCACAAAAAAAAACATGCTACTGCTATTGAGAAAAAAAAACATGGTATTTCGATACTTGTACACTTGACAGTCTCAATACTTTACCCTTGAAATTAAGAATTCAAGTGTATGAATACAAAACTTTATTTAAAATAGATTTATTACTTTATCAATATGACAGAAAATATAATCAAAACTTGAGTAGTTAATCTAAAGTCAAAAGAACATGCGGTTGCGTGAAATGAGGGTGTGAAATTTAAAAAAAATTACTGTAGTAACATATTTGAAATTTAATACAGACCAAAATATTCAAATCGTATTTCTGTGTTTCAATTAATTTCTTTGACAGCAGATGGACACCGCTTACATAAAAAAAATCATGCCAATTTTATAATTACTTAAAACCAGGCGAATTTTTTAAATGTCAAATATTTGATAGTTAGAAAATAATGCGACCGCTAATAAACAAAATGGCGAACTTTTTTTAGTAAAATATGTCTATCATTTTTTAAACAGTTTCGTTATCATTAATTTTGTAAGAAGCAGAGATTTTGTATATAAACAGACAGACAAGGTGTCCCAAAACTCAATGTCAAGACCAAACAAGGTGGCAAGATTGATTGTAATCATCATGAGAAAAATCAACGTTTAACTGTAGTTCACTTTCTGAATTGAGGTCACAGGTATCGCTTTTAATTTCTTTAATCAAACCTTTCGCGCTTATATCTCACGCTGTAAGAGATTTTACGCTGAAGGGAGTAAGTTAAACACATGTGCCATAAAGATTAATGTTCACGATTCCTGCTTGACAAAAATCGCTGAGTAGATATAATAAATAAATTCGATAAAGCGACCTGAAAGTGTAATTACTAATTACCACCGAAAAAAATAACAGTTGTGTTGTTATCAACTTATGGACTAAAGAAAAATGTTTACTCTCTCAAGCACAGTTAAATTAGATTTTCCAGTTTCAGTCCAGTTTTTTCATGGCTTACGCCATGCTAATTGGGTTGGTATGACAGATAACAGATGACAGATAAATAACGCTTTACGCGATCATTTAGATTGCGCTGATAGGGTATACATGCAACAAGCAAAAATTAGAAGTATTTATAGCAGTATTATAAGAAAGTGGTGTTAAAACAAAAACAGAATCAGTCAAAAAACTATGTATGTATTTTCTATATAAAAAGTGGCACATCTTCCGAATATTAGTCCTGTCAAATATGCATTAAAAACACTTATATAAAGAAAATAGTTTCTTTTTATGTCTTAACGACATACAATTAGATTTTCTTTGGGCAAAATGTGCATATACTCGTAAGTATCTTTAACAAAATCCACAAAAACGTCTGCTGATCGCAAAAAACCGTGTTCTTGGCTGTCAATTGTTTATAAATGTTTATAAGATTAATAGATATACGTGTTTACCATAGTTATATTAGAATTATGAAACAAGTTCTTTTCTAGGTTGTCACTCACTAGCTTAACCGGCTACAGTACTCGTAGCACCAAAAAACTGGTCGAATAATAACCGTCCGAAAGTTTTATGTCTTATAGCCGCAGTTTACATGTAGAATTTTTGTCGTTTCTTCCTTAAAATTGCTTTTGTTTTTATATTGTGCGATTCTTATTGCAGCAATTTGTTATTGATGTATACACAACACAGATAACATGTATAAAAAAAATATCAAAAGTAAAATTACTTTACAAACTGAAACATAAACTTACAGCCCCATTCTACATGTTTTTCTTATCTTATTTAAAAAATAGATCTTTCTACGTTAAGTTTAACAAACACTACTCAGACATCCGTCCTATAGAAGCTGGAATACCACAAGGCAGTGTCCTTGGTCCAGTTTTCTACACATTATTTACATATGACATGCCAGTAAATGAAAATATCATCATCGCAACATATGCAGACGATACAGGATTCTTGTCTTCAAGCGAATTGCCATCAAAGGCATCTGAAAACCTTCAGGCACAACTGGAATGTATTGGACCATTGGCTCACAAAATGGAACATTGTTATTAACATTAATAAATCCAGTCAGATAACATTTTCTAAAAGAAAACTAAATTGTCCAGATATATTGTTCAAAGGCGATGTAGTCCCTCCGAAAAATGTCGCCAAATATTTAGCATTAAACTTACAAAAAGACTCACATGGACTTGATATCAAATTTAAACAAATGTACAGGCTACTAGGGCTGTACAAAACAATATTAAAACCGGATGGAGTTAAGGCTTAGAATTATTGGGAACTGCTGGTAATTCTAACTTGGAAATCTTACAAAGATTTGAATCGAAAACTCTTCGAATAATAGTAAATGCCCCGTTTTACGTAACAAATAAAGCTATTCATAATGACTTGATAATACCCTTCGTGAAATCTGAAATAAAAAAATTCAGTTTTAATTATTTAAAAAGACTCATACTATTTATTGGCAATCACACTTTTAGGTGAGACTGAAGAAGTCAGAAGACTAAAACGAAACCATCTTTTAGGACTCTCTTTTAAACAATTCATAAACCCTTTTCATTAAAAACTGTAAATAAATACATTTTGCATTTATTGCACATACATGTTATATATGTTAAATTATTGATTTAAAAAGAAATCATTAAGGCATGTTACTACTTTAATTTTATAAAATTTGCTTATTATTGTAAGATAGATCACAAATAAAAATATAAAAAAATTAAAAAAAAAACAGACATTAAAAATAGAATTTCACGAGTACAGGCATGTGTGTACCCATTTAAGTTCTCACTTTGTTGGTGAGAAGAAAGAGAGGAATCTTTCTTCTCACCAACAAAGTGAGAATTGCAGCGACAAAAGTTGCACAATGTAAACTGAGACTTACTTTGTTCTTTTTGGGAATTTCTTCGCTTTTGTTCAAATGTTATTAACAAATTTGTTTCTAATTATTTTATTAACAACACGTTTAACCATTTTTTACCGAAAACCGACATTTTTACACTGCCAGTATTAGAGGAATTCGAAAACCAGGTTTAGAAAAACTCGGATAATCGATCATTCTATTAGATAAAAACCAAAACTTTTAAAACCTTTAAAAAACATCAATCTTTATACCAATTAGCTTGGCTTTGTGCCATTCGCTTCTTCATCGCTTCCTTATGATAGCGTTACCTACGATTTTTCTTCAAGTCACAGCCAGAATGTTTCTGCCAAGGTAGCATTTTTTTTTTGCTCTTGGACCAGTATTCAGGGGATGACACTTACATATGCAGTGCATTGTACTGGAACTAAAAAAATGGGTTATGAGGAGTAGGAAAGAGGTAGTAGTGGTTGTGGACGTTTGACTTGAACAATAACAAGGCGAAAGACCAAAACAAACTCTATTACAGGATTTAAAATGTTGGAATTAAATTAGTTAAAACTGATCAGTGCCTTCGCCACTTTTCAGACTTACAAGATTTAGTCCAACACCTTCCACACTACAAGGCAATGATGTACATTCAAAAAATATTATGAATGAACGTGGACAACGGTGAAAAGAGAGAGAGAGATAAAGACACATGTGTACATAACTTACAACGTATTCTGGTGCAATTTGGTTTCATACGAAATTAATAATGAAAAGAGACAAAGCTACACGCGTAATAATGAAAAGAGACAAAGAAACGCGTGTACACAGATTACTACCTATTTCGGTGCAATATATAGAAAATACGAACAGCAGTAATGGAAGACAAAACACTACTGATCAACACCTCGAGGTCTGGTAAACAAAACACTCAGGATACACGCTGATTTTGCCAATTGATTTTTGCCCAGCATTTTTATTCTGTGTTTTTAATGATGATATTTCTTATAGCACTTTTACTTCGGTGATTCAAGGAAGCAATTTTAATATACAAGATCATTTTGGAAGATAAGTTGGATTATTGAGAAATAATCAGCATAAATAACAGTAGTTAAATTTATTTTGAACATTCTTGATTTTGTTTGTTCTTTTTTAATTTTTAATGAATGACACACAGTTTTTTAAGCTTTGATTTTAAATTCTTAATGTAGAATTTAAAGTTAAACCATTACTGTCATATTCATATAATCAAAAATTGTTTTTGTGTTTTACAGGTTTATTTGCAAAAAATTTTATACAAAGTTTGTCAAATATCGGCCGTATTCATAAAATATATTGTATATTTATTACACACTAATTTGATTAATTTTGTATAGAAATAATTTTTATGATTAATTTTTATAACTATGGCTGTTAGGCTCTGGATGCTAAAAAAAAATGCCTCAAAAAATCATAACGAATGCATAAAAGAAGTTGATTCTTTATCTTCACAAATGTATAAAAATTTGCTAAAAATTGTTTATATTGCAAGAATGTATAACTTATTAAATACCAAAACTAGTTTTTCCGCCGAATTTTAAATATTATATAATTTACAACAAAGTGTTAATAGATATGAAAAATATATTAAATAAATAATACATAAAAATGGCAAAATTAAAATGAGCAAACACGAACGAACAGCTGCTGTTGACTGGCAAACTGTTGTTTAAACAAGTTGAAACTTAAAAGTAGATTAAAAAAATATTTAAAAAAACAAGCAACAATAACAAAAGAAAAATAAAACTTTAATTTGTTGTGTTCGACTGGCCTGACTTAGCCCGACTTGCTATTTCTACTTTTGCAGCTCGTAATTTAAGCTGAACTGGCGTAATGGGTATCTTTATCTTTTACAGAATAATCAACAACATTCGCATTCAATAGACAAATGCCGCTAGGAAATTTGATTAAAGAAGAAAAATTTAAGAAATCAAGTCAACGTGGTAGCTGCAACACAGAGTATTGAAGACGATCTATCTAAAGCGTTGACCATCACAAAATGCCGTAAGGGCACTTATGTATTGACATACTGAGTTTTTTCATTGTGACAACCAACTATCTAAAGTTGTCATCACTCTAGTTTATTGGACATTTCCAGAACAATTGAATGGAATAATAAATTTTAATGCTCAGATGCATCCATACAAAATTCAAATTCTGCAAACAATTTTACCAGCAGCTGTACCCAAAGTAAATGATCAACTGAACAATTTATAACAAATTTATAAAACTTAAATCATAGAAAATAATTAATATCGGCTAATTTTAGGAAAAGTTATTATTCTTAATTGCAATTGGTGTAATTATTGTATAGTTTTTAAGACAGCATCATAATTACAATAACATTTAGAAGTGGAACAAACACATAGCGAGTGCACTAACACATTGGCACATGAGCATACTTTGTACACTTGTGCACTAATAAGAAAACAAAAATCATGAACAACAACAATCTTTATAAACAAAACTGAAGTAGAACATTACTCCAGTTGGTTCTACTTGTGTTTGGTTCTAAACGATTATAAGACAGTATTCGTATATATATTTAGAGCATTCCACTAAAGTGTGTGTTTTGAAATGTGAAAGAAGAGGATGGGTATAGTACTTGAAAATATTACGATGTCTTGAAAGACATTTTTCTTGTACTTGAGCAACCTTCTAATACATACCAGAAAAAAGAAACATGAAAGAAAAAGAAAACATGAACACAAATGAAAGAAGCATGAACTACGGAGCTAAGAGGTCGCAGAAATGATCACTTAGCTCCCTGATATGAATAGTTCAGCTATACTACGAGGGCGGTTCGGAAGCTTCTTAGCCTAGCACAAAAAGCGCGGTATAAACAGAACAGAGTTAAGAGTTTTGGAAACTGCCATCTCTGCTATGAACACATGTTAAATTTTGTTTCGATCTGGTAACTCCTTCATATAGAAACAGGTGTTCACAAAAGACGCATCCGCGATTTTTTTACAATGGAAAAATTAGAAATAAATTGGTGTCATTAAATATTTACATAAAAATGGTTTATCGGGACAAGAAATTCATAATGATATGGTGAATGTGTTAGGTGAAAGTAAAAAATTGGGTTGCTGAATTTAAACGTGGTCATACAAGCATTGAAGATGAACCACGTAGTGGACGTCCAAAAACAGCAACAACAACAGAAATTGTAGCCAAAGTGCATGATATGGTATTAAATGAGCGACGAATAAAAAGTGCGTGAAATAGCTAATATCATGGACATCTCAAATGATCGAGTTCATTTAATTTTGTATGAAGAACTACAGATGAAAACGCTTTCTGCAAGAACATTTGTTAACAGTCGACCAAAAACGCGTAAGAGTGAACATTTCTCAAGCTTGTTTGGATCGTTTTAAGCGAAATAAAATGGATTTTAAGCGGCGTTTCATAACTGGATCCACCACTATACTCCAGAGACAAAAGAACAATCCAAACAATGGACTGAAGCTGGAGGAAGTGCAAAAACAATTCAATCGGCTGGTAAGGTTATGGCAACGTTTTTTTTTTTTTTGGACTTCAGAAGTGTTTTATTGATTGACTATCTGCAAAAGGGTAAAACAATAAATTCAGAGTACTATTGCAATCCTTTGGATCAATTAAATGTACAAATTCGAGAAAAACGTCCTGGCTTACAACACAAAAAAATAATTTTTCATCAAGACAACGCACCAGCGCACAAGAGTGCTTTAACAATGGCTAAAATCAACGAATTAAAGTGCGAGTTGCTTGACCACCCACCTTATTCTCCTGATTTAGTTCCCAGTGACTTTTACCTGTTCCCAAATTTAAAAAAAAAAATCCTTGATGGCAAGCGTTTTACCTCAAATGCAGATGCAATTACAGTTGTATAGCACTATTTTGAAGACCTTGAGAAAAGCTATTTTTATCAAGGAATAGAATTGCTAGAAAAGCGTTGGACTAAGTGTATTGAAGTTTCAGGAGATTATATTGAAAAATAAAATTTTTTTTGAAAAACTAACTATTCTCTTTTATTGATAGGCTAAGAAGTTTCCTAACCGCCCTCGTAGTTCGTTTGCGAACTACCCAACTCTAAAACAACCCCATTTTTGTATTTAAGGCCAATATAGTGGCGAAATTTCGGGTGCTACAGACATAAATTTGGAAATATCTTATGTTCTAAACCAATCCCATCATTGTGGAGTTGAAAATATATTTGGGCCCCATTAAACCTGCTTGCAAGGATATATTTCAAGATTCATTAACTTCTGTTTTAGCTAAAAAAAAATTCCAATTGGGTACTTTATTTACAGTTCAACATCATCATTATGATCAAACTCATCGCCTCATATTTTTAATTTAAAATAAATTGGGAGTTTTTATTATCGTCAATAAAATGAAGAAATTATTTTAAATAGGAGCTTCATTATTCATTTGAAAATAATTACAATTTATTTATTGCCCATCGAAAAGATTCGCAAAATCGACTATAAAGTGCATTATTATAATAGTTATTTCAATTAGATGGGTTTTAATTAGGTTAGAAACGACAATCTAATAACAGAGAGCAATAAAAATCATCTTCAAAACAATTTATATTTTCAATTAGAAAAACAAACACTCTTAGGCATGTTCTGACAAATGCACGATCAGAAAACTCAAAACGTTCTGAAAAACGTTAAATTCAGTTTTAGGTATTCTGAGAATCGCAAGCGATCTGCCTGCCATTTTTCGGAGTTGTAGTTGTACAGAAAATAGAGCAATTTCTTAATTCGATGTTTTCAAATAAAAAGTTGTAAAATTGTTTTATGGAAATAAAAAGAAAAAACATTAAATTTCAATTGTAAATAATTTTGTTTAAAACAATACAATCACATCAGTTCAGTATAGACTTACGAGTTGAAATCGCTAATTTTGAGCGATATACGAGTAGGTTTACCAGAACACCTGTTCGGCGACTTCAAGTCGCAAACTTAGACTTCTTGCAAAATGCGTTTATCAGAACGACGTCATCAATTCGGACACTAAAATTTTAAGTGATTTACGTTTGTCACACAACATGATATTGTTCGACATAGCATGCATGCCGAATATTTTAAAATACTCAACTTTCTTCACAAAACTGTCACCGTAAATCGATTTCTTTCGCGGAGCAGTACCTAATATGTTAGAAACAACAATCACATTTCGTAACTTCGCTTAGAGAAATCTGTATTATTCAGGATATTATCAATGACGTACAATAAAATCAGTAGAGGTGTATAATATTCAAATGATATTTAACAAGACAAGACAAACAAGATTTTACTATGGATTGCTATGGTTACAAACTGGTAGTAATTAAGTAATTACTTAAACCGGCTTCTTAGCGAGAAACACATTAAATAATACAAGTTAGAAATATGGGAGATAATCTAAACCAAAGCAAAACAAAAGTATATTGAATAAACAAACACATAAAGAAAGTGAATCACCAGGCAACGTATCAGTTGTAAATTTTATTATAAAAGTTACACTATTTCTAGGTATTTTAAACTGTTCTTTGTAAACAAATTCATTTTTTGTAAATCAGAGCCTTAAAAAAATTTACCATGTTTTTTTTTTATAGTTTGGCTTAAAATTGATATTAAGTTCAATCAGCTTTAAATGGAACTTAAATATTGAAATGTTCATGTAATCTACTAAAAAAAATTAAGAGGCCCGGTTAATTTGAATATATTTAACACATTTTGAATTAATTAGAATTTAGAATTCCGTGTAGATTTTTCATAATTCTTTTAGTTACGAATAAATTCATTTTTCTCTGGGCATATTTTTAAATGCAGATTTTTGTTCAGTAGACTTATAAATTTGTTATGGTTAACTTAATTGTATAAGCATAAGTATGTATCCAGAATATAAGTACTTGTATAGGCGATTTTTAAGTTTAAACCGACCATATATATCATAGTATAACGGCAAAGTAGTTATTGAAGTATCCTTATATCGAACGCCTTTACCTGATATTTGTTTTCCCCCTTTTCGATTGCCAATTTAACAACATTATCTTAGAGAAGAATACAGCGCAGCCAAATAAAAGATATATTTATTGGTATATAATGTTTAAATTCAAACTAGAAAGAGTATCTAATTAAACCCAAAAAGAAAGCAAAACAAGACAATGAAAAAATGTTCTTCAGCTCTAAAAATTTTCCAATAACGCGTCTCTTTTAAATAGAGCCATAAAGAAAATCGCATAACAATTTCTATACGATTGATTGCACATATTGACCTAAAAATTGTATTTTGTGGAAAAAGTAGAAAAATCAAAACAATCTATCGAACACAATACCATATTTGGCAGAGTATGTTTAACAATTTGGCTGCAGAAAACAGAAAAACCAACAATGACAACAACAGACTTTATGGAAAACGATATTTTACTTTTTCTCTTTTTCCTACGTCTTCGTATTTTACTAAGTTGTGATGATGATGATTCAACACGTACTCAGACATCGAATAATCATTAACAACAACGTCTTGTTCAGAACAAACGCATAAGGAAAACACAAACTGCATTGATGTATGAGCGAGTAAGTGAACGTTCAACAAAAACCCCGGCAACGTTTGCAAAGAACTGGATATTTTTATTTTATCATTAAACTGTGAAAATAATGGGGAATAGAAGTCAAATTTTCATAAACAAAATACAAAAAAAAAGAAGACAAACTGCAACAACATTCAAGTGGAAAACAGGTCATTAGTTGTCAGAAAATAAAAATTATAAAAAAATATATAATAAAAATTCAAGTAGCAGCCACTCCACTCTTTCACTCTCCATTTTTCGATGTTTGCACTTAAAGTATGTGATAAAATGTACTTTAATGTGGGCTTCTGTCGTTATTGTTGTTGCTTAGTTTTTACATCAGTTGCGTTTAAGAACATGTTGCTGCTGCCTACTGCTTTTTAACAACGAGGCTGACTGGCCAACTGCTAACTAAATTGAATTTAGATCTTAGCCAACAACATTTTAAAATTTATTTCAGTAGTGAACCAATCATTAGTCTCATTTTATTGCTTTAGCCAAAATAATGATGATTATAAAACAGTTTTATTTACGTATTACTTTTAACATTAAAGATAATCGCTTGAGGTAAAAAAAATATAGTGTTCAGCAAGAACGACTGAATAAAATATTGCGATAGAGTACAACTATACAATCTTGATGTATTTCACAATAAATTAGTTAAGCTGGAGTGAAACTCAGTCTCCCACAAGATAATTTTTTTTATAGATGGGGTCTCATCAAA
Organism: Thecocarcelia acutangulata; assembly: GCA_914767995.1. Lineage (NCBI taxonomy): Eukaryota > Metazoa > Arthropoda > Insecta > Diptera > Tachinidae > Thecocarcelia > Thecocarcelia acutangulata. Next base: position 167,781,885 of record OU612094.1, on the reverse strand, counting down.
AGAGTTCAAGATTAATTCAAGGGTACCGCAAGGCTCCGTTCTTTCTCCTACCCTATTTCTTATTTTTCTCAACGACTTCTATCAAACTTCAAACCCTATCCACTCTTTCGCGGATGATAACAGCAGTTGCCACTCATACTCTTTTAGTTATAGGCCTATTCTGTTAGAGCAAAATATGAATGATTCACTGAACAATGATCTTCTATTAATCTCCGAGTGGGATCGTAAAAACAGAGTCGCCTTTAACGCTCGTAAGACCCAATGCTGTTCATTAACACAAAAACATACGACCGCAAGTGCTGCTTCATTTGTACTCATGTATGGTATAAATATTGAGGAATCGGATGCAGTTGATGTTCAGGGAATGAAAATACAGTATGATGTTCGCTGGAATGATCACATTTTTCATGTCTGTAAAGAAGCATTCAAGTGCCTCCGGTTTTTGAAACGGTGTAAGATGTACTTCACTCCATCCGACCTCCTTACTATTTATACCACCTACATTTGACCGAAAACGGAATACAACTCTCATGTTTGGGCCGGTGGCTCAAAGTCTATTTTGGGGCTACTCGACCGTGTGCAGAAGAGGGCGAAGAAGCTCATCGATGATAGTAGGGTATCCAACTCTATTGACTCACGGGAGCATCGACGCAGTGTGGGGTGCGTTACTCTGTTCTACCTTTACTACAATGGATTTTGCTCTGACGAGATTAGGGAACTTGTTCCCGAAACCCGAACACTTTTACATAGCACGCGTTTATCGTCTGGAGCTCATCCATTTGTGGTCGATTGCCCAGAGAATCGTACTACGCATTACAGAGAGAATTTGTTTTTCAGCCGTAGGCTTCGCCTGTGGAATAAATTGCCTGCAAACGTGGTTGCTGTCTGTTTTAATGTTGGAGAGTTCAAGTCAAATGTTCGCAAACACCACTCACTCTTTCCCCCTCCTCATAACTTATTTTCCTAGTTCCGGTATAATGTACTGCATATGTAGGGGTCATTTTTTGAGTACTGGTCCAAGATTAAAAATAAGTTATGTACTGTTGCATTACTGCCTGGCTCATCATATCGAACGTTGATGTTCGTCATAACTTTTAATGTAAAAAACTAATTTTGAGGACATTTATCAGCTTTAGAAAATCCTGTATCATTCGCTTTGTCTAGCAGTGATGTATATGGTGTTTTTCTTCCAACGAAAATAAATTCTTAATTGTATTAAAAGTGGGAACTATTATGGTTTTCGAAACCGAGAAGAGTTTGTAATAGATAAAAGGAAATTCCTGTATATTTTGTTTAGTCTTTCACGAAATGGTAATAATCATGAATATGTAATTTTGTGTTCTTTTCTTCAAATAAGATAGGCGAGTTAATTTTACGGGCGCACGATCGCATCATTACGACAGCTGTTTATTTATTTATATGTTTCATATACAAGACCTAGATCTTATATTGTAGTATGAAACTGAGTAAATGAAAATATAACAAAATATAATGATTATAATACAATCAGTCAAAAAATCAAGGAAGAAAGAAAGGGAATGAAATAAAATTCATAGCAAATTTGTATAATATCTAATTAAATAATTTCGATATAAATATCACAAAGAAATTTAAATTCCATTAAACAGTTAGTTACATAAAGTTAAGCTGAAAAAATTTAGGATGTGAAGCCAGAAAAGTTTAAAATTCATTTTACTATTTATACAATTATAATTTATAAATATACTTTAGCATCTATGACAAGAAATGACATAATATATATTTTCTGAATTGGCATGCGTTACTAAGGGTTTGTAGTGTATAGGATATTCCATTTCACAGACTACTGATAGCAAAAATAAAGAAGTGGTATTCAGAAATCTATCATCGATGGCCAAATGCAAGAATTCCTTTACCTCTATCAAGTGTTAAAAAATTTAAACGTGTATGGAGATGTACAGGCTTATATATATAAATAATTTTGTGAGTAAAGTACGTCCTCTCAGGTAGTCGCCAAAGTAATTCAGGAGGAAAAAAATATCGTATATTCTTAAACCATATTTATACGTATCGTAAATTACATTAAGTTACCAAGAGACCAAATTAAGATGTTATTAAAGTACGAGAATATACCAAGATTTTCGGCACAGTTAACGACTTCCATGGCCTGGTTGTTTAAAGTTAAAATACTATTGCATTCAAGTTTTAATAACCTCCTCTTAATAATCACACTATTTGGCTTGGTTGGATTAATCACTAGACCATTAGCGGTTGCCAACTCGTAAATCTTTTCTAACTTCTGGTTTAAGGTTCTCACCTTATAAGCATACAATCTTGCCCTGTACTGTTGAATATCATTCACTTACCGAGGGCGGATTGATATTGAAGCGACCTAACTAGGAAAACAACATTTTTTTTCAAAAACCATTTATTTCTAAACCTAGTCTCCTTTTATCCCAATGACAGTAAGACGATGTTCCAAATTTTTATACCCTCAGAATAATACAATTTTGGGAGCCCTAGTTTCGATAATCACTTCTTCGTTTGAGATTAATATTTTTTCTTCGAGCCATTTTTTCAAGTTTAGAAACAGAAAAAAGTCACTAGGTGCTAAATCTGGGCTATAAGGTGGATCATCAACCGACTCGAAGTGTATTTAATGGAATTTTAGCATCGTAACTAATGCTGCATGAGCCGTTGCGTTGTCGTGAAGGACCTTTTCTTCTTTAAATGTGGTCGGTTTTTTTTTTTATTTTTTCCATCAATCAATTGATCCAACAATGCAATAATGAACGATAATACTTTCCTGTGGTTCTGGATCCTTTTTCAAGATAAGTGACGCCAAAAATCAACAGGATTACGCCTTATCATGTTCAAACACCGCTGTGAAGTGGTGTGTCGTTTCTCGTTTTTATTCGAAACTGAGCAAACGCGGCACCCATCTTGCCGATAGCTTTTTCATATGCAAATGTTCATGCAAAATGCTGAACATACGTTTATATGATATATTTACCATTTCAACAATCGCACGTAACTTAACTCGCCGATCATTCATAACAGGATTTTCTTAATATTTTCTTCAGTAACCACCTCTTTTGGCCTTCCTCTTGAAGGTAGAAGTATTTTTGCAGTGCTTGTTCGGCCGCGTTTAAATTTAGCAACACAATAGTTTACCATGTAATCTGACGGAGCAGACTAACCGTAACGTTTATCGAGCTTTTCTTTTGTCCCTTTCGCCGTTTTGCCTTTCAAATAGTAGTGTTTAATCACGGCACGAAATTCGTTTTTTCCCCCATTTTTCAAGAAATACAAAAAATGCTTACTTCAAACGACTACAACAAAGAAACAAATCGGAGAATTTGGATGAAATTTTAACTGATGCCGTTTGCCAGATCGCAAATCTAAAAAAAAAATATATATTCTGTTTTTGCTGCCATCTAGCGCTCGGTAGTTTTAACAACAATCTGCCCTCGTACAACGAAAAAAGCGAGCCGAAGATCGATCCTTGTGGAACACTTCGGCTTAATGGTAAAAAGCTTGAAACTGAGGTAGTTGTTTCAACTTATTGATTGGTATCTCTCTATTAGATATGAATATATAAGTTTAGTGGCATTGGAGGCCAATCTAAACATATGATTAAGCTTAAGCCACAAAATGTTGCGGTCCACCATATCAAAAGCTTTGGAATGATCGAAGAAAACTATAAATGTAACATTTCCGCAGGCTACCTGTTGTCTTATATCCTTAGCTACGCCCTTGTACATTATGCAACTGTGGTTTTTGCGAAAACCAGATTGTCGCTCGGTAAGCATATTAGTGGTGTCAAGATATTGTGAAACTTGGTCGTGAATTAATATTTAAAAGACCTTAGATAGAAAAGGCAAGATTGATATTGGCCTGAAATTAGAATTAGATTGCGAACCTTCGCAATTTTCCAAATTTTTTAATTTCAACAAATCTAGGACCCATTTTATACACACCATACTCGTATATTGGATTTTATAGACAACAAGCTGGATAACACATGGTTTTGACTTACGTTTCTAAAACTGAAACTGGTGTCCAAAATATTATTATTATTTTTTTTTTATCTGGGACGAATACTCAGGGTATGGACCCTACATATGCAGCGCATTGTACTGGAACTAGGAAAATAGGTTATGATGAGGAAGAAAGAGAAAATTGGGAAAAAGATGGTAATCAGAATTTGATAGAACATTTGGAGTGTTCAAAATTTGTTTATTAAAGGTGTTGGCATCGAGGTTTTTCTTTAAATTTCTCGCAATCATTCTTTTTATTACACGCTAATTTTGAAACACACATGGCTGAACGAAGGGTAGGTAGTAAGTCCCTCTATTTCATCCTAAAATTCATACTCTCCAGAATAGATCTAATGTTCTGCCAGAATATGAAGTAAAAGTTTCTTTAATAACATATTAGTACAAATTAATTACTCATCATGAGCGATGAGTAACCAAAATATATTAAAAATGTTTCTCTTTTTATGATATTTAATTATTGGCAACAGCAAACAAATATCTACATCCCGCAAAAAAAAATCAACACAACAAAAACTTGAAAAACGTGTCTTTTTGTAAAAACTTTAATTAGGTTTTAGGTGTACAATAATAAAAATGCAAGGAAAGCAAAATAAAATAAACATTTTTTTAGAAAAGTTTGCAATTTGTGGTAAATATTTTTTTGGTTTTGAAATAAAAAGGAGAATGATTATTGTCTTTTTTACGAGTATCTTTACAACTAACGAAGCCACCACCACCAACCAACCTTTCATTCAGACAAACCAAACTCACAACCACGACGACCGACAAACAGAAACAAAACCGGCAACCACAAAATAATATAAGTTTTCATAAACTTGCACTCATTTTAGATAAAGAAACTCCAATGAGTACGAGGACTTCGTAGTAAGTTGGGTCGTTTTGTAACGAGAGCCGTTGTGGGGAGAGAATGGAAAAAAGTAAATTTATCGACTACTCGTACGTATTGTAAAGTTTGACTTAAGAGAAGTTTTAGTCTTCATAATTTTGTACTTATCTTCGTGGTCATCAACATCAGCGTCATTCATCGTAATGCTTTTGTAAAATGCGTAGATGTATGCGCATATGCATCGGCAGATAATTGTGGCTTTTGGCGTTTTCATCTGTTTGTTTTAAAAGCAGGGACCGTAACCGTTATGACTTTTATCAAATCGATAAAAGAAAACATAAATTTAACTTTCTCGTACAAGTAATAAATTTTATATCTGTCTTAGTTAAATCAATTTTTTTTTTTTGTATAATACAAATGAATGTAGAGCATTCTCTTGCGCTTATACATTTACATACTGAGTGTTCTGTCTGTGGAGACCACTGATGTAGATAAAGGATGTAGAGATTAATATGAGACTGATTAAGTTTCGGATGTATGTATATAACATAAGGAGGTTTCAGCCAATATTTGTGTATTCTTTTTTAATTAAATTTAAATTTTAACTCATATGCAAATATAAATAAAAATTAATCTAAGCCCCAAACACGACAATGCCTCTTACAATCCGCCTAATTTTTCATGTCAATAACGGAATTTCTTGAATCAATTAATACAAGTAAACTTTTCGAGCACGAAAAGTAAAAATTCGTAAATAGTTGTTGAACTGTTGAGGGCATCTATTTTTTATACATACATATATCAGGAAATCAATTAATACGAGTAAACTTTTCGAGCACGAAAAATAAAAATTGGTAAATTAGTTGTTGAACTGTTGAAGGCATCTATTTTTTATACATATGTACATATATCAGGAAAAAAGAATGATATCCAAGATAATTCTTTTGGTGCAGAATGCGAATAGGAGTACACATAAAGTAAAATTTTGGAAATATTAAGAAAGTACAGCAAAATTTTAACAAAAATATTTATTAAAAAAAATAATTTTCAGACAAATATTTTTTATTTTTCTCTTTTAATATTTATATATTTTTCTGTGCGAAGTCACATATTTGATTTTTTGTGAAGATAGATTTCCGAATATTAATCAGATTGTGGCTTTGGATTCTGACCAAAAAATTTTAAAATTTGACAGACTGTGAGTAAAATCGAGAGCTTAATGGCTGAATAATTACCGGTACAACAGAAAATAGCATATTTACCTTAACCTGAGTTCGAGGACGAATAGGTGCTTATAAGTTGAGTCGTCAAATTAATTTTGTCTTATTTAATAATTATATTATAAATATATTATTTTCAATTTCAATAAGAATGCATAAAAATTAACGAGAAATGCCATTTTATACAAACTATTATTTGTAATTTAATTATTGTACTATTCTTCATAATTAAATTGCCTAAAACAAAACCGCTTAAAAATTCAAAAAGTTGATTTATCCAAAAAAAAAAAAAAAAAAAAAAATCAATTTTTAATATAAATGTATTTTATTTCGGAGAAACGTCTTACTGGCTTCCGGGTAGTTTATAAAATTTTCATGAGGTAATGCTGAGATTGAGTCCATTACCGCCAGTTAACAGCCGGGGACACGGAATGTCTGCATAAGCGTAATTCAAACTGAGATTTTCGTAGCGAAAGAGGCAAGCGATAGATAGTTATTCAGAAAATTATCAAGAGCAAGACAATGTCATCCAATGTTCTAAAAGTCGATAACAGAAAATTATTGTAAACATAATAAACTGTAGGCGAAGCTAACAGAAACATTTAATTTTTGAATTTGTCATACTGCTTCGAATATGTATACATAGTATCCCTGTTTTTACTTTTTCAAAAGAAATTTTCTATATAACCCACTAATTCCGATCTCTGCCTTCAGTCTTGGTTTTTTTATGGGGAAAACCTTTAAGTTGTACATTTGCCGTAAATATTAAACGAAACAGGATTTTTAATTTTACTGCCATGATTATTCGCTTTTTTCAGAAGAAAACCATTTTAATTGTTGCTAAACTGTTTCTTTGCCAACCAAGCTATTGAACTTTTTAAAACTAGACGATGTTTATGAAAGCGATGATGATGATAATGACGATGATGTGATTTATGATTGTAATGTAATTACTGAAAGTGGTGTCATATTAAACTTGAACAATTTTCTTTTTAATTTATATGTATATACACATATATACATATATATTTTTAATTTCCATTTATAGGAAGTTGAATTGGGAGTGCTTGAACTGTGTGGTTTGATTTGTTTGGCTGGGTATATATGAAGAGAGTAGCTTAGTAGTATTTTTAATAAAAAATACACTTCAAATTTGAATTATTTTATTTGCATCATAGCCTACTTAAAGTGTAATAAATTGATACAATTTTTAACTGATTACTTCTCATATGTGGAACTTCTCATATGTGATGCACTTCTTCGCAATATGATAAAGTTTTTGCTTTAAATCAATAATGAATCTATCCAAGAAAATCAAAGAGAGTTTATGGTCTCGATTCAAACTTTGCACTTCTAACTTTTGGCGTTGAAAGATTAATTTAACTATTTTAGTGATCGTCACCTATGCTAATGAAAGCTCGCCCAGACAAGAGTTATTAAGAGCCGTACCACGTCCCATTTTGAATAAAAACTATTTAAAAACTATCAAATTCAAAAAAACTATCAAAAACAAAAATTCTATAGCCGTTTATATTGAAAGAAATTCAAATCATAGCCTTTCTAATAAATATTAAAAAAAAATTCCTTATTATTCAAGTGGCGCACGAAAAAGTACCACAAAAATACATGTCTTTAAATGCATAATTTTAGTATAACAAAATCTGTGTATTTTTTATTTTTTCAGGAAACTGAAGCCAACACCTTGAAATTCGGTTCTGCAAAATATTATTTTTTATCTGATCTTTAGTTTAAGAGATATACTTAATTAAAGTTAAAAAATGTGATTCCTTATTCAAGTGGCAGGCAGTGTATATTAAATACAGTGAAACTTCGATATAATGAACTTATTAGGAATGATTTAGTGAGTCCTTTGACAAATCTTCTTTTTTATCATGTATCCAAAACACACTGTAGTTATAGCGACAAAAATGGTAAAGCCCCGTTTTTAAATCAACGAAGTCTAATTGTGTTTGCAAATGTATATATCAATATTGTTTTAAATTTTGCCACAATAAGATTTTTTTTGTACATGAAATTCTCATAAAAAATTGCAGCAAAAAATATTTTACTTATTGGCATTTGGCATGTTTAAAGTTTAAAAATAATATATTGTTATGAAAATAATTAAACAAGCTGCGATTTTCTTATATCGAAGTAATGTGACGACAATGGCAACTATTGGAATAAGAACTGAACCGCATAAACATAACTAGTTAAAACATTTTTTTTTTGTATATCTACAAAGCTTCACTGATACATATGAAAGTATTCACAACAAATCAATTGGCAGAAATAAATACATATTTATTTACGGATCTGCTTCATATTCATTATATCGAAGTCTGACTGTAGTTTTTCTGCACAGAAAGAAAAAACTCATACTAAAGTTAAGTATTTTTTACTTGCTTTTAGTACGAGTTATACTCAAAAATTTAAGTACGAATAACACACAAATGTACTTAAAACATGCCGAAAACGGGGATGTTCAAGAAAACCAATCCTGCGAGCGAAAACCCATCCATACCACATAAATCTATATGAATGAATTGCTGTGAGATAGGAATATAACGTTCTCTAAAAATTTATGTTTTTGTTTTACTTGTGAAATATTACTTGAAAATTTTTCTTTTTGAATTCTCATTAATTTATTTAAAATAATACACTTAAATGTTTGAAAATATTTTTTTAAGTTATCCCAGTCTACTGTTGATTAGAATAACTTCTATGGAGTGTAGACGTATAAACATTAAAACAAGTGTTATTTTCAAATTTCGTGAGTTACGTATGTTCGATTTTCGCATTTTTTCTGCTATTTTGGTATACATGACTGTTATATTTGTTGGCAATATCAGCCATTTTGGATTGTCAGTTTGTTTTTGACAGATTAAAAGGTTAGTCGTGTTTTGGTGCGCTCATCGATTTTTTACTATTTCAAAATATAGATCAAAGAAACTGTATTAAGTTTTGTGTAAAAAATGATATTAAATACGCAAAGACATTTGAAATGTTGACTGTGGCGTTTGGCGAGTCTACTATGAGCAGACCACAAGTACAATTGTGGCATAACGGGCTTAAAGAAGGTCGAGAAGATGTCTAAGTCTAAAATAAAGTATTTAGTGCTTGAATAATCCATACTTGAATCAAGTAATCTGTGCTTGATTTAAGAAAATCCGCACTTACCGTACTTTTGACACTGCTTGGGACTGATTTAAGTACGGATGGAGGAATTTTCTTTTCAGTGTCATATTAAGAAGTAAATATTGAATTGAAATTGAAAAATATAGAAAAAATATATTCGTTGAAATCTAATAAAATTTGGACTTTCTTTGAGCACCCAAATGTTTCACAATTGGATATTTAATTTAAAGAAAAGGAATTTATCATTTACATAATAAACTTTTGTTATTGTTCTGCTTTATGTATTTACAATGTTTAACCAATATTCTCTCTAAAAATCCCTTTTTTAGGCCTTTATTGGCACTATGTCTATAATCAAAAAAAAATATCTATGTATATATAAAAATTTGTTCAACCAAAAATGCACTTTTTGTTAAAACATTAAAAAAAAAAAAAGAGTGTAGATAAGCAGAAAAAAAAACAATTTTATTATTCTTATCTCAAAAAATTAGTAAAATAAAAAACAAACAAATAATTATGATATTGCTGATAAAAAGAAAATCGAAAAATAAAGCATGCCATTCATTGTTAAACACACTTAATTTTTTTTTTATTTATTTTTCTTATTTTTTGTAATTTCCCTCAGTTCGTTTTATTTCAATAAAGTGTTTTGCTTAAAAAAAGAAGTGTAATTTAAATATAAAAATAATGAAAGTGTGACAAAAAATTTTCTAAAGTTCAAATTGTTTTTATATTGATAACATTTTCGATAAACACAGCACAAATTGGGTCATTTTAATTAAAAAAAATAAATTTGTCTTTTCTTTTTTTTTTTTGTGCTAATCAGATGAAAAGGAGCACTGCATTGAGTACCCGAGAGAAGCACGTTGGAATTATTTAGATTTATCATATTCTGATTTGTTGTTTTCGTTGGAATTTTATTTCTTGCATTTGCTGATTCACATATTACACTTAGAAATATTATTTTTTATTCCCAAGAAAATTCTAAAGCTTCCGCAAAAGTTATAAACTGCATTTCTTTTAAGATCAAATAAACGGCGTGAACAGGTTTTCTTATTTCGAGGAAGATGTTTCCACGAATTGTAAATTTTAAGCTTTTGAAGAATTATAAAAAAATGTTTATTAATTAGTTCTGTTTTTTTGTTAAACATAAAATTTCTTAATTTAAATTACGAATTACTTGTTAAGATTTTGCTTATTTGCCTTTTTGTTAAAATGTTTACATAAAAACATTTGTTCTATTATAACTTTAACAATTTTTTTTTCTTTTTTCCAGTTATTGTTAATTTAGTTTTACTCATCATGATTTTAGTTATTGAAATTGTTACTCATTTTTTTTATTTTATTAATTTTTTTTATTTAATTCATTTTTTTAACCTTATTGAATTTCGGATTTTAATTTATAATTTTTTATTATTATTTTAATAATTATAATTATTTTTTAATTGAGCTTGAGGTCACTTATTATAATAAAAATTATTTATTCTTCAATAAATAAATACAAAAAACTCTTTTATTGATATTTATTATCTTATTTTTCTTTTTACTTAATTATATTTTTTGTTGTCATTTTTATTTATTTCTTTACTTTTTTTAATTAAAAAAAATCTTTTTGTTTATTTATTTATTTTTTTTTATTAATTTATTTTTTTTATTTCAAATTTTTTTTTTTTTTTTTTTTTGTTACATATTTTTTCGTTTATATTTTTTCATTTATATTTTTTTTTTAATATGTTTTATTTATATTCATTTATTTATTTTTTTATTTATGTACGATACTAACTAATTAGTTGTGAGAGTCCAACTTCAGTCAAAATGCTCTAATAATATCGGTTGTTCATTTGTATGAAAGGTGTAAAGCAATGTTTAACAGGTGTATAAATGAAAAAGCTTGTTCTTTATGTTTTGACAGATATTATTAGAGCATTTTTCTTTTTAAATTTTCAACAATTTATTTAAATTGTTTTAATATAGTTGAAGGTTTGAAAATATCTTTCAAAAGTCTACTGATGATTAGGGTAGCTCTTTTGAATTGTCGACATATAGATAGCATAGAAAACAAGCTATTTATAATTTTTTTAAATATAAATAAAAGTATTCTATTTTAAAATTTTGTACTTTTATACTGGCCAAAGTTTGAAGCTTTGGTTATAACAAAATGTTTGAATATATTATTCTACTGACGATTAGGACAGCACCTATGAAATGCCGACATAATGCATTTTGATTGGTGTAAATATTAATAGCTAATAATATAAATAATAATGAACTCAATTTTTTTTAGGCGGTTAAAGGCGTCCAATAATGTCACAATAAATAATCAATTCACTTCCATATTCGAATAAAGAGAAATTAATAAGTTAATGGCAAAGGTCGATGATTTTATTTTTCATTGAATGCATTTTTATAACTATGTACCTCAAATGAGTTTTGTATCTATTTTTTCATGAATAGAAACATGATTTTAAATTTCGTTAATTGCATTTTCAAAATCAAACAACTTTTTCACAAGTAATTTTTTTCATAGAATATTGTTTTAAAGGATCTTTCTGAACTTTTAAAGTTTTTACACAACAGACATTTATATACTCGTACATATCTCAAAAAATAACATTAATTTAATAAAAAGTTTATATCGCTTTCTACATCACCAGATCTAACTATAAACTTTTGAAGATAGCAAAAAATTAAGTGTATAAAAAAGCGCTAGTTTACCTTATTTAAAAAAAAAACGCTGAGGAGAAAAAATTTGGATTCTTATGTATTGAAAAGCGCTAGATCTAGCGCGAAAGGCGCTAAATTGGCTACCGTGAGTGTAAAACTCAATATTATACGAATTCATTTGACCATTAGTGATACGTATTAAAAATAAACGATAGATAAAATATATTAAATTAGCTGTTTTAAAACAATGTAAAATCAGCTGGAGTGGAGTAGTCACAGACTAGTAGTCGCTTTGATTATAACTAAAAAAAGGATAGAATAAACTGCAGTTAATGTACCAGCAGACAATATGAATTGTGATTTTATCAGTTATTTTATTTACAATTTTTTTTTTTTGGTGGTTTGGCTCTCGCTGTAATTTCCGATATTTTTTGTATTATTTTTTTTTTTTTTTTTTTTGTTACAGGAAATAATTCTAAAATGTTGAAAATTTATCGTTTGCCGTATAACAACAAGTTCATCATCAATTAACATATCACGTACATATGCATTTTACAGTCAACTTAGCTCTCTGAAGAGATAAATTTAAACATTTAAACATAAATATTATACATAAAATATATGTATATACATAAAGCTCTAACTCGCATTTTTCCTCGAATCTGAATATTTTTTGTGATTCTAATACATTTCACGCAAATAAACTTCTTCATAAAGGTTTAATGTAATGGTGTGATGAGAAAAGGGAAAGGGCACTTTCTATTATTTAATTTCCTTTTGCTTTAAAGTTGCAATAATTATGTTAATTAGAGCCTTTTTACAGGAGACCAACACTACTATGTACTAGAGGGTAGGAAATCCGATGCACAACAATCCTAAATTTTTGCACCTTTTTAAAAAAATTACTCATTATATTATTAATTATATTTATATTAATATATTATTAATTATATTTATTATATTTACGCTAAAAACATATTTAAGGAATTCATCTTACTTATTTATTACTTTTTTTATTTCATAACAATTGTTTAATTTTTATATACAAATATTACATGCATATGCATTTCTTTATCATTATTTTTCTTTAATTATTTTGTTTTTACTTAATGGTCTTTCGTTAAGAGAGTAAAGAACAGTGCTAGTTCATCAATTCCAACTCTGTTAAAGAATGACCAAGCATTCAACGACCCGGTTCAACTGTTGGCTGAAATTTTTGCAAGCAATTCCTGCTTGCTGGAAAGCAGTCAACCACTTCCCGAGCTCGAAGGAGTATCTGTAACTATGCCAAAGATATTCTTCCGGGCGCGGACAGTTAAAAGGGTTTTGGCAGACCTCGACATAAACAAGACTCCTGGACCGGACAAATACAAACAACTTATTCTTTATGTTTCTCAGCTGTGTACATGTCGACATTTCATAGGAGCTACCTTAATAATCAAGTTTCTAACTGCCTGGCTCACGATGTCGTTTCGTAAACGTTCGTCATAAGTTTTAAGGTTAAAACCCCTATTCCGATTACGTTTATAAGCTTTAGTTTTCGCTGATCTTGTATTATTTGCCTTCCCTACCTCCCATATATACTTTAGTTGAGCAAGTCACTTATTTTTAATATAAATCATTAACGAAAGTTAACGAAACGACATCGTGAGCCAGGTAGGGTAGCTCCTATGAAATGTCGAGATATAAACAGCTAAGAAACATAAAGAACAAACTGTTGGTATTTTTTGTTTTATATTTTCTTTAGTGCTATTAATTTTTTTGGCTTCGTGTTATATTTTCTTTAATTTTATTTCCTATTTCTTTAAACTTTATTGGATTTTATATACTATATTTTTTATTGAGTTTTATTTTTTTAGTTTTAAGTTTTTCATTTTATTAACTTCTGTTTTTCTGAAGCTTTATTTCTTTAAATTTAAGTTTTATCATTTAAATTTTATTAAGTATTATATTTTAGTTTTATAAAATTTTATTTTTTATTATTATAATTTTATTCTTTTCATTTTTTATAATTTTTTTTTTTTTTTAATTTTGTCATTTTATTTTTTAAACTTTACTAAATTTTATTATTATTTTTTTAACTTACTAATTTTTATTTATTTATTTATATTTTAATTTATACATATTTTTTTACTTATGTTTTATTTGTTTAGTTATAAAAATAATTTTTTTAAGTCGTTATCAAGTTTTAATTTTGCTTTTTTAAATTCATAATTTTTTTTTGTGTTTTATTTATTAAACTAGTTTTTTTATTATTATTAAGTTTTATTTATTAATGAAAAAAAATTCATAATTATTTTGCTTTTGTTTTATTTAACCTACATACTTAATAGTTTGGATTTTTATTTCAGATAATTAGTTAATACATATTTTATATTTTTATATTATATTTTTTAAGTTTTCTAAATTTTATTTTATTTGTTATTTTTTAATTGCTTAAATTTATTTTTTATTGCATTTAAAATTTTACTGTACTGTTTAATACTCTTATAATGTTATATTTAAATTAAAAATTATATTAAAATTTCTACACTACAAATTTTATTATCACTGAAGCAAATAAAATTACTTCGATTTCTGATTCACTTAACCGTTATTTTGTGGTTCTTTTATCTTTGCATTGTTTTATATGCATATCTTTTGATTTATTGTTTTTTACTTATTTTATTTAAAAATAGATTTTTTGGCTATGACATTGTACTCGTATTTATTTATCAAATTTTTTTTCAAAAATTAGAACTGAAGGCATTTCTAATGTGTTGTCACGAATTCATAAAAAAAATCTAATTTACTTCTGATGAATTATTTTTTAAACCAAATTAATTAAGATTTTAATAAACAAGAGCAAAACTATGATTCTTTAAATAAATACTTCAATTTATATGAAAATTAAAAAAATTGCACACACGTTTTTTATTTTTCCGTGTTATTGGACGAGAACACCTCCATTCGCTTTTAAGTAATCGCATCGACTGATTTAACAAATGTTTTTAAAGTTGCAAACAAGTGTCGGCGGACTGGTGGCAACGCCATCTGATCAATATTGTTCGGCAGTTTTGTTTTCCTGTCTGTTTGTTTTGTCTTCTAAAAAGCCCCCAGACAATTTTTTTTCCACAAATTATACAAAAGCAACAACTAAAAGAAGTTGACTAAACTCATAACGTACTGACCATAATTGACAACAAAAAGTAAATAAAATATATGATGGAGCGAATTGGCATTAAACCCAACAACAAAAGGGGAGAGGCATTCTGGTATCCAATGGAGAGCAAAACAACACATTTTTAAAAACAAAGAAACAAGCAGTATATGATCCAAAGTTTAAAATTATTCGCCGCAAAAAGAGATGAAGAGAGAGAAAGATCACGATCACTGGCAGCAGTTTTTTGTCCACCATCATTCCAACAGACCATGTGTGGAGCAGCTTAAGTTATTATTGTGCGTTTTGTTTTTATTTCGGTTTTCTTTCTTTGTGTTTATACGCGACGAAATCGTTGAATTTCAAAAACCAGAGCGCAAGAATCGCATGCATTTTGTGCTATACTCTTTCTCTTGGAGTTGACTGACAACAAAAAATTATTTATGAATAATTCATATTAAATTCATATCGATTAATCATTCAATTGTCTTTGTTTTTTAACAAATTTACGCGATTTTGTTAAAGTGGTCGTCGGTTGGATTATTCTTAAGTTAAGAAACAAACAAAAAATCAAGAGAGTGCAAAAGTCTCTAGCCGGAGAAAAATATGAGTAGTTTTGATTGTTGCTGACTTGATTGGTTTTTAATTTCTTAATTTAATGTAACGTTCGTTTCATAACAGGGAGGGAGACGTTAATTTATGTGGGTGGTGGAGCAACAGAAAGGTAAAAAATGCACTCGCAGCCGGCAGTTGAACAAATTTGGTCAAGTGTGTAAATCACATCATGAACGCATTTAAATTGATCATATCCATATTTAATGGCATACACCCGCAAAAAATTACAGAAAAAATATTATTGATTGATATCTGGATCACGATCAAAATAACTTTAAAAAAATTTAAGTTGGTAGAAAGAAAAGAGGAAAACTGATTCTTATCGCGTTGCTTTAAATGAAAGAAATATGTAGATATGTATAGGGTGTCCCAGAATTCAACAGCCAAAACAGTGACAAGATTGATTGTAACCATCATGAGAAAATTTGTTTTTTGAATTTATATTGGAAACAACAATAAAATATTAAAATTTATATTTGTTTTCCAAAAAGCAATTCTTGCACGTTTTCCAAAAACGTACAATCAATGCTGCTTAGCACTAGGTAAGTAATGGTTCTGCAAAAAAACGCCACATGTATTTTGTTGGTAGAAAGACGCAGATCAATGTCAAAATTTATTCTCTTTTATTTGCAAAGGCAACAAAATATTATGTGTTTCCTTGAATTATGTAGATTGTAAGCAAAATTATAACAACGACCAGAACAAACGACAGTTGCGTTAGTGAGGATACCTGGTAAGGCTGACTTATATACAACTTTATATTTTTTCTCGCATTTTTGTTATTGCAGGTGTTTGTTTTTCGAAATCATGTTTAAAATATGACAACAAATGTATGATTCACTTAATAAATATTGATTTTCGTGGTGCACATTTAAAGCCAATATACAAATAGAACTAGGAAATTTTTATTACACCATATCGATTGCAGTACGATTACAATGCAAAATATCGCATGTATCAATAGACAATTGCTTAGAGAATCGTTAACACAAAAGTCTGCAAGCATTTGTTTTTCAAAGAGAAACAAATCGAACTGTGCACTTTAAAGTCGCCAAAGTCATAATTGTTATTAGAATTGATGACAACATTGTACGTTTTAAACCCAATGCAAGAACGATTTTATATCTGCTGTTTCAATCAAACTATTGTAATTTAAAAAACAGTGATTTTCCTGAGATTGGTTTTATTTCTTCTGTTAGAGGACCCGTTCTTTTTTTCAATACAGTGAACCCGCGATAACATGGACTAATTTTTTCCAATGCAATATAATAAAACACAAAAAAATTAACTAAGCTAATAGGACCACTTTTTCATACCCTTCACAAAAATGTAAGTTTGTGATTTCGTTTGTAACTTCCACAAGTTTTAATTCCGACCCTATAAAGTATATACATATATTCAACAGTCTGTCCGCTGTTGATGCCGTTTCTGAGAAAACCATTAAACTTCGAACCATTTTTATTTCACCATTCTATTACTCAATCGATTCATGGGTATGTTTATGAAATTCAGTAAAATCACGGATAGCTGAAATCTATCCAAAATTCCGAAAAAAAATAAATTTTTTGGGGCGATTTGTAATGGAAAGTTTTGAAGAAAAAAATTGTTTATTTTGCTTCAAACTTAAAAATATAATTTGTCTTGGTGATTACAAGGCAAACATTAATTTGCCCCAAAACGATATATTAATAAAAATGTCACGTAAGCGAAATAAAACAATTTTTTTTGCTTAAAAGCAGTTCAGTTACTAATATGCAGAAAATTAAAATATCCGATATCGGTCCATATATACCCAATATATAACCTAAACCGAAATCCATGACTTTTTTTTTTTGGTTAAAGTTATAATTTAAGAAGTGAAAATTTCTATATGAGTCGCAGAATAAAAAACGTGCTTTTTTATTATTTTAGAAATTGTGTTTTTGATATATTTGCATTAATATGGCCATGTTCTACTGGAAAAAATCTTATTTGCATAATAATTCTTACCTTCTCATAGAAATATTTTGTCTTTAAAAAATTTATGCAGAACAAACGTGCTTTTTTCCTCTATTTTAACAAAACGTATTTTTTATACTAATTTATTGTTGTTTCATTAAAACTAGAGATGGGAAAATGTTTTGATTTTCTCAAATCAGCATGACTGTAGCTTGAGCGAGGGAGCGAGATCACGATGCAAATAAAACATAAACATACGCGCACCTCTCTAATTGCAACAGTAATACAATAGAGAGGGAGATATCGAATGCAGTTGCATTGAAGGAGATATTGGAATAAGAGTATGAAAATTTGTATCTTATACTAAATAGAAATAGAAAATTAATTAATCGAGTCCAATTGATATTTTTCTTGAAAAGTTAAATTCAGTTTAAAAATATATATAGTTCAATTTAAATAAGAGGAAATTCTCTTACATTCAAGCTCAAGTAAGAAAAATGGTTTCATATTTATACATATACATATATAAAAAATATACACATGTCTAAAATACGCACAACAAAACGTTGTTTTTACATTTTATTTTAAATCTTTTTTGTTTTATTTTTACAAAACGTGCTCTTTGCAAATTAAAAGCCGTTTAATTTCGTACAACGTTAACATTTATTGGGCCGACGTCCGATGGCTACAAACATATGGTGTAATTGCTACCTGTGTGAGCCTTGCAAGCCACACGGTGGCGCTGGTGAATCGTGAATAATTCACTCCGTGGAACTGGTCCATCATCAGATAAGACCGCAAGGCAGGTGCTCACGTAAATCTTGTTCACAACTGTCTGCAGTAGCACCCAGGGTCTAAGGCAGGAATCGAACCTGCGACCTCGAGACTGTTGTTCGAGTATTTTACCAAATCAGCCATCGAGGCTGAAAAAAATGTAAAGGCTACACATATACATACATTTTTTATTTTACACTTCAAACTTTTATACCCTGTGATATTTTTTTTTTTTTTTTTTTTTTTTTGTTGGTAAGCTGTTTTCTTCTATCTTGAAGAGAGGTTTTTCTTTAAGTTTCTCAGCATTCTAACTCACTTAGGTCTGTTATCTCGTTTTTAGCCCATATTAAATAAAGCCTTACCAAAGTTTATACGGATGCCTTAGATTTGCTTATAACTTCTGGCTGGAGTATAATCGAATCATTCTCATCGTTGGTATCATTCTGAATTTCAATACTTCCTACTTCTGTGGAACTTTCTTCAATATTGTTGTTCCAAACTTTAATGAATGATACTGTTGCTTTTGCAACTCCATATTTTTTTTTTATTTTTTTATTTTTGCCAAGGCGTTCTTGCAATAATTCTAGAACATCAACTTTCTCTTTTAACACTTTAGCTTCTTTAATGACAGTTTTCACTTTCACTAACAAGCCAAAGCATACATAAACAAAAATAAAACTTGTAAACGTAAGTAAACAAACAAATAACCTGTAATTCGGGGATTTCCCAATTTAAAAACATTAAAAAACAATCAAATATAAAAGAAAAGTATTTAAATTTCAGAGCTTTCAGATTTTGATAATGTTTCGGAATACTCTATGGAAAAATAAATTTGTTCACGTTTCTGAAACTTTCACACCTTCGAGTATTCACGTTTTCACGAGTTCACTGTATATTTGTATGAAGGTTCATTTAAAATTCCCATAATTTTTGTTAGTGTGTCATGTGATTTCGATTTTCATCCAGCTCATCAATTTATGCGAGTCCAAATTTTAGTCGTATTTCTTTTTTGCCTTTTTTTCAAATTCTATGTAATTTGAGTATGAAAGTCATCTATACTTCCGATAGAGTCAATCACAGGTTTTTGATTAAAGAAGCAGTTAAAAAAAATTGGGAACATATCCACGAAAAAAAAATTAATTAAATAGTTAACACGTTCCAGTGTTAGCGCAACACTTAAACAAAATTATTGTTAAAAATACGCAAACCGAAACCAAATTCAATCAAAAATTGAAGAAAAAAAATGTAGAAATTGACAGAAAGCAATTTATATTTGTGCAATAATGGCCATATTCGTAAAAATATATTATATGTTCATCAATAACCTTTGACAAACTTAACTCAGTACGTAAATATGTTAAATAAGCCTTAAATAAACAAAAAATATTTTTTATGAATTTAATCGTAAATCTGTAAAGAATAAATCGGAAGAAAACTTTACCGCATGGTCTCAAAATATTTTTTTTTTGACATATGTATATAAAAAAAAAAGAATGCTTTCAAGTAGAAAACAATTTTAGGCTTTGGCCCACAAATAAACTAATTTACGATGGTACAAATTATACATGCAGATATATTAAACTAAAAAGCCCATATTTGTACATGATTAGTTTTTAGAACCATTATCAAATAGTAACGATTATATAATTTCAATAAAGAATTTGCAGCACTAAAAACACAAGGTAAGTTTATTAACTCAAATAATTTTCAAAAAATATCTTATATTCTAATAGAATTAATTCATTAGTCATTCTAATTTATAATTTCAGGTATGAATACTTGACGATAAGCAGCAGCATACTTAAAGTTTGTGTGTTTTTTTTTTATTTGTTTTTAAATGATTTAAAAAATTTTAAATAAAATTTTATTAGGTAAGAGGGGAGGTTACAGTCTGTCATTGAATTTTTGAGTTTGATGTATTTGACCACCGAAGAAGACAACAAATAATGATCAATCAATATGTCTGCAAAAAACGTAAGAAATGTGTGTCAAGCGAAATAATAAAACAACACAAATATATTTTCTAAAAGCGGATTGACTTCGCCTTCAAATATGAAGATAAAAATTGTATTACGAAATTAACAGATATTTTAGTGATATTTTCTTAACTATCGAATCTATTACTTGTAATCAGATAAAATAATTTTGGTCATGAAAATTTCTCTTGCCCATAGATCCGGGTTTGAATGATTTGCACTTGATTGTCGGCAAGCAAAATTAATGTCTGTCTTTTCTCGCTGAATTTTCTAATTAGGTGAAATAAATCCACAACTAATTTTTAATATGAGCACGGTTTCTACTTCTCACTCCAAAAGTGTTACTTTCGTTTACAAAATTTAATGCAGGGCAGTTTTACCACGTAGTAGCACTACTACCTTTATATATGTGTATATTAAAAAATATATAGTAAATCGGTGGGACACACCGTTTGTGAAAATTTAAATTATATTGGACCACCATTCCGACATATGTGAACAAACATTTATAATACAATATTTTCAAAATTATTTTCTGTTAGAAAGCAAAAATATTTTCACTTGCTTTTTGCAGAATTAGTTTAATGTTTGCTTTTCCACTTTATATTCAGAGGATGAGTAAAATGCAACATAACATTTTTACAAAATTTATTTGCACAAATAAAATGAACAATATCAAAAAAAATATTACTATTTTTTAATTTGTCAAATTTTTGTTGAACTTTTATAATTTTTTTAAATTGAAAATTGTTTGGTTTGTACATATGTACAACAGGTTTTTAGTTTAAGCTTTTTCCTTTCTTAATTTTTTTCTTAAGAAGGATTTTCTACAATACAAATTTGCTGTGATCAATAATTATTGATTGAACAAGACAAGAAAAATAATAATCAAACCTTTAGCTGGGGGACAACTAGCTGTTTCGTAGTCGCTACACTACTCATCAGCACCCACTGGGATTTGAACTCGGGTCATGACGTGTCATGATCTACTACTTTAACTACTAAGCCACCGAGCATTTAATTATTTTCTATCTATATTCATCTCATATTGAATCACATATGCATTTTGTTAATTGCCCACATTGTTTGTACAGCGTTTGCTGTCTCAGAACTAGCGGTATTTATATTATTTTTTTATTTTATATTATATTTTTAGCGGTATTTATTACTATTTTTATTCTCCTTGTTATTTATAAACATATGTTTGGCACTTCTTTAACAGGATGCTTCATAATCATTTAGTTTAGCATAATATTTTACATTATGATTCATTTACAAAATTTTGCTTGTCGAAAATTTTAGACGGTAGGATAAGAGTGTAAATACGAGAGCTGTCGTTTTACGACTACGCCAAACACAATAAGGGTGAATAATAATGATTACGAACATATACAGAAAACACGGACGACAGTAAAAAAGCACTTGTGCACAGGATGAAAACGAAACACTGCACAGCATTTTTCATCCCTGTGGCAGTAACACCCTAATTCATTAAGGACTAAAAAGCATCTAATTTGATTATCTTTGTTGAAATGTTTACAAAGCATTAACCAAATGTTATCATTTTCGTGGTACTATACCCGAAGTTTTATCTAGTGCACATATGAGAGCGGCGCAGCAGTTAAAATTTGTGTCCTATATTCGCGAGCATAGGAAATTCAAATTTCAGGAATCCTGGTGTAGAGATATAAAATGTAACCTGAATTATTTTATTGAAGAAACAGCATTTCAGGGTAAAAATTTATTTTATTAAATGACATACCGCATCACTCAACTGTATCATTGACATTTTTACATTTAAGAATATATTAAGCATTGACATATTCTTGGATGCATTTTTTCATTTCCTTTTTTCTTTTATACATATCAAAGTCGGATAATTTAATACTGAGGCGGGAAAGCACTGCAACGCCCCACAGTTTCATTTTAAGAGAAAAAAAATTTAATACTTACATTAAAAACGTTAATTTCACAGAGTATAGTTAAAAAGCCTTACCTAAAACACAGAAAAAAATAAGAAAACTAAAGTTAGTATTTTCTCAAGTAAAAACTCAATATGATAAACGACATAAATAATTAAATAATAAACACAAATTGAGTTGTTACACTTCACTGAAATTTTTTATTTTCTTCACACAAGGAAATTGTCAAAATGTTTGACATGTAACATTCATTTATTTATTTATTTGTCCATTAACTCGTTTGTGAACTCTTGCAAATATTTGGCTGCATGGACATTTCATATTTAAATTACTTAAGACAATTTATTTATTTTTATTTTTTGAATTGAAATTAATAATAGTATCATTTACAAACATGTAGTGAATATAAAATAACATCAAACATCGCATTTATTATGTGTCACCAACATTTATCGTTACCGACTAGAAAAATAAAACCATTCATACAAGCAACCAACGAACCGTTTGAGCGGCCAATTATTATTTTAAACTTGATCTCTGAGCTCTTGTCTGTGGACTTATGTAAAACTTCCGTTGATGCCATTAATTAAGTTTAATGTATACTTGACATAAAATATAAATAAAGAAACACAAACGTTTGTAAAAAAATTTCAGAAAATACAACATCAGAAATTCATAGCAGACTATGTAGTAGTATAATAAATAGTTGATGCACTTTTCTTTTCCTTTCAGTTGCAGAAAGTGATGAGGTCTTCCCTGTTTTATTCAAACATTGATATTATATGTTTCAAGTAAATTTATTAATAAAAGTGGCAGCAACAGTGGCAACCGCAGCAGCAACAAAAAAAATTACGACATTAACAACAATTTCAATTTAATTTACACAAGATGTGCACCAAATTTATGTCAATGTGTTAAAAGAATTGTTTCTCAAATATTGAAAGGAATTGATGTTAGTAAACCTTTCGTTAAGTTCAAAAGAACTCTTTTGCACACAACATTGATGAGCAACCAGCAAACTTCAAAGCCTATATCGTTGGTATCATGTAGAAAAGCCCTAACAAACATAATTGCACTTTTACAGGAGAAGGAAAAATTATAATGGAAACTGTATAACCAAGTTCATTTACAAGTAAAGTTTTTGTTCAATTGCTTGTAAAACCGTTATTTATGAAATTATTTATTTAAATGTATGTATTTGTGTAAAACGTATTAGATAGAATCCCTAAAAAAGTTTAATGAAAGGAAATTGAAGTTAGGGCCTACATGAGACCAACAATATCTGTACAAGCTGAAATTTGCCAAAATAATGCTGTCTAGCTGGCTCACAATGCCTAATTTTAAATGTCAATACTCGTAGTCAAATGTGGTCTTAATATGTCGTTTCCGTTTGACACATTTCCACTTATATCAATTTGTCATCCTGAAAGCTAATCAATTCCGTAATAAATCTATTTTTCTATTAAAATACTAATATTGCTGTTTTATTCTATTCTTTCTAATTTCTAATATCGAGCTTTTTTTGCAAAAAATTTCCTTTAATTTAATATGGCATTTATAATATATTCGCAGCGACGCAAGCAATTGGTTTACAAGTACAAACCTTTTAAAAACACATCGAAATCTTTAAATCAAATGGCCAAGCTTGAATCTTGGTTTATTTTTTAAAGTTTAAAGAAAGCGATTGGTTTACAGCAACAGAAATATTTTGCTGCAATTGTCACGATACTTCATTAAATACTAGACTAAATAAACGAGGGCATTTAACAGTGTCCGTATGCGACTTAGGAAAAATTTTATAACTAAAAATTTTAGACGCGATAACATTGGCATCATTTTTAATTACATAATAATTCAGGAATAGTTTTCCCACGTAATAATTGACACAAAGTTTTATTAAGAGCATTGTACGAATGAAAATGCGAACTTTATTATATAAGGAATGGAATGCAATGGTTCTTGATGTTTAAATCGAGGGTTGCGGGTTCTTGGAAGCCAGTAGCGGTAGTTTTGCTTTGTTGAAGTGGCCGTTTAGGTCAAAATTAGTCTCGTCGCTGCAGAAAATGGAATTTACAGTGCGAGAACGCTCCACCAAAAATGTCTACACAACGAACGCGCTATGCTCACTCGAGCAGTGCGACATCGTTACTGACAAATCAGCAGAATCGATAATTCCATCGATAACCCCAACCGCGCCACCCTCCTCCCGCACCGTTTATTACTTTTTGAAGTAATCATATTTAAATATATAAATTTGCCACCAGACACCATGTATATCTTTCACGTTTATTTACCTAAACTCTAAACCTCCCATTGTGTTTCTCCCCTTTTTACAAAACTGTACGCTTTTAAAAATAAAATTTTGCTCTAATTTTCTTTGCCATAACCATACGAAGTTGGCAAAAATTGTCCTAAGTGACATAATTTTCCGTGATATATGCATATTGCTTAGGGTTTCTAAAGACATTTTAACAGAAGATGGGTAACAATTCTATAACGTAGTCGATGAGCAACGAAGTCTTCAAATTGTTCATTTGAAGCATTTAAGCAAAACACAACAGACAGAATGCCTCTCTTTTTCTTTTCCACGACCATACTCAACACTTTCCAAAGTAATCTTTCTGTGAATGTGAAACTTGTGTATGTATAGTCGATAAGATGGGTGCAAATGTCTTTAATTAGTCTGATTTTTGCGAAAAAATGACGGGAGTCAATTCAGAAAAAATAAACCAAATTATTTAAATTTTGAGTAAACATTTTTATTCAGTTGATTATCACAAAGAACACAGAGATGAAGAAAGCGACATTCCAATAAATAATAAAATCAGGCTTTCCAATTATAAGAAAGATGTCGAAACAGTGATAGCAAAAGTGTGCTATTGTTTTTTCCTACTTACATATACCTGTGAGGTTACTAAACTCCTCGCTCGTGGAAAAAAAATTAAAAGAGTTATATATAGTTTTACGTATTTTTTTATTGTTTCATCTCTGTTTACTTTGTGTTAATTCATGATATAAAAACAAGGTAGCCGCTTCGCTACAACAATACAACAATAAAAAAAACAACAGGTATTTTGTTTGTTTAAAAAGGCGAATTCACACTTAAGCTGTCAAAAGTAGTTGATAAAGAACATGTACAAAAATTTAAATGGCGCCGAAAAGGTAAACAAAACTTGACAGAGAAAGTGCCGCCATATTAAACGAATTCGCCTGAATTCGCCGGTGCATCCACCTAATAATGAATTCGCCTTGGTGTTAATTATTAAATATAGTGGACGATACATGAGAGAGAATTGTCGCTTATGTGGTTTTGATTAATTTTGTGGCTAATTTGTCAAAAAAAGTCATCAACTTATTGTTTGAGTTGCCGTCAAAATGTCTTCCACGATGTTCTACTTCATTGTTTCCGTCTTTTAAGAAGTCTTATATACATGGTCAATTGGATACTATAAATATTGTGTATTAACCAGTGTTGTCATCAGATTTTTTGCGAAATCAATACCATTTTTGTGTAGAAGGAAAAGTTTGTTTTTCGTGTTTTGACAGGTATTATTTGGCATTTATGTATTAATACAAAGAAAACAACCATGAACAACAACAAATTAAATCAACAAAATTGAAGTAGAACCATACTTCAGCGCTTGAAGTTCTACTTTAATTTTATTCTACTTCAGTTGTTTCTACTTATGTTTTGTTCTGTTTGCTCTAAACTATTATAAGCCAGTATTCGGTTTATGTGTTTAAAACATTTGGGCACTGAAGAGTTTGTTTTGAAATGTGAAAGTAGCAGATGGAGAGAGTAGTTGAAAATACATATTACTATGTCTTGCAGGACATATTGCCTGTGCTTGAGCAGCACTTTAGTAAGCATCTGCTATATTTTGGTATATATACATATATGTACATTCATAACTTCATAAATTTTTTTTTACGTTTTTTGATCCAATGTTATTTTCATTTAATATGTGATGCGTATGAATTGTTTGGTCTTTTCGAAAATTTATGTTAACTGCTTGGTTCACGAAATCAAACATTAAGGTACCACATAATTTTTAGAGTCAAAAAAGTTACTTCATTTACTTATATTATTTGTTTTACGAGAAAGACCGTAAATGCTATTTAAATAATATTTGTTTTATTATTTCATTATTGTATTACAAATTAAATACATTTTAAATTTTCGTTTAATAATTCCAAAACTTCAACTAGTAAGAAATATTCGTATAATTCCCTACTTGAGGTATTTAAAAGTGTTCGCTTAATTTCTTCACCGAAGTAAATTATTAGACCAAATCGTTTATATGATTTGCCCGCTTATTTAACCTTCAAAAATCTGAGAAATAATTATACGTTGATTAATGTACTGTGATTTTGGTTCTAATTTAACAAATTTTCTATTCAATTTCAACAATTTGATTTATCTACACATGTGATTGAATTAAAACCTTTAAGTCTCTGCAGTACAGAGTACGATTCAGTAGCTTTTTTACTCTATAACACCACAATAAATGATAATTTCTGCAAGAGGCATTGAGTGCAATAATAATGTTGTTGAAACTGTCAACAACGACGATAAAAATAATGGTCAAATCAACAAGTCCGAAAAAAAACAATTTTTATAGTTTTAATACTGAAGATATAATTTAAAAGAAAAAAAAAAGGATACAAAACAAAGAGAAAAAATATATAATTCACTGAAACATCAACGCAATTTTTTCACATGAGCTGATAAACACAAATTGGACAAACTTTAATTTGAGCGAAGAAGAAAAAAAGGAAAAATGTCAATATTGAATAAATCAACAATATTAAAAATAAAAAAAATTTCTTTAATAAAATCAAAATTTCAATTTTATTTATTTACAATTTTCGCCACTAAATTGCAATTTATTTACTACATCTGATAAACTGAGTTTTGTCTTTGGTGTGTTTTTTATGTGATTACAATTTTATATTGCATTTGAATGCATTTATATTTCGATTCTTATCCAGCTAAAAGAGCAGTACTGGGATGCACAGATGAGGCTACAAAAAAAGCACATAAGAAATTATCGGATAAGTTAAAGTTACTAAACTGTAAGATACTCTTTACAAGTATATTCACATTTGGTGTAAATATGATTATACAGTGTTTGGTACCCGATAAACAAGGTAATAATTGGCACAAAGTTTTATTAAGAGCATTGAACGATAGAATGGAAATGCGGATTTTATTTTATATTTAAAGAGTATGTCATCCAGGTGTCTTCCGTTGAGTTGAACGCACTGTTCAAAACGGAGCCTTAAGTGCTGCTTCAATCGAGTTGATTTCTCGACGAATCCCTTTGATTGAGAATTGTCTGTCTTTGAGGTAGCCCCATAAAAAATGACATGGGAGTTAGACATGGGAAGCGACTGTTCAGTTTTTGGGGGAAATTTTCCCGAAGCAAATTCATCGAAGCTCTGGCTGTGTATGCAGTATGTAGCCCCATCCTGTTGAAACCACGTGTATGAAGAGTACGAAGGATGAGCTCGTAGGTTTGGAAAAAAGAATTCCGTAAACATGAGCCGATCATTTTCACCGTTGACATTCGTCGCTTGGCCTAGAGAATTTGCGTAAAAAAAATAGGGCCGAACTATCTCATGCATGGATAAGACACACCAAACGGATTTTTGATGTTTCAATCGAGAGATGCGAATTCTTGGAGGCCAGTAACGACTGTTTTGCTTGTTGACAAGGCCGTTTAAGTGAAAACGTGCCTCGTCGCTCCAAAAAAAAAAAAAAAATGGGATTTACAGTACGAAGACGTTCCAAAATCCTTTCACACAAATTTTGCGTAAATCAAAGTAACATTCTTTCAATCCTTGAACAATTTTAATTTAAAAAAAAAAGATTGAACTGTAGATCCTTTTTCTTAATTTCATGAATAATCGCTCTTGGAAGTCCCAGTGCGGCTGCTCTTTACGTATTGAGATTTTTACGTAAACTGCTTTCAACCAGTTCTATGTTTTCGGGAGTTCTTGAAGATCGACAGCCAGAACCCCGTGGTACATTCACAGCCGAAGCAGTTGCAAGGAATCTCTACACCCACGAACGAACTAAATTTACTGAATACTGTACCAAAAGCTTCTGGCAACGCCACGCCTGGTACGAATACGTTTACCGATTGTGAGAAAGCTAATACTTAAAACTGAAGACTCAAACTCTCATGCGTAAGGTAAATGTGTGACTTCAAATCTTACACCGCTTTAAACGTATTCGTACTAAAGGCGGAGTTGCCAGAAGCTTTTGTTACAGTATTCAGCATAAACAAGCTCAAAACCATCATTCAGTATGTTACTTCCAAAATCGTCAAAATGGTGATAACTCATTAAATCTGGCAGCCGCGATTCCAGTTAATGCTAAATAAAAGTGGCGCATATATACAAAAAAAAATATTTGCGAAGTGTCGTTTTTACAAGTTGATTGCATGCCTACGTTAGTGCGTAGGTATTATTGAGAACATTATGAAATACTCTTGCTATATCTCGCGCAATAACACCCTTTCTTCTGATCGTTTCTTTTACTTTTAAAAATACACATGATATGAGAATGATTGGATGCATTTTTTACGCATCAAGATTTTGCAAACGAACAACAAATATAAAAACACCGCATTAAGTTTTAAGTGCTTCAAATACTCGGATATGAAAATCGTTGAGTAAACAACCGGTATAATTATGGTTGCGGTGTATCCATGCAGATCTCTGGTATATGAGTCGCCTAATTGATAATAAGCACATTCTTATAGAAAATTTTTAGAACTGGAAATATAAGTGTAGCAGTTAGGATGCGTGATGACAAGAGTAGTAAGCAAATGCTTATAAAAAATATTGCAGAATTGAAAATATAAGTGAAGCAGTTAAGGCCGGGGCACATAGAATCCGTCGAACGTTATACGTCGCTTTTTTCAACTGACAACTAAGTTGAAATACATGTAGTCATCTGAGCTTTGCCACATTCCGTACTTCTCCGTTACCGCAAAGTATTAAAGTTGAGCAACTTTTAACATACGTCGCGAACTTTGACAACTATCGGTTTATATTTTTTGTATATTTTGATTTATTTTTCGTTTAAAAATAAAACAAATTAAAAACAAATTGCATTAGATTTTCTGAGCTATGTCTGAAAAAGAAATCAGAAGCTTTTAAGCAAATTAGAGTAAAATACAGTTGATTTTATATCATATATATGATGTATTTCTTCCACTATTCAATTAAAAGTAGCAGTAAGGTCACGTTCTTTCCGAAAAAGAGTTCAAGAACAGAAATTAAACTTCCATGTGTTTATTAAATTTTATAGCCTATATTATAGCAAAGCGAAATCTGATCATTCGAGATCTCAAGCCAAATCTAGTAGATTTTGAGATTTACCATACAAAATGAAATCTACTTTATGAGTAGATTTCGACGAAATCTCCTGAAATATACTCAGTACCAAGCGATGCAACTGTAACAGAAATATGGTGTATGCAGTCTCTGGGCACCAAAAATATACTCTTTAATGTGGTGTATTCAGTCTGTGATAAAATTGATTTGTCAAACTGCTATGCATAAATTATTTTTGAGCAAATGAGGTGTCAAAAAAACGATGGTGTAAACGATATAGATTTCGTTATAGATTTCAATTCAAATCTACTAGATTGATTATTGAAATTGAATTTTTTTGTATTTTTATAATGTTGTATATCATATATATCCTATCATATACATCCTATTGCTAGTTATTTAACCACAGTTGTATATTGCTTAATAAAAATTTTAAGTACATGAAATGCCACTGTATATTTCCATGTCACACAAACTGTCCGTCTTTGTTTATTTGTTTGGTGTGAGTTGTTTGTTGTTGTGTTTTCCATTACGGCGGTACTAGTTGATTAATGACGTCTTCTCTATAGCTGTCACCGTGACAGCTATTACGCTTTTGTGCATTTTAATTTAAGTTGTAAGTTGTTTTAAATTTTTTATTCTCACTTTTTTTCTGGTTGTACTATTTGTTGCAAACTTTTTACAGATTTTTTCAGCAACTAAATAAAACATTGTTACCATGACTTGAACGAACTGCTCTAAAATGTTTGCTTTACTATATTGAAAATGGTGCACGCATATGCACGTTGGTGTAATCAAAGTTTTTAATTTTGTTTAATAAAATGCAAGTTGTTGCTGATTTATATCATTTTAAATGGCTACTAAATATTGAAATATTTTTGCTGGTTAAGGTGTGAATAGAAATTTTTTATATTACAATAAAAATATAGAGCAAAAATTTACAAGTGACACAAATTATAAAGACAGAAACAAATAACTAAACAAGAATTAAATTTATTTTATTCTCGTTTAAAAATTGAAAATTCAATTAGAATAAAATTCAACTTATTGCAGCCTAAATAGTTTTCTTAAGAGCTACAAATATAAAAAGAGTGGAGCAAATTGTCATATATGAACATTACAAAAACTCACGAACAAAAGTATGCCATAATAAAAAGTAAATATGCAGTAGGAAATAAATTAACTGAACTCTGGACTTCGTTGTACAAGTGTTATCATGCACTTTCACTACAACTTTAAAGTTAGTTAAACTTTCTGGTTATCTTTTTGTAGAGCTGGTGTTAATTATTAATTAATTATTAAAAACAAGGAATGGAAGAACATATTATTTGGTCCACGGAAAATATGATTAAAACAAAGTTTGAAGTGAATAAGAAAGAAAATAAATGAATAATGGGATGTGAGAACTGCTTTCAGATTGCCATTCTAATGAAGTAATTTTCCTTTAATTTACTTATATACACAGAAAATAAATTACAGATAGAATTAATGCTGCGATTTTTTATCGTGATGGGAATAGTAAAATATTCAACCGTAGATAATGCAGCGAGGATATAGGCCACCGTCATCTTTATTAAGGCCGTATTGTTTGCATTAAACTCTATCTACTGGTAGTTTTTTGTTGAGTTTTGCAATGTTTCTTGCAGGGATTATTATTGATGCTTGTTGGCATACGGTATATGTGTAAATGGTTTTACTTATTGTAAGAAAAAAAAAAGCAAGAAATACCACTAGACATTTTGTGCTGTAAATTTTTACAAAGTGGTGTTTGTCTTATTTAAACAAAAAAAAAACAGGAAAGTTGTAATATTCTTTTGTTTTGATAAGTGGAGTGTGTCAGTCAGAGTAAAGTAAAAGCAACCAACATAATTTTCACTCTTAAGCCGATAGCCCCAGATGCTAGTGTTTTATAAAATATAATTTATTGGCATACAATATAATTTTCTCTCTTAAACCGATAGCCCCAGATGCTAGTGCTTTATTAAATATAGTTTATTGCAATTTAAATTATAATAAATTTGTAAATAAATAAAAATATATATAATAATTTTCTCATTTGTACAAAAATTAGTGCTTGGCATCATAGTTTAACTGTTTTCGCAATCCCTTCATTTACATTACGCCTTTAGAGTGCATCACCATTCTTCTAAGAGCCCACAATTGCAAAAACCATTTAAATTTATTTTCTAGTAGAGTACGTTATTAGGCTATACGCAGTCGATTACATCACGTTCTATAGTGTAAATATTCCAAAAATTGCACCGGTCAAACAAGAACTAACGCTTAATGAGAGTGCATTTTTTTCCGCAGAATTTTTTTGATACACCAGGCACGTGCGTACACATACGTACACATACACAAATACGTAAATAAGCAATATATTCTATTCTTAGTAAGTAGGAGAAAATTACTTATGTAACAGCATACTTCTCTATAGAAGTGAGATATGATCACTAACAGTGGAGAAGGAAATTATAATAAAAACAATAATGGTCGTTGAGAAGGTTGCTGCGTTAAGAATTGCCTCAGCTTATCACAAGATTTCCGTTCAGACTAATACCAAATAAGATTGTCACTGAAAGGTCATATGGCGACGTGAATTATTACCTGACTCAGCTGTTATCGGTATTCAGTAAATAGTCAAATGGGAAAGTACGAAAATGATCTTGCAGATGACACAGAACACTTAGTTTTCCATGCAAACGCTGCGATGGAATCCGTAGCGAGATTTATAGACGGATAAGGACGAT
Organism: Thecocarcelia acutangulata; assembly: GCA_914767995.1. Lineage (NCBI taxonomy): Eukaryota > Metazoa > Arthropoda > Insecta > Diptera > Tachinidae > Thecocarcelia > Thecocarcelia acutangulata. Next base: position 167,749,536 of record OU612094.1, on the reverse strand, counting down.
CACAGTTGAGAACATCATTGAAAAGATTTTAGCGAACGAATGCAACTGGAATACTTTCGCCAAATACGTAAACTACTTTAGCCTGGAGACTATGGCAGGTCCACAAGCATTCTTATAAGGACAACTGGATGCAGGCATCACATGACAAGATAATTGGGTAAAAGAGGTTCCAAGGTGGGCAACAATCTCTCAAACGTTGAAGAGGCGGGACTTTAGTTGATAACACAAATGTGAGCCCAACATAATACGAGAGTGACGATCCTCGCAATGCAGTAAAGCATTCTTCTTCCTGAACTACACAAAAACAAACTTCTATTTGTGCTGAAAAGCAACCCGAAGAATTTCTCAATCTAAATTTAAATATATTAAAAGTTGCTACCTAACGCGGTTTATAGGCGAGCTGATGGATCAATAGGAGCTATTTTATTAGAGAACAACATTTCAGTATGACATCAGACTTTTCCGTGTCGGGAATTGAAACTCGAGTTGGCGGCGTTATTTGGTTTCACCCATACTGTGAAACGCAACACAAAGCGAATAATGGCTGAATTGTATTTTCTCTGGTATGGACTCTTTTTAGAATCAAACTTTGTAATAAGAAAACAAACACATAAATCATAAAATTCCGCACCTATGTAAGTACAGGTGTAATATGCATGCATTTTTTATCGAAATTATTAGATGATTACAGTATAGAACGTTGACATAAATTATAAATAAAGCTTTAAAAGTTCAACCACGAATAATGCAAATGTTTTGTAGCAATGTTAAAACTAAAAATACTTTCAGATTAAGCTAATATTTGACTAAAGCGTAATGACTAGTTGTGTTCCTTTTAAACTAACGTAAAAGGTGCCAAAAAAGAAAAGTTTACTTTGATTACCTAACAAACGGGTATAACACATTACCAAGTTCTTTAGGTTAAAACATAAAAGTAGCAGGTACTTGGTGAAGTATTCATTCAATGTGACTGTACCTTAATGCAACATAAATATTTGATATTAACTATTTCTTTAATACGTGATAAGTAAAATAAAAAAGTGATCATAAAAATTAATCAAAAGTCATCTGACTGATGGGCGACGAAAAGCACAGATTCACATCATACACACGAAATCGAAAGGAACTCACGAGAAAAACATTAACCCAAAATCAAAACATAATGAAACTATTATTTTATGATCAAAAAAGTTGTCTGTCGTTCCCAAAATACGCGGGCAATAAAAAATATTATTTTTCTGAATAAAGGAAGGAATTAATTTTTCGTTTGATGAGAAAAAACGAACAATGTATTCTTTATAAGCATATTTTATGATCAAATACTACCCCTTAAAATGGCATCCAACACATACTTTTTTTATTTTGCAAACAGCTATTAGGCTAGTTAATTGTCATAAATTCCGCTGCTCTTTATTTTGAAAAAATATATAAAACCAAAATAAACTGCAAATATAAAATGAAATACAAAGAAGCGATTCTTTATTTTATTGAACCATTCATGCATTTACTTTTCAGTTGTGCTAGAAGCAGCAACAATTCGAGTATGTATTGAGTTAAAAGCAAATCTATTTAAAAAAATATCTGTTTAAGAATTACACTGTGTTACATTATTGTATTTTTTGTTTTAATTAAAGCAAATTTGCTTGCCAAGCCAAATGATTCAGGGTATCTCAGTAAGTAGTGCACTTCTTCATTTTAAATTAAAAACACCTATTTTTTTAAAGTTGTGATTTGTTATGTTGATCGTAGAGAATACACGTTCCGATTGTAAATATAATAGTCACATTTCCCCCGCCGCTTTCATGGCTTTTCATAAAATTTTAAATTACTTTTTGTCATCAATATTGTTTCCGGTTTATTCGCGTTATAACGAGATTTCGTAAAACCCAAAGAAAAAAGTAGTATAACTTTAATTCACATGATCTTGGTGTTGACTTCAGGATTTCTTGAGATCATTTGTTCCGGAAATCTTTGTTGCAATAAATTGAGTATTTCATGCACGATGTACCAGAGACCGCATTTTTGCTGAAATCGCATGTCGTCCACATTATTTGCCTTCATTTGACACTACAAGAACTCTGTTATCATGGTCCTGTAACGAATGCAATTGCTACACAGTAGTTTACAACTGCTGTTTTTAAGAGAGCGACCTGTACGTTGATGGCAGGACTCTTGCTGTTAATAACCGACTCAGTTTCTTAAATATTTTTGACTACTCTTCGATTGGTTAACACGCTAGATGCATTTTCTCAACGGAAAATTCTTCGATGCTTACGATATTCGTAAAACGCTGCCAAATGTCACAGTTTCCACTTACACAAAAAATTCCAACTAAAGTATACTCATGCTAAAATACCCGATGCATTCGTCTTTGCCAATTTTCAACGGATTTAAATATTTGGATTGGTCGTCGACTTGGAAGCATGGTCGGTATTTTTCGCCCCCATTCACAATGCGATGCAAAAATCCTTTGCGTATTTTCATTGCAAACAGCTGTTCACAAGCAAACAAACGCTGTTCAACATATTTTGGCTTCAACTCGTACAGCAACTAATTTCCTTTTTTCTGGATCGTTTCCCATGACTTTTTGAAATGGCTTGTTGCATCCCTTCCAATGATTCTGAAATTCTTGTTGCGTTTGGCACGAGTCTTGACCAAGTAATCAATGCCTGATGTATGATCAGTGTTGCATCTTCAAATTCTTTCTTCCGCCGTCATGTCATGCTGGTCTTCGATGTCATAATCACATTTCTTTAAGCGTTGAAATCAGCGTCAGCACGTTTTTTCACTAACAGCGGCCTGACCATAGGTATTCGAGAGCACTTGATGAGCCTTAGCCACAGATTCTTCATATTAAAGCAAAAAAAACTAAAACCTACCGCAAAAGACGAAAGTTTGGCTCATAAGCTTTACTTTACGATGCAGACACAAATCGGTTAACATTTTGATGGCGTTATGTTTAAAACTATCTAAGCCACTTCGACAAGTCGACTACCACTGACCGCTATAGTCATCTATTGCAAAACGGCGGCAGCTAAGTTGTACTCCTAATATATACATGTATTTCAAAAATATAAACTTGGATGTCGTATCTTGTTGTTGTTTAAAAAAATAGTAGTTTTAGATGCCGGGATGAGATAGGACACCTTTTTAAAGGTATTATTCCTGCATTTCAAATATAACATCCATGCAGTTTATTTCGGTTTCTCATGCATCTATAAACCAGAAAATGCAGATCTATACACCAGAAAATGATTTGGTATATTTTTATTTACTATATTTGTTAAAATTTCTGAAGTTTTCATATTTCACAGTCGATTTTCTTTGACGGTTTGTGGTATTTCTGGGAAACTAAATATTTTATTCATAATAAATTTATTTTATTACTTATTATTATACTATATTTAAACCGCAAGCAATGCAAATCGTCAAAAGTGAATGTCTGCGACAAAAAAACCTCAGAAATTTAATTGTTAAACAATAAAATATAATTTGTTAAAACTATTTTAGTGGAAATAAAATGAATGGCTGCCATTTGGCTGGAGAGAAAATACGAAATATTATTAACAGTTAATTACATTGTTAAACTGAATGAAAAAATTAGATGACAACATGGAAGCACAAAAAATAAGAAAATTATTCAATAATATAATCAAATCTTAAATAAATAAATCAATCTATTGGAAATTGAGAAATTTGAATGCGAAATATGCGCAATTTGTGGACAACAACCGCAAAATAATCTTAAGGAACACAAATAAATCATTGATAGATCTTTTTGAAAATTTTATTTTCAAACAGCAACAATCGCAGCTCACACAATGCAATTGTTTTAATATAATAAAACACTATTAAAACAAACGTTGATAGAAATAATAGACAATGTTTGCCCACATCGAATGTGATTTATTTATTATTTTCTTGGCTTTTTTTTCAATTTTAATTAAGTCTAATCTACTGTTCAAAAACTTAAAAAGAGATGGCTGATTGTTTTTATTGTTAATTAATTGAAAAAAAAATGCGTTAAGAATGTAAATTGTTTTATTATAAAACAAACACAATTTTATTATTCATTTTTATGTACATGCATGCATGCATACATATATATGTCAATGCATACATACAGTAGCGGACAAAAATATATGGTCGTTACAGATCATTGAACATAATATGAAAAACACATATATTTAATAGAGAGCTGCTTCAAGTACTTACTATTCATCTTCTTCTTTCACATTTCAATACAAACACTTCAGTGCCTAAATGTTCTAAACACAAAAACGAATACTGTCTTATAATCGTTTAGAACAAACAGAACAAAACACAACCAACTGAAGTAGCATAAAATTGAAGTAGAACGCCAAGCATTGAAATAATGTTCTACTTCAGATTTGTTTATACAAATTCTTGTTGTTGATGGTTTTTGTTTTTGTATTAAGCACAAGTGATGGGTGTGCGTCGGGAAGGTATAGTACTAGCAGTAATTCCATTGTAATACTGGATTTATGTAATATTGCAGGGTATTGTTGATACCACCCGGCGTGCAGTTGTGGCGTTAAAAAGTTTTCAATCATATCACGATATCGCTCCTCATTCACAGTTACCGCTGCGCCGTTTTCATTTTCAAAGAAGTAAGGTAATGATTGCTTCTGGCCATATGCACACCAGACTGCCACTTTCAATGGATGCAAAGGTGATTGATGAATAATTTTGGGGGTTTCCATTGTCCAGAACCGACTATTATGTTTATTCACATATCCATTCAAATGAAAATGTGCCTCGTCACTCATTATAAATTTTTCATGAAAATCTATGGTTGACTTTGATAAATGTTTTAATGATTGAAACACGTTGGTTTATCGAATAGTTTTTCAGTCTACGACAAAACTAACAATCTCCCAAGGATCTAGTGGAGTAGTGTTTTGTCCGTTGAGCAGTGTACAGGTGTTATGTGCTTTTCGCGTTTTGTATTTTCCTAAAATTTCGTTTTTTGTGCAGTGCTTTGTTTTTTTTTTTTTTTTTTTTTTTTTTTTGTGTGCAATAATTAAAAACTTTAACAATAAAGAAGAAAAATAATACAGTTACATATAAAATTAATAAAATAACAAAAATATACCAAAAAACAGCCACTAAATTTACAAAACAAATTTAATATCCAAAACACTAACAAATATAACAATCTATACAATAAAGAACACAAACAGCCACTCATTCTCATTCTCATATTAAAAAAACAACAAACACGATAATCTATACAAATTACAAACATTGATAGATAACCCAACAAACCAAAAATTTGCAATTACGGGGCAGCAATAAAACAATTCCAAAATACAAAAATAAATAATAATAATAAATATTAAATTTAAATCAATGACGAACAAACGTCCGGATCAGGGCTTTTATGGCCTTCAGTCATTGTATCCCTCCTCTTTTTCACCTTAAAAGGAAAAAAAAAAAAAAAAAAAAAAAAAAAAAAAAAACACTTGTTTTGCTGTGTTGGGGGGGTCGGTTTAGTTGTCGTTTACTTTATAGTATCGAAGGTATAACACTGGATGCTGTAAAGTCATTCAAGCGGCAATTGATTCTGGCTTCGCCAACCCAGCAAAATTTGGTCATTGATTTTCCATCGTGATGACAGGAAGGTTTACAATTGACTTTTCTAATATACGTGGGCTGAGAGCGAATTTCTTCTCTGTTTATGCTTACACGTGTCTCCATCGGCCGGATATTTTCGCCTTATGTGAAACCCAGGTATCTGAGAATGCTGATCCACAGGATTTTCATATACCTGGGTATCAACTTCTATCTCTGTTTAATTTCCATCGGGGTCTTGTAATGTACATTCGCAATGAAGTTGTGTTCCAATGCCAGCAACCATTAAGCATGTATGATGCCGAATTTACCTGTCTTTGGGTTAAATTCAAAATCAGGTCACACCTCTTGCACTTCGGGTTTCTTTACAGAAGTCCCAAAACGGGGAGGGATACCACCTTCTCTGGTTTCGATGCCCTCTCCGACTCCATATCGAAGATCCTGGAAGACTGTCCGAGCAGTGAAATCGTTGTTGCTGGTGATTTCAATGTTCACAACTCTTCCTGGCTCCGTCATTCGAGTTGTACAACTCCAGAAGGCCAATATGTCGAGTTATTTGCTGCGCACAACCACCTAGCGCAACTAGTGAATGAGCCAACGCATATTCCATGTGTTGAAGGGCACCATTCAAACACACTTGACCTATTCCTGACTTCACACCCTGAAAAGTATGAAGTCAAAGTTAGCGCACCTCTCGGCAATTCGGATCATTGCACCATTTCTGCCTCCTTTTCGATCTCCGAACTTCGCAACGTTTCGAAACCAGCTACGAAACGTTCAATATTTATTTACGAAAAGGCGCGTTGGGCTGAGCTCAACCAATTTTATGAGCATTTTAATTGGAAACTTTGCTTTCTAGATAACGACATAAATGCTACAGCAAAAATGGTCGAGAATATTATATTGCTAGGGATGAAATCATTCATCCCCTCCAAGCAGATTTCGATTAAACCAAAAGCAAAATCTTGGTTTAATCAGACGTGCAAAAACGCAGTCAGATCCAGAGAGGAAGCATTCAGTAACTGGCGTTTAAACAAAACCCCAGACACTGATTTGCTACGCAAAAAGGCAAGATCTTCGTGTGCCAAGGTACTTAGGCGCGAAAAGTTTCTTCACGAACAGCGCCTTCGAGCCAAGGTCCTTGCAGCTCCCCGGGGCACTAAAACCTTTTGGTCTTTCGTTAAGAGAGTAAAGAACAGTGCTAGTTCATCAATCCCAACTCTCTTAAAGAATGACCAAGCATTCACCGACCCGGTTGACAAAGCTAACCTGTTGGCTGAAATTTTTGCAAGCAATTCCTGCTTGCCGGAAAGCAGTCAACCACTTCCCGAGCTCGAAAGAGTATCTGTAACTATGCCAAAGATATTCTTCCGGGCGCGAGCAGTTAAAAGGGTTTTGGCAGACCTCGACATAAACAAGACTCCTGGACCGGATGGCATTCCAGCACTGGTCTTGAAGCAGTGCTCTTCTACGCTTGCGCGTCCGTTAGCACACCTCTTCAGCAAACTTTACCATGTTGGTGAGTTTCCATCGTGCTGGAAGGTTGCTAATGTAACGCCAATCCCCAAAAAGGGTGAAACTAATAACCCCGAAAATTACCGCCCAATTGCAATTTGCTCTGCGCTTTCCAAAGTGATGGAAAGTATGGTCAACTATCACCTTATGAAATATCTAGAGTCACATAAATTACTTTGTGACCGCCAATATGGATTTCGCAAGGGTCGTTCTACTGGCGATCTTATGGCATATCTGTCAGAGAAATGGTGCCACTCAATCCATCATTTTGGCGAAAGTAAGGTGGTGGCTCTGGATATTTCCAAAGCGTTTGACAGAGTGTGGCATGGTGCGCTACTGGCAAAACTTACTGCTTTTGGTGTCGGTGATGACTTCTCTCGATTTATATCGAGCTTTCTCAGAGACCGCACTATACGAGTTGTTATAGATGGGGTCTCCTCAAACGAGTTCAAGATTAATTCAGGGGTACCGCAAGGCTCCGTTCTTTCTCCTACTCTATTTCTTATTTTCCTCAACGACCTTCTCTATCAAACTTCCAACCCTATCCATTCTTTCGCGGATGACAGCAGCATTTGTCACTCGTACTCTTTTAGTTATAGGCCCAGCCTATCAGAGATCGCTGCCAAGAGGCAAAATATGGACGATTCACTGAATAGTGATCTTCTATTAATCTCCGAATGGGGTCGTAAAAACAGGGTCACCTTTAACGCTCGTAAGACCCAATGTTGCCTATTAACACACAAACAAACGATCGCAAGTGCTGCTTCATCTGTACTCATGGATGGTATAAATATTGAGGAATCGGATGCTCTTGATGTTCTTGGTATGAAGATACAGTGTGATGTTCGCTGGACTGAACACATTTTTCATATCTCTAAAGAAGCATTCAAGTGCCTAGGTTTTTTGAAACGGTGTAAGATGTACTTCTCGCCATCCGATCTCCTTACTATTTATACCACCTACATCCGACCGAAAATGGAATACAACTCTCATGTTTGGGCCGGTGCCTCAAAGTCTATTTTGAGGTTACTCGACCGTGTGCAGGAGAGGGCGAAGAAGCTTATCGGTGACAGTAGGGTATCCAACTCTATTGACTCACTGGAGCATCGACGCAGTGTGGGGTGCGTTACTCTGTTCTATCGTTACTACAATGGCTTTTGCTCTGACGAGATTAGGGATCTTGTTCCCGAAACGCGCACATTTTTACGTACCACGCGTTCATCGTCCAGAGCTCATCCATTTGTGGTTGATTGCCCGGGGAATCGTACTACGCATTACAGAGAGAATTCGTTTTTCAGCCGTACGCTTCGTTTGTGGAACAAGTTGCCTGCAGACGTGTTTCCTGCCTGTTATAACGTTGGAAAGTTCAAGACAAATGTGCACAAACACTACTCCCTCTTTCCCCCTCCTCACAACCTATTTTCCTAGTTCTGGTACAATGCACTGCATATGTAGGGGTCATCCCCTGAGTACTGGTCCTATTAAAAAAAAAAAAAAAAAAAAATCTGTTGCCTATACAACAGATGCCTGTACTGTAAGGAACCAGTGGTGATGGTTGACGGGTGAGTTTGGTTTAATTGCTGATGCTCTTAGTGGGCTTCGGCCTACCAGCTCATTAAGCCTTGTCCTCCATTGATTGCTGGGAAATTGCATACAGGAACCCGAACTCCTCAACAAGAAGTTGCTCAAATTTCATTTTGGCAAGAATTGCTACCCGTGTGAGCCTGGTAAGCCACACGGGGGGCGCTGGTGTATCGTGAATAATTCACTCCGTGGAACTGGTCTATCGTCAGATAAGGCCGCAAGGCAGGTGCTGATGTAAATCTTTTTCACAACTGCATAGCAGTCAGCTGTGTTCTTTAGAATATTTTGTGTAGCCTTTTAGTATTTAAAGTGTAAAAACACCGGTCATATAACGTTTTGCTTCTTTCAGAAATTATGAAAATTTTGGAAAATTGTTCAAAAGATTTATTAAAGTAATAATATAAATTAAGAAACTTTTTTAAAAAAAGTTATTAGCAAAATATGGCCAAAAACGGTACGAAATATTTGTGTTACATGCTTTTACACGTTAGCGACTTCAGCATGATTTTCTATGCAATAAAGCCTGTTCACTGATATTAAAAATATTTATTTTTTAGTGGGTGCTCATGAGTAGTGTAGCGGCTGCGAAACAACTAGTTGTCCCCCAGCTTCGTATATTCAATTATTTTTCCCCCTCTCTTTTCTTTGATCAAGTTATTGATCACGGCAATTATTGTTATAATTAAAATAAAAAATCCTTGGCTAAAGCCGAACTTGAACCAAAAAAGAAATGTCATGTAATTGGAAATCTCTATTTTTTATTATAATTAAAAGTTGTGTAACTCTAACAAAAATACCCTGTCAATGCGTATGTATATTTCAGCAAATTAAGACTTGTGTAGTTCAATATTGTCAAATCTTATTCGGAATAGAATATAATAAATGATTTTATTATTTTTTGTCAATCACTTGAATTTCACTTTTATTGTGTTTCTCGAATATTCATGCTTATGGATTCGTTGCACATTCTTGTGACCGACCATTCGCAACTGAAATCTGTCATTTCACCAGTGTGGTAATACTGTCTTTAAACGATAATTATTCGGTGGCACAAAATATTAAAAGCCGTTTATCATTAACTATAGTTTTGTCTGTAACTGCATGTATATACACACAGACTCGTATATATATTTAATGTGTTAACTTCAGTTCATATCTATGAATATTCTCAGTTGCTGAGATTAAAGTGAGGCTAGGCATTCTTATTGCAATGTCTGGCATGTACAAATCTTTTAATTTCTTTAAACATTTAAATCAGTATTGAAACATGGAAAATTAGCAAGTTTGCAAGACTATCCAATTGACCTACACTGGTAAATGCTTTTTATTTTTTTAACGTAAAGACAATTCTGATACCCTGTTCTGAAGTGAAGCGTTCCAGTTGCAGTAAGAGCGTTCTTCATCGATCGACAAAAATGTTACGTCAAAAGGGGAAGGTCAGGGCTATAAGGCATGTGAGGTAAAACTTCCCATCCGCTGTGTTAACTGGTTTTATAGCATGTGGCCGATTGTTATCATGATGGAAAATTATGGGCTCCTGTCTTTTCATCACCAGAAAAATACGATGCAAAAATAACTTCTTTTTGCAGCGTTCAAGCGTCGTTTCACCTCTACGCATCAATTCTTATGGGAACCAATTTCCTTGCTTTTGAATGAATCCCAACGCTTTTAAACTTAGGAAAATTGCTTGTTGTGGGACTCTGAATCACAAGGCAAGTTATTTTTGCGTTTGACGAGTAATACTTCCAACACCTCATCTTCAAATAATTCGGCTGACCAGTCTTTCCTTGTGGTCAATGTCGTAATCACCACTTTTGAATCGCCCAAAACCATCGTTCACAAGTCGTTTGAATTGATGCATTTTGACCGTAAGCTACTACCAACAATCGATAACTTTCATCAGCAGTTTTCCTCAAATGAAAGAATTCTACTACCGCTACTATTTTTAAGAAAATAATTAGAATTAAAAAGAAAAATGTTCTAATAATGCTTTGGAAACACAAAAAAGATCAATATTCCTCTTACGATTTGTTTTCCATAAAAACTTTGTGATTTATGATTTTTTCGATTACTGAACAAATTTTTTAAAGAAAAAACTGAAAATTTCAGTTATTTCGTTCCGCCAGAAAATGTATATTTAAATATAAATAAACAGTATCATTACTACGACCTCAGTAATCAGAACTTTTTCCAGTAGGGCATTTTAATACTACTGCCACTTAATAATAATGCAATTAAAAACAATAACAAATTGTTGAATCAGTGGTGACGTTAATTAAATATTTAATAAAATAACACTTGCTTGGGCTATTGATCCAAGTTTTGTTGTTGGAATTGGAACAACAACTGGAAATAAGACAATAAACGACGACGAACCAGTAGAATTTCAAATTAACTAATTAATACATGATCAACAGAGTTAAATGAAAAAACTACATATTTTTAATTGTAAACAGATTTCATTAAATAATAGAATGAAACGCTGCAAGAAAATTGATTATGTGCATAGTTTTAAATATTCGCAATCATTTATTTCGGTATTAAAAACTTTTATGTTATCATCAGGGAAACCGCAAATTCTCAAATTCCTTTTAGGGCAATGTTTGGTGCCTGAGATTAAATATTTAATTTTTTAGAAATTCGTCTTATCAAGTGCGTATTTTATATACAGATAAAAAACGTAATAGCTTACTTTCTGTGTAACTGAACTGTTAAGTTTTTATTGTATTTTATAGATTGATCTTTAAGTTTAGCTAAAATTGAGAATTGGCACAATGAAACAAGAATTTGGATAAAGCAACGCTTTCACGCTTTAGAGTCCGTTGTTTCCGTCCAAAGAGAATATAGGTGCACGTTTGGCGGCACTCCTCCTAACAGATGGAGTATAATGAGGCTCGTAAAGAATTTTGCCGAGCGTGGCACCAATCGCAAGACGGCCTTATCATCGAGATCATTCAATTCGGATGCAGGAAACTATCGCTGCAGTAGCTACTGCCATACAATCCAACCCTAGAGTTTCGACAAGGAGCTTATCTTCTCAAATGGGTGTCAGCAGACAGACTTAAATTTATTTCCATATAAGATTCAGTTAATAAACAAATTGAATCCTAGAGACTTCCCAATTCGTGCGGAATTTTGTGAGATGATGAAAACGTCTTGAACTACGTTTTTATGTCTGACGAGGCACATTTTGATTTAACGGCAATGTTAATAAACAAAATTGTCGAATATGGAGTAAATCTAACACGCAGATACTTAATCAGATGCAATTACATCCACTTCGCATCACAGTGTGGTGAGCAGTTTCTTCAAGGTTCATTGTCGGGCGTTACTTTTTCGAAGAAAACGGTCTTACTGTTACGGTCAATGGAAACCGCTACTTAAAGATGTTGAAAGAGTTTTTCTTTCCAGAATTGCGCCGAAAGAGAATACTGTTTGGTTTCAACAAGATGGAGCAACTTTTCACATAGCCACGCCTGTTTTGACAGAATTGAGTCAAAATATTTCCCAATAAACTGATTTCAAGTAACTCCATATTCCGTTGGCCTCCCAGGTGGTCTGACCTCACGGTACCTGATTTTTTTTTTTTGTCGGGTTATTGCAAACAAGAAGTTTACAAAAAACCCCCCAACAAATTTAGAAGATTTAAAGCAATCCATTCCAACGGTAATTGAGACAGTTCCCGCTGCAACACTCCAGGCAGTAATGAATAACTTTTTGATAAAATGGCGTACATGTGTCAACGAGAGTGGAGGCCATTTGAATTCAATTATTTTCGAAACTTAATGAATTACTTTAATAAAAACGTTTAATTTTTCAAATGAATTACTAAAAAATAAATTACGTAAACTTTACAAAAAGTTATTTAAGTTTCTTAATGTAGCAAAATTGATCAGCCACCTTATATTTTACTCATGGTGTATTTTTAATTCTTTCCCTTTTCGATTTCTGTTTTTACTGTTTTAATACACATTTTTAAGTTGTGTTGTATCCTGTCAAAATTATAAAATTTCGGACATATCTAAAAAAAATCCACGGTATAACCGCATATTTGTGCGGATATCGAAAAGTCTATAGTTGAGAGCCAGTGCTAGTACTAGTGATTTTTATATATACTACATGGGCTGAAAAGTTCCGGGTCTAACAAATAGATGGCGCTAGTTTTATTGCAGTTAATACTAACCTTCAAAAGCTGTTTCATAATATTATATTCATTAGTTCGTGAGTTATTGTGGTAAGAGTGACGCAAGTTTTGATATTTTCAAAACAATGAATCAAAAACAATTTCTTGTTTTAATTTTATTGGACAAAAATACAGTTTAAGCGAAGCTATGGCTTGAAAAGTGTTATGGGGACTCCACTCCATCAGAAACAACAACAAAACGTTGGTTTGCTGACTTCAAACGTGGTCGTAGAGACACCGATGAGGCAGAACGCAATGGACGCCCAATTGAGGCGGTAACACCAAAAAACATAAAAGTAATCCACAAAATCGTTTTGAATGATCGAAAAGTTAAGTTGCGTAAGTTAGCTGACATCGTAAAGATATCAAAAGAACGTGTTGGCTTTAGATTGCATGAGCTGTTGACAAAGGTCGAATGATTTTAATTACCTTCGGTTTTGATTTAATTATTTAATTAATATTCAAAAGAAAAACTATTAAATGGTTTAAATATTTGTGGGCGGTCGCTCGGTAGTTTTGCACTAATTATTTTACTAATGAGTTTTTTTATGTTAATGTAATAAATATGCCAAGTGCTTGGCATAAAAGGTTTACATTAGTTTCAAATATTTTATTTTGTTTTTTATGTATTGTACTTCATTGTCGACTTTTGTCAATAATTTAACGCTTATGATTTTGGTATTAAACAGCAATACATATTTTTTTTTATATATCGAAGTTTCTTAGCGAGTAAATAATCAGCAGGTAGTGATGGTGGCTGTGTTTAAAAAGATTGTGACACGATAAAAATCAGTAACAAGTCACAAGCAAGTAACAAGAAAACACAAGTAACAACAACCGCAACAACACCAGCTGACATTATTGCCAATTGCTGGCTGGATGTTTTTTGTAACAGCCACGTTGTGGTGTAATTAAAAATATTTTCAATTCTTTTTGTCTAAAAAATATTTTGTATATATAATTTTATTTTGTTTTTTCATTACAGTAATAAGTCGATTAGAGCTCATAATGAACCAGACGGTTTGAGGATAGTGCAAGTACCGAATATTTTATTTCAACAAAATAACATATTAATTTTCCTGAGGATGATAACAAATTGTTATCGAAATATTGAAAATAAATACTGTTGAATTTTTTATAAAAAATAAACAACGATCTTTAGCTGCAAAAATAAGAAATATTTACATAAACAAGATCAAATAATTATATATCAAATATCAACAAAATAACTTTTATTCGCTGAAATTTCAATTACATATTTGTAATATTAAGAAATGCTTATTATTGATTTTGTAAAGAATGAAAAATATTCGAAATTTCTGCCAGCTTTTAGTTAATTCGATAGTTGTTATCAAGTTTGCCGCACTTATAAGCGTTCCATAACATCTTCTAAGCCAATATCGCTTTCTTTCGCCTATTGCAAACTTTTATAGTTAATGATATTTACAGAACAGAAAATTAAATACAAATTTTCTAGACGGGTCGCTCATCTGCATTTTGTAAACACATGAAAAACCCGAAATTATGTAACACCCAATGAAGTAGCGTTTAGGAGTTGACATATGTGTATTGCAAGTATAGCGTCAGTTTATGTAATGTTGCATCTATTGAAGATGCAAGATTCGAGGATGCACCACTATTGAGGTATAGAAAAATCGAGTTACTACTGTATATACAAAATCCCCCCGGGGAACAGGTTTTGCCTTGGCGTATTCCTAACTTGGGCGCTCTGTTTTTCGGGGAAAAGAGGGGAAGGGGTTCCTCGTTTGGTGCCGCAAACAAAAATCTAGGAAGCCACATGACTTATGTTGTGTTGGTTTCCGAAGCCCTTACCAAGGGTATAAATTGGCAGAACGGGGATGAGCATGGCCCCCGGGTAGTTCTGCTTGCGGTTCGACCCGGGCTGAGCATGGTTGAGGTGCCTACCTTGGATGAAACGTTCTGGCTGTGGTTGAAACCTAAAACGCGGGAAGGGAGTGGTAGTATCCTTGATAATTGTTTGGTGTGTGGCTTTTTTCGGGGGCTAACAATCTCCCGAGGATCTGTTGCCTATACAACAGATACCTGTATTGTAAGGAACCAGTGGTGATGGTTGACGGGTGAGTTGGTTTATGGGCTGATGCTCTTAGTGGGCTTCGGCCTACCAACTCATTAAGCCTTGTCCTCCATTGATTGCTGGGGAATTGCATACAGCAGGGATTAGAAGGCCCGAACTCCTCATTGCTCATATGACCGCAATCATACGGAAGAATTGCTACCTGTGTGAGCCTGGTAAGCCACACGGGGGCGCTGGTGAATCGTGAATAATTCACTCCATGGAATTGGTCCACTATCAGATTAGGCCGCAAGGCAGGTGCTGATGTAAATCATTTTCACAGTTGTATATACAAAATCTGCCCCGGGAAGCTTTGGCGTAGACGAAACTAGGGCATTCTGTTTTCTGGGGCATAGGGGAGAAGGAGTCTGTCGCTTGTTGTACCAAATAAGACTCTAAGAAGCCGCATAACTTACGTTGTGTTAAAGACTTTCGCAACTCTTACTAAGGGTTAAAATTGGTAGAGGGGGGATCAGCAAGGAGGTTTCGCTTTGCAGATTTCTCGATGCTGATCATACGTTAGGGGCCTGCTTTGGCCGCAGGGAATTATTTTTCCTGATTACTTGGGGGCTATTAAATCCTCGAGGTGCTGTTATCTTGCAGCAGATAATTGTACTTAAGGTACCAGGGATGGTAGTTAGGCGGGTGTTGGTTGAGGGTAGGTGTTCTTAATGGATTTCGGCCTACAAACCATTAAGCCTTGCCTATCAACTGAACTCAAGCAAGGAGTTTATACATATGGCTACAAAGTTACGTAAAAAGATACGACTTGTGGGAGCCTAGAAACCCACATGGGGTCGTGGAATTGGTCCATTATCAGAATAGGCCGACAAGGCAGGTGCTGCTGTAAATCCATTTCGCAATCAGTATATACAAAATTAAGCAATATTAGTAAATAACTGCAGGAGCATGTTGTAAAAAGATTGGATAAGCTGTCGATTTTTTAACTGAAATATAATAGGTGTACATTTTTGCTTCCGCCGTTTAGCAATATATGGCTGTAGCGGCAAGTAGCAGTCGAAGTAAATAGATCGTAGATGTCATACAATAAGATTAGCTCATTAAGTTATTCTCGATTAAACAAGTCAGCTTACGATCCAAATTCTCGTCATTTGTGTTTTAATATGAAGAAATCTGTGGCTAAGGCTCATCCAATGCTCTCAAATACTTATGGTGAGGGCACTATTAGTGAAACGCGCCGAGAATGGTTTCAATACTTCAAGAACCCCGATTTTGACATCGAAGACCAGCATGGCGGTGCAAGAGGTTTACGAAGATGCAGAATTGGAGGCATTACTTGATTAAGAATCGAGTCAAATGCAAAAAGAATACTTTAAACAATAAATGTATAATGAATCATAAATGTATAACCGGCTTTGTACAATAACACCTCGAATTTCGGAAAGAAAAACGGCGAAAGCAAAGTTGTAGATATTTTACATCCTTCAAGCAAAAGCTGGTTTAAACCCCGCAAAAGTAATCAAACAGAACAGGAGCTACAATTTGCGTCAACATTTTCTGCTGTAAAAAAAATTTGCTTTAACATTCTATTTGAAATAACATAAATCTTAAAAAGTTTATTTTTACAAATTCCATGCAAATTTCTTAACAACTCCATTTTCCAGACAAATTGACACTAAAAAATAAGCAGTGTCTTTCCAGAAAGCTCATTTCGGAGACATTTCTTTGCACAATGTTGTAACACAAGCTTGTCAGAATAAGCGACCTCCCACCATAGCATTTCCATTTTGAGGTAATTTTGCAGTTTCGTTAGATTTGGAAAAATTCAAAAATTTCACCTGCGGGTATTCCGTATAGCCAATATTTCTCAAACCAATTTTTTTCTTTTTTAGGAAAAAATATTCCCTTGTCTTCAGAAACTCAGGTAGAGAAAATATTTTTATTTTTATTTCTAAAATTCTAAATTAACCATAACTTCTAGAAAAAAATTGTAGTTTTGAGAATTGTCATCATTAAATTTTCAATAAATCAAAACCAGCAAAAACAGACGTATAATAATACGGTAATAAGTTTGACGCACTTGTACGTAAGTTTGCGGATCTTTCAGCTTAAAGAATGCCTAAAACAAACATCATGCATTTTAACGATCGAGCCCCTTTTAAAACAAAAATAAAATAATTTGGAACAACATTTAGTTTTTAAATTCTTTTCAAGTTCTTCAACTATTATAAAAGGCATTTCCTTGTAAGACATGAAAATATATAAAAACCATAAATGGAAGAGTCTGCAGTTTAAAAAAAGAAACCGACAGTTACGCTGGTTGCAAGATAAAAAAGTAAATGATTGAACTTAAAAGATTTGTCAAAAGTTAACGCTTTAAGAGATGATACATATTTTGTCTCACATCCAAAATAAATTATTTTTAACATGTTCACAATATGTATATGTATGTAATATTAAGGCCATTCTTTACATGTAGTATATTATATAAAGTGTATATTTTTTCATTAAAGGGTTATCAGAGTTCGTGCCATTTCATACGCAAAGAAAAATCAATCTCAAATACTGTTGTGACAACCAGGCAACCATACCCAATTTATAGAATTAGGCGTATTGTTTATGTAATCGCATATTATCGACTTTACTGCAGTATTTGTCACCACAAATATATTATTGTTTCGGTAATTTAATAATAATATTAATTTTATTTTAATAATAATAATTTTATTGTAGGCATCTGACAGTTAAATTTTAAGGGCTGATGTTGATTTAAATGGTTTAAATTTGAAAAAAAAAAACACAAATTATTGTGGATTATTGGCATTTATTTTAATTTGGCATAACAATGTATGGAACAATATATCGGCCTCGGCGGCACACCTCCATCCGATGGTCCAAAATTTCGATGATGCTGAGGCATAATTGCGGTTTTTTTTTTTTTTTTTTTTTTTTGCTTTTGCTTTTGCTTTTGCTTTAATCAAAAATTAACTTTAAGCTGTAATAAACATTAGTTAACAATAAGAATTTCTTTAATTAACGCTCTAAAACGAGTGCTCTAGTATTATAAAGTTATGTCACTGTCATTTTGGATAACGCCTTTACTATCCATTTCAAATGGACAAATCCATTTTCTAAGGAATTTGTTATATTATATACATAGATTGTGTATTAAGAAGCCATTATATAATTATTTTCAGTACATTTGCAATAACGTACAATATGATTCCTTACTAGATTAATGATAAAATTATCTATACGAATTATGTTTGCTTTATTGTACAGAATTTTATTTGATATATACTTATTGAATCCACTTTGTAGATATATAAATTGAACTCATTTTGCTTCAAACTCTCGAACTAAAGTTGTATTTAATGAAATACAACAACAAGAAATAATAGTATTTAATTTAATAAAACTGTTCGGTCACTCAAATTGATTTGATAAACTTTTTGAAGATGCTATCTAAAACATTAAATTCAAGAGCTATTTTGGAGATAAGTCTAACTGAAAAATATTAAGATAAGGTAAAGGTAGAAATATCTGAATCCATAAATTTTTATATTGAAGGATTAAAACATATTTGTCTAAAAACATTTTGCTACAGACGACTCTGTCGCACTCCAACACTTCAACTTAACAAAGTTTATGAAATATGTAAATAAATAAAAAACAAAATAATTTTGAAACTCAACAACTCAATCTTCATTGTTTTAATAGAATATAGCATTATAAAAAACAATATTTTACATAATTATAAGACAAAAATCTGCATTGGTGAGTGTCGAGTTATGAGAGTTTTCACAATTTTCCAAAATGAAAAAATATTCGCATTTTCACATTGAAGAAAAATATTACAAATTTTGGTTAAAATGACCAAAAACGGCAGCTCTGCCTATAATATCGCATGCTCGTAAAGCACGCCAAGCAGTAATTTTTAGTGGATGTAGATACTCGTAGTGTTTCAACAAAAGTGGTGTGTTGTATATTATCTTCTCTCCAAATGCTACAATTCTGCTCAGCTAAAAACGGACGTCATGGGACAACAAAATTCAAGATTAATACAAAAACAATACTATTATTTATTTCGATAACAAATTTCTGCAATTTGCAAGCGCTGCTTTGGTGGAAGACTGTTAAGTGTTACAAAGTAACACTATTGTCAATTCAAAGTTATGAACCCCTAATATATAGTTGTTGGTTGAGTCGTGATTTCTCGAAAAACTCTTGCAGATTTTGTAACCGGGAAGAAAATACAACTTCCAAATCGTTCTGACATCAATAGCAAATTATACTTTTTTGTTTCCATTTTTTCTGTATTTAAAACAATTTGAGCTTAATCTTGTGAATTTCTAACTAACCTGATGAATTTCGAACTAACTTAAGTTTAATCGTGATTTAAAAAAGGAAATATAAAAAATAAATTACCAAATTTTGTCAGGATTATTGTATAGTTCACATCGACAAACAAGCCATTTTCTAACGATTTTTTCCGCAACGTAGTAAAGGGCTAGACTGAAACCTGACAATATCTTACAAAAAAATAAAATAAAAAATTGTTTTTGAGGGTTAAAAGAAATGAAGAATAACAATCCCTTTGACATTTTGCGAACAATTGCATAAGAAATTAATAATCTGAATACACGTTTAAGTACAGAATAAAAAAAAGGAAGTTTTTTGTAAAAAAAAAATACCGTAAAAATAAATCTGTATGAAATTGTTGTCGTGTAGGAGGATTTTTTTATAAAAAAAAAACACACACACACACACGCTGGTTATTGGCATGTAAAAAGTCTTGTTGTTAAAATTTAACAGTTAAAATTTTTATTGAAAAGTATAAAATAATAAATCATGTCTGATGAATCATTTAGCCGTTGGAAATTTATGAAATTAAAAATTTACTTTAAAATGAAATTAAAACAAAAACACCGTTCGTTATGCCTCAACAGGGAAAGCAGTAAGGATTTAAATTTTTGTTTAACAAAAAAAAAAAAAAAGAAACTGTAAATTTATTCCTAAGTCAACACAAACACTTAATAAAAAATAAATATAAAAATTCCCTTATAAGTTTTTTTCACCAAGGAACATAAAAGCAAAACGATTTCAGCATGTGATTAAAATGACAATGATCATAATGATGATGGCAAACTAAAAACAAAAACTGGTGGGTTTGCTGTTTAAATTGTTCCATTACAAAGGGATTGCGGACAAAATTGCCAATTGGTGTTTAAAATGGCAGTCTATTTTTAGCTTTTAAATCATTTCGATCGATCAGTTTAAAATTAGAATTCATGGCTTGAATTTTATATAATATAAAAAGCAAAAGAAAAATATGAAGTGTTTTTGCAATTGGCGATGTTGTGGCCAAGGA
Source organism: Thecocarcelia acutangulata (assembly GCA_914767995.1). NCBI lineage: Eukaryota > Metazoa > Arthropoda > Insecta > Diptera > Tachinidae > Thecocarcelia > Thecocarcelia acutangulata. The sequence goes on along the minus strand of OU612094.1, from coordinate 167,729,232 downwards.
CACTTCTGCAAACAAAGTGACAAAAGCTTATTGAAATTTTAGAATAGCAAAAATAAAAACAACAATTTTCTTGCTGGCCAAAGATAACTCGATCTTCTGTATTGGGTTTTTTACCAGAGACACGGAGATAAGCGGAATTTAAACGTGGGGTTCGGTGGTACCACTAAATTGCGCTGCGCTATTGCTATTTTAAAAAATTATCGATGCTGTGGACAGGAGTTATTTGAAAGATGTGAATTATTGCTATTATTATTATATTTCATTGTTTTATTTTATTGAAAGGCGAAAATTTTAAAAATGCGGATACGCAATAAGTATAGAACAGTGTGGCATTATCCAAACATATTTCACATATAAATAATGTTTAAAAAAAAAACCTGAACTGCCAAAAAAATAGTGCAAAAATTTTAATTTCAGGTTATTTTAGTTAAAATATCTGGAATATTCATAAGCAAATTAGAGATATTGACAAAACAAGCAAAAGAACTTGAACCATAAATGACCGATAGCCACTGATGCTAGTGCTTTTAGCTTTAAGATTTATTGTAATTTTAATTATAATAAATATGTAAATAAATTTACATTATATGTCATCGAACGTATATTCTTCTTCTGAAGAATATTCAGATATTCTTAATGAAACATGTAGTCGGCTTTTTAATATCACACCTAATAAAAAGTAGCGGATTCATAGTCTTTAATGTAATTCTATTTCGATTTTTTGTTTTTATGAGATTCATGGCACCAAAAACCTTTCCAACTTCCGCGTTGTTAAATGGCAAAACCGGGAACATTATTGAAAAAGTCGCTAATTCACTAAATGGATTTCTATTTAATGCATTTTTAAATATTCATGTCCATACGTATAGCCAGAAATCAACCGTTGGATTCTTATTTAACCATTCATATGAACTTAGTTTTTGCCAAAGACGTTCTAAAGTTTCAATTTCTCCTACAGTGAAATCAATAATTTTTCTACTAGTCGTTTAATTAGCATTTACAGTTTTTAAACTATTTTCTTTACAAGAAATATAGTACGAGTACATATGTCATAAATTATAAAAATTTTTATTGAATTTTTGATGAACTTTTATAATTTTTTAAATTAAAATTTTGGTTGTACAAATGTACAAACCAAAAATTTTTAATAATCGTTGGTTAAGTTAACATACGAGTATGCTTTGAGCAAAATTACTATTTTGAATGTTCATAAATTAAATAATTCTGAAAAATGCTAAATTTTTAGTTAAATAATGCTAATTACTAAGTGTATAAACACATTTGTATATACATACAAATATGTTCTTTATCCATATTTGGCAACACTATTTTTGATTTACTTGTAGCTAAGTCAAATATTTTGTTTGTTGGGGTTAGTAATAATTTGGTAGCCGTAATCCTCCTAAAGTATTGATCCGAACTGATTGAATTTCTGGTTGTGCTTATCTCTCCAGAAAAAGCTTTTTAACTATATAAGTATGTAGTACAGCCAAAAAAGTGATATAATAAAAAAAGCGTTTGCCTCCTAATTATATAGATGATATTGTACTTTACATTTGTCAACATGAACTAATAATTTCATAAAAAAATTTTAAATATATCCTCTGGCCTGACAGGAATTATAACACTGAAATAGTTTGGTCACCAATTATCTCCTAATATACTTACGAGTATGTTTTATCTTCTTTTACTCTTATAAACGGTGTTTGTAGAGCTTCAAAACTCGGAGTTGGTACTGGAATAGTTTGGCCACAGACTATTTCGTATCTATGTTTGGATTCTTTTACTTTTATAAAGCGAATTGTTTAGGTAGGCAGGCCGCTGGATACCCCGGAGTAGTATAGGTTGTCCAGCTGACTTTTTTAGTTATTTAGGGGTTCAAAACTTTAAGTTGGCAACAGTTTATAATTGATTTGTGTGTGTGTTTTTTATTTATTTATTTATTTATTTATTTATTTATTTATTTATTTATTTATTTATTTTTTATTTATTTATTTATTTGCTTTTTATTTTTTTTTTTTTGTCATTTAATTATTTGATTTTGTTTAAGTAAATATTTATTTTTGCAGCTAAAAATCGTTTTATTTTATATAAAAAATCATCGCCGCATACGATATCGAATTAACTATCGTATCGAATAACATTACGATACATCTAGATTATGGCAAACAAAGTATATCGGAACGTAATTTAAACAAAATGTAATAGATTGAAGACCATACGTTTCCTAAAAGTACGAATACAAAAAATAAGTCCTTTAACTTTTTTATATTATTGCAACACAATTTATTCGATATCGTATGCCATGATACAAAAATAAAAAATTTCGATAATTTTGCTCGATATCGTATGCGGTGATTTGGCTCCAGTATTTATTTTCAACATTTCAATAACAATTTGTTATCATCGTCCTGGCGTCCTAAATACTGTTGAATTTTTTATTTAAAATAAAACGATCCTTAGCTGCAAAAATAAGAAATATTTATTTTTTATATTTTTTTATTTGTTTATATTTTTTTATTTTTTTTATTTTTAACAAACACAAAAACTGCGAAGCTTTTTTGCTTGTTTGCAGTAACACCCAGGGTTTGATGCAGGGATCAAACCTACGACCGCGAGACTGTTGATTGAAGTGACATTTCATTATGGACAGACTTACACCAAAGCAAAGCTTGCAAGTTGTACAAATTTTCGATCAAAGTAAATAATCAAAATGGTGAACGATGAAAATTGGCGTTCCGGTTTAGTTTGTGCTGTATATGCGCCAGCCACATAAAGGGCATCATATTTAAAGATTAATGTTATACAATTTTCTATGCGAAAAAGCCCGTTTCTTCCATGATATTAAAAACATATTGCTTCGCGTCATTGCGATTTAAATTTGTATAACTATAAAAAATTTTGAACTTACAGCCATTTAACCAATCTCGAAAGAATATGTGTGCAATCTAATCAATTTAGGGTTATCTATCGCACTATTATTCGTTCGTGTGTACTTCTTCAGTTTTGAGAATGAAGTTAAAAAAACCCAAATCTATTTTCTTTCACTTAGATTGCGAACGCAAGCACTCTGTTAAAATTGATAAACACGCTGTTAATTTGTTGATTATATTATTATTATCGTTATTTTTATTTATTTATCTAATATCAATATATTAATTATATTTTCGGCTTTATGTATAATCAAAATCTTTATGCTAACTAACTAGTTGCTAAAGTTTTTGTGTGTAAATTCCCATAAGGGAAAGATATCAGCTAGTTAGTTAGCACAAGGTTTTTTATTATACATAAGGCCGTATATATTTAAGTCAATAATTTAAACACTTTATTTTAGTTATTTATTTCTTTCAAAACTATTATTGGCATACGATTTGTAAAGTTTTCTCATTTGATAAAAAAAATTTTTTTGGTGAATTTCCAGGCGTTACAATTTTATTTTAAAAAATATCACACTTCTATTTTTAACAATCAATTGTTTAATATTTGATTCCTAAGTTTTCTTTTAGAAATTTTTCACTCTTTTCAAGCCGTGAAACAATTCTTTTTATCTCCTTAAAATGGTTGGATAAGCCATAAATAATTGTCAGATTATTTTCAATAAAAACAAAGCATTATTTAAATCTGTTCAATATTTTAAACTGTTCATACCGTGGTGTACATCCATCCAAATGTATATACATATATGCATGTAGCGTATGTGTAAAATGGATATGGATGTTTGCATAACTAAAGTTTTCACAGAAGACAATCAAATTTATTTTATTTAAAACAATTCCTTATTTTACAAATATGGCAAAAAAGTATTTATAACAATTTAAATGAAGAAATTTGCACACTTTCGAAGAAAATAAATCAGTTACATATATACAAAACAAAGGCTTCCTCCTACTCATAATCACAAAGACATTTTTCAATAAATGGTAATTATATAAATTTAAATGGAAATTTTATAATTCATGACTTTGTTCAATATGTGCGTTTTTGATAAATATTTATTAATTATAAGAGGTAAGGAAAAGGATAAGACAAGATTTATATCATGTCTTATCCATTACCAGAGTTGAGATTTCTGTTCGCAATTTACATACACACATATGCATACAATAACTGAAAGCAGAAATTGTGAATTTTTTTATGTGGGTTTTGCAACACCTTTATTTCAAAATAAGTGCAAGCGTTTTTTAATTACATGCAAGGTCATGCTTAAGTTCAAAGTAGAAAGATATATTTGCTTTTTCCACTGTTCAGTCTTGTTTAGGTTGAGTTACTACCAGAGCTGCCGTTTTTTTTTTTTTTTTTTTTTTTTTGGTAATTTTAACCAAATTAGTATTATTTGCGAATAGGTATATCATTTTGGTTTTTTTTTCTTCGGACACAGAGATGTCCGCTTATAACAAGTACTCATTATTTAATTAAATTTTATTAAAACAATGCTAGTAGGCTAGTCTACGGTTGTTGAGAAAATATATGCGTCGATAGGCTGCTTTAGCTTAGACAGGTTCAAGTTGCTCTGTTTAGCCCCAAAATAATTTTCAATGTTTTTGATGTGTTGGAAAGCGACAAAGTCGCCTCTAGCAAAAAGCTTAGGGGAAATATGGTTCAATATATACATTTAGAATTTATGGAATCAGGCATTTCTACATTCACCTCATCTTCAGAGTCTTCTGTTAGACTTACGAGGGCGGATTGATATTGAAACTACCTAGCTACGGTAGATGGCAGCACAAACAAACAAAATTTTTGTTGAACTTGCGATCTGTCAGCTGTTAAAATTTCACCCAAATTCACCGATTAGTTTATTTGTTGTAGTCGTTTGAAGTAAGCCACTTTTGTGTTTCTTGAAAAATGGAAAAGTGAATTTCGTGCAGTGATTAAACACTATTATTTGAAAGGGATAAATGGCGAAAGAGAAAAAAGAAAACCTCGATAAACATTATGGTGAGTCTGCTCCATCAGATTGTATGGCAAAATATTGGATTGCTGAATTTAAATGCAGCCGAACAGGCAATGCAACAATACCATCAGCAAGAAGGTTAAAAGAAGAAAATATTAAGAAAATCGAGTCAAGTTACGTAAGATTGTTGAAATGGTAAACATACCGTATGAACGTATGTTCAAGATTTTACATGAACATTTGCATATGATAAAGCTATCGGCAAGATAGGTGCCAGGTTCGCTAAGTGTCGAATAAAAACGAACTCCATTTCGCAGCGGTGTTTGGGCATGATAAAGTGTAATCCTGTTGATTTTTGGCGTCCATTAACGAAGGCCGGGGCACATAGAATCCGTCGTACTTGTCCGTCTCCTTTTTCAAATGGCATCAACGAAGTATGAAGCTGGCACAATCAGTACTTTATTAACGGATATAAAATCAACTGCATTTTACTTTAATTTGATTAAAATCTTTGAATTTATATTTCAGACACAGCACAAAAAAACACAAATTTTGAACGAAAAATTATATCAAAATATTCAAAAAATATTACCAGATAGTCGTCAAAGATTTCAACGTACGTTAAAAGTTGAAAGTTGCTCAACTTTAATACTTTGCGTACATGCATTTCAACTTAGTTGTCAGTTGAAAAAGGCAACGTATAACGTACGACGTATTCGATGTGCCCCGGCCTTAACTGTTGATGAAACGTATGTCCACCACTACATGCCTGAAACCAAAAATCAATCGAAACAATAGGTGGGAGCTAGTGGAAGTGCTCCGAACAAGGCGAAGACAGTGAAATCGGTTGGCAAGGTTATAACCACTGTATTTTCTTGAAAAGGGAAACCACAGTCACAGAAAATTATTATTGTGCATTATTAGAGCAATTGATTGATGCAATCAAAAAAAATAGACCATATTTAAAGAACAAAAGGTTGCTTTTTCTTCAACACAAAACACCGATTCAGACAGCATGAGATTCAAAATTATTCGTCTGGCATCAAAATGTTGTGGTAGTGTTTGGGAAATAGCTTCTGGATTTATGACAGAAATTTTTAATCGCAGTCTGAACTAAAAAGTTCATTTTTATGGTATTTGCACAAATGTTATAAAATATTTTTGCTGCTCTTCTTGGATATAATAGTAAAAAGCTTTTCATTCTTTTATCACAACTGCACTTGTAGTTAGTTATCTACTGCTGTCTATACATACACATAGTACATCTATTGCTGTTTTCCACGTTTTTTGTGGTGAATAATTACAAGAATTTCTTGGGTATTGGATCTATTGACGTTAATCACGCCATGGTTTTGTGGTGTCTGCAATTTAGATTGGTTTCGTGCTGTCTATGACGAATTGTTAAAAAGAGAAATATAGTGTATTGGATATAAATCGAATTATTTTATACACTAGTAAAAAAAATATGTATTGATAATCCTATTGCAAAAGAGAGTGAGGGTGCAGAGACTTTTAAAGTGGAAATAGGGAAAGAATTTGGATAGTTAAAAAATCTTTTACGATATGAAAAATGATTGCTAAATTTATTCCATGTTCATAAAATTCGCAAAGATTTCTCTACCTGTTTGAAAGAAGTCAAAGTGAATTTGATAAAAGCAAAATTCAAATTTGATGAAACAAAACAGACATAGAGACAAGAAAATAACGGAGCTTAAAATACAAATTCGTTTGCTTTACCTGCGAATCAATATATGTATATGATATTGTCATTGCTAGTCTGCCTGATCAGCTTGAGAAGTTAAGTCACACGATTTTTGCTGTGTGTGCTTGGTTGAAGGTGAAAATTTTAATATCCGCTATTTTAAATGCGATGTGCGTTAGGAAAATATTGCTGTGATGTTGCTGTTCGAAACAAGTTGTTATCAAATTATTTCAAAAAAACAAGTCTTTGAAGATATGTGATGCGGATGGGCAATCCTCATCTACACGCATCTATTTTAAAGATAACTACTCACCGCTGGCAAATAAGCTATCAAGATTGTGTAGGAAATTTTCAAAGGATGACCGGATCTCCCGTTATTTCTTTAAATATCGTAATTTTTTTAATTGCAAATTTAGATTTTAGAGCTTTATGAATTTTTAGATGTTTTTAATATTAAACTTTAATTTTCTTATATTCACCTTTCCTCCATCATTCTTCTTTGCTAGAATATCTATTACTAACTTTCTTTTCACGAAACGCTGACGCACATGTTGTATGATTTGATTGTAACATGAAATTAATATGAATCCTTGAAGTTTTTTAACGTGGCTATTTGTCTTTTATTGATGAGTTCAAATATTACGAGTATTTCTTTCACAATCGGGAGGTAATTTTCTGATATGAAAGATAATTTTTTTATTATAATAATGTGTGTTCGCTTTGTTTGTTACCTCAACATATAATTTAAAAACTGTTTGTCGCCACATAGGCAAAAATTTGACTGTTGTTGGGATTAAACATGTGCAATAGTGTAACAGAAATTATTATGAAAACTGTATGGCGGTACACAATTTTTTGTAACTTTTCTTAATGTTTTGTTATTGAAACTTACAATTTTATATTGCTGAGGATACTAACAAATTGTTAGCGAATTATTAAAAACAAATATTCATAAACCTTTCTTTTTTTATAAAAAAAATAACCTAATGCAGAAATTTAGACAAATAAAAATAAACGAGATCAAATAATATGAACACTGAAATTAAATAATTGTTGATCAATTATCTTACTATAGATTTTGAATTGGATATTATATTGTGGTTTTCCTATTAAAAATTGTTGATTTTAAATAATTCAATATAATTATATTTATGAAAGCCATACATTTTTTGACAATTTCTTAATAAAGTTCATTGAAAATAATTTAAAAATATACAAGTAGTTAGTTAAGAGAAACTTTTTAGTGCGTAAAATCAGTATCATCCCACACATGCACGTTCAGTTACATATCACTCATTTATTACAACAAGGTCATAACTCAAAAGAAAGTTTAAAGTCTTTTGAATTAAATTTTGGCGGAATACAAAGGATAGTTATATTAACAATTCTGCATTGTAAACTCGAAGAAAGTATTTTTTGAGTAAAGGCGTTGTTGCAATAAAGCAGCGATATTTGCAAATATATTTGCTTCATATGTATCATCCTACTCAACGAAAAAGGAATATATTTTTTAGTTTGTTTCTTATGGTACCTTTTTTCCTTATAAGAAAAACAAGGAAGTTTATATTGATGTAAATAATTTTCTCTCAAAATGAAAAAGCATCAGACAAAAATAAAATTTGTTATGAAGTAAAAAAAATATCAGAAATAAAAGTAAAAGTAAATTAATTATATTTTGTTTTCACCTGATCTTCTTCAGTTTTAACACAACGTTTAACTGGAGCTAACTAATATAAATATTATCAGCCATGCCACAAAGTTTAAATCCGTTCGGAAACGGAATTGATTTATTTTTTTTTACTTCTTCAAAAAACGAAGAACTGAAAATTTTTTGGAATGAAATCATTTCTAATTGCAAGAATAAGACTAGTATTGTCTTATAGCATAGATATGCCGAAATAAGTTTTAGATTTTCGTTTTTTGAGAATTAAGAAACCGTTAATTCCATTTCCGAACGGAAGTGAATTCAGTGACATGGCCGTATAATTAACTGGTGGTTTCAACTAACTGCATATTGAATATATTAGTGAGTTAAGAAAAATAAGTATTTTATGACTGACGCTAGAACATATAATTCATGATTTTTACGTCTTGCAAATGCTAGCAGTGCATCTTATGAAAATTAACTGAAATTTTTTAAATCAAACGGTAAAAAAACAAGAAATGATAATGATTAATTAAATAGAAGAAAGCAAATAATAGAAAAAGAACCCGTCAAAAATTTTGTACCATTATACAAATATCTCAGTGTCCATATACAATTTTGAATGAAGAACATACAATTGAACAGATTTAATACAAATATTTCGGACAAGATGGTGGTAAATTAACAGCTGACAATTTTCCAACATTTTTGGCTTTAATTTCGGTTCGGTTTAATGATCATAAAATATGCATATAAACTATTCTGCATTTTTGAAAGCAAACATATAAGTATGTAAGCTTTGAACATTATATTACATGTATAGAAAATTCACAAAACTTACCTTGATTCTTTTGTTCCCCTAGAGCTATCATCTGATTCATGACGGCGACGTTTAGCATCAGAACGGTTGTTTTTATAGCGCAGGCTATTACAAAGAAGAACAAAATGATCAGCTGTTCGTATTTTTTTGTTTTTAATGTTTGTACTTACGGTGAGGCAACTTCAGGAGCTAAAGGTGGTTTTTCATCCGAGTCAGCACGCCTGCGTTTATCACGCATCCCACCAGAGGAACGGTCCCTTGAATGATGGCGTCTACGAGTACGGGGCATCTAAAATTAAATTTCACATTAAATGTTAATATTTTGCCACATTCTAATTAAAAAAATTTAAATTATAACAACTAAATTCTAAATTTTATCTTCTTTTATGTTAAATTATTTAAATTTTTGCAGCTTAAAATCTTTTGTTTTTTTATAAAAAAGTAACGTATTTTTTATTTCTATTTCGATATTTCGCTAACATCGAATGATATTCGGAATTGTCAAAAGCGTTTATTATTCATGAAGTTTTAGATATCAAAATTTCAGTTGGAGTATAGAACATGCCTGACAGTAAAGTTTTGTCTAAAACGAGTCTTGTTTACTGAGTAGAGACTTTTTTTACTTGGAGAAATGTGCCGCACCAGAGGATTGAAAAAACTGCATCTATTTGCCGAAAATTCAATGCAACCCTAGTGTTTTGTAGCTTCAAAAATTGGGCTAATTGGTCCATTCCTGCAAAGATGCGTCTAGAAACGCAACTGCTAGCCGCGGTAAGCGTTGCACAACCACGCTTAGGAACCTTTCGGCAGTGATCATTTTATTAGTAGTTTTGGCAGTATCAAATTGCCAACACAATGATTTGCACTTTTTTTTACGCAGAAATTATCCATATAGGGTCTACATCTAGAATCGTATTCCTTAACTCCTTGTCTTCATCGACTTGAATATGACATGAACATAACGTAGGCAGAGCAAAGGTCATGTTCGGCATGACGCTCATACCAATTTCATGGCTAATGGAGACCCACAGTAAATAGTGGGAAGTCTAGTTTACGTTAGTATATTTGAAAGACACTTGTCGTATATGAAACTGGAACTTTGTTAAATAAAAGTACATATACATACATATGTATGTATAAATACATATAGTATATACCTATACGTGTGCTTATTATATACGTACGTATATATTTGTTGCGTTGAGTATCAACGCAACAAATATATACTACGTAATTTATATTTTTAATAATTTTAAACTACGTAAATTATATTTTTAATGCAATAATGCATTAAAAATATAAATATAATTTATTAATTATTACGAGTGCGCATAAGTTGTCTCCTCTTCATGATCACTTGTTTATTACCAGTACTCGTAACTACATATGTATAGGGTGTTTTTTTAAGCCCGATAGAACTTGAAATTGTAAAAAATAACACAAAAAATTAAATTGTAATCAAAATTTTTTTTTATTCGAAAGATCAATACGTGACATTAACATTTGAAAATGATTTCGGGCATATGGGCACCGCGGGTGTTCTTGACGAAGCGCATTCTGGACGTCCAATTTTGGGCCACTTTTTCGAGCACTGCTGGCCGTATGTCACGAACAACACGAACAATGCTGGCCTCCTAGGCGTCAATTGTTGCTGGTTTATCAGCATAAACCAGTGACTTCACGTAGCCCCACAGGAAATAATCGAGAGGTGTCAAATCGCACGACCTTGGAGGCCAATTGACAGGTCCATTTCTCGAAATCAACTTATCGCCAAATTTTGATTTCAGTAAGTCGATGGTTGCGTTCGCCGTATGGCACGTAGCGCCATCCTGTTGAAACCACATCTCCTCCGGATCAATGTCATCCATATTTTCAAACAAAAAATCATTGATCATGGTGCGGTAACGATCTCCATTGACCGTAACGCGAGCTCCGGCCTCATTTTTGAAGAAATAAGGTCCGATGATGCCACCAGCATGAAAACCGCACCAAACAGTGCATTTTTCTGGATGTAATGGAGTCTGTAGGGTCTCTTGTGGATTGGTCTCACTCCATATGTGGCAATTTTGCATATTAACAAACCCGTTAAGCCAAAAATGCGCCTCATCGCTGAACACAATTTTGCGATAAAACAACGGGTCTGATTTTCAAAGTAAATTTGGATAATTTCGTAGCGTTGTTCAAGCGTGAGTCTATTCATGATGATTTGTCAGAGTATACTGAAACAAATAAAAAAAAATGTTTCATCAAAATTTAATTTTTTGTGTTACTTTTTACAATTTAAAGTTCTATCTAGCTTAAAAAAACACCCTATATTTCCATAGTGGGTATAAAAGAATTATAATAAACAATATATTCGATTAAAATTTTTTATGTATATAAATTAACACGCATTATTAATTACCTTTTCGGCTGGAAATAATTTGTGCACTTCTTGGTTTTGGAGGTAAAAAGGTCAACACCAAATTAAAAAAAAAAACAAACCGAAATGGAGACCAATATTTAGATTTTGGTACTTAAAATCTAAGCAAAACTTGTTTCTTTAAAAAAAAGAAGGAAAAACACTAAAAAGCAGACCGACAAGGTGATGAAAACAGTAAACCAGCCAGAAAAAGTATACGACAAAATAATTGATTTTTATTCCACACTTTTTTTTTGCTTTATTTTTCAGTTTTTATATTATATGTATATACGGCAATTGTAACTTTTATTTAAAACAGCAACGTTGGATAATAGTTTGTAAATATTTTATTGAATTTTTACAAATTTAATCAGAAAAACTTTTAGCTATTTGTGATTCTATGCCAGATATTCCTTATTGGAATTTTTCGACTGTCAAATATACATGTTTTGTGACAATGTTTCAAGAAGCGACATCTGCAGGATTGTTTTGCTAACTATATAAAGACAATAACAGGGTGTTTCCTATTATTAATTATGTGTTAACACATGAATAACACTCAGTTCACACGTGCAAGTAACTTGTTACAAGTTGCGAGTACATATTAACAACCAATGCATCGAAAAAAATAATAAAAAACCTTGCAATTTGCACGATTGTTTACACACGCAAGTGCAAATTCATTTTCAACATGTCGTCGAAGACAAACGATGTACGCTTTTGTACTATATGCGCTTTTAATGTCTGTGCTGCCAAAGTTTTAGCATAGCAATATTACAGGGGAATTATATTATGTACATAAATTTTTCACAATATAAAAAAAAAAAATTTGTATTCCAAATAAAAAATAAGATATAGATGTTTATTTATTTATTTATTTTTTTTTTTTTTTTTGTTTTTAAGTTGTTTTCGGCATATAACTAAAAACATTAATATTTTAAAAAATTTTCCTTGAAAAATACCCATTCAAGTTAAAATAAAATATCTATGAGCAACACTGTTTGTTTCTGCTTGCATGCAAGTGAAAAAATCACTGCCAACCAAAATCAGTTGCAAGTGAGGCTACTACATCCAGGTGTGGTCGTAAAGCAGCTCTGGGCTGGGGAACAGCTCTCGCGTCATCTTAATTATTTCTTGTGCGGTCAGGCTTGTTGTTGTTGTTTGGCCTTCGAGAGTTTTGCGTCTCACTATCATTGGTTAGCTGTCTACCTCAACTAACTGTATTAGTTTACAGTTTTTGTGCGGTATTTCGTTGTTAACCACGCGGCAACTTCCTATGCGAAGGCATAGGTCGATATAGTTAGTCACAGCGCTGTTAATACCATCGTGGGCATAAGGTCCACGTTACTCCGCCCATGCTGTGCATCTTATACTTTGCAAATTTATTTGCAACTGTATAGTTACCAATACAATACAATACTTCCAGCTGTGTGAATGTATTAGTAAAAAAATGGGAATGGATTGGGTTTTTTGCACTTGCACTTGCGTGTGTAAACATTGAGCAAGAGAAAACATTTATGACAAATAAAATTGATGATACAAAATTAATTATTCAAATATAAAAACAACAGTTCTCAAATAAATGCGTGGCTCCTAATAATTTGTTAAAACGCATAGGAAACCTCAATATTTTAATATTGACTGATATGACTTGCGAATTGTATAAATAAGAACGTTGTTATACAGTAAAGATGCATATATGTTTAAAAATTGTTTTTTCTCTACTTGACAAAATTGTTAAATATTTAAAATAGCAATATAAATGATAAATAATAAAAATCAATGTACAGGGCAAAACACAAGCTAAATATCTACAGATGTAATGGAGTAAGCTCCTTACTTCGCAATATACTTGGGAAACATGCAAATGTATGAAATTTGATTTGACTAATTCAGTAAATGTTACTTTTGTAGTTGCTGCAATTTTGTTTCAATTATGGTTTAATTTCATTTTATATAGAGCTTCATTGAAATTTCTCCTCAAAACCTTTTCACCTTATCTCACCATCATAGTATGTTAAATACATGTAAGAGCCCAGATAATTGACATTGTTTACAAGTAACCTATTGTAAAATTTTTACAAAATATATACAAATAAAAATAATAAGCGATCAGTAACTTCCAATGGTTAGGTAATTTTCCTTAACAAATACTTACTAAGCTTTGTTAAGTTTTTTTTTTTTGCATACGGCCGTAAATCTTTTACAGAACAAAATGCCTTTCGACTTGCATGACTTTATATAGATATACATCAACTTTGACTTAAACTGTTGATATGTAACAGATATGTACGTTAATGTTTTGAACTTTATGAAAGTTTCGAGGTTTTATGGAATAAAGTGTGTTTGTTGATTTGCTTGTAAACTATATAGGTATAGCAGCAGGAAGAAAATATAAATATCGTATAACTAGAGCCATTCAATGTATTTGTAAAACTATAATTTTGAAATATGTATCTATCGGGTATGTTCTTGATTCTATTTTGAAATGAAAATAGTTTGAAATCACATAAATTTCAAGCGATGGTGTTCCACATTCTACTCTTTACATTTGTGTTTTGATTTCGAACATTAATTTGTAATGAATTGTCTGTTTCTTGAAACTACTTTTGCACAAAAAGTAGTACATAGTTTGAAAAAAGTTTTTATTTTAATTGTGAAAATGAAAAATTTTACAGAAAAACTGAGTATAATTACAATCCCATTGAAATGAGAGGGTTAGATGCCGAAATATTTATTTGACATACAATTGTGCATATATTTGTTTAGATTAAAATACGTAGAATATATCTTTCCATTTTTGAAAAATCATTCCGTGTTTGGAATAGACTTCCTTCGGCACATAAGTTATTTTCTTACTCTATTCCTACTTATAGGAAAATGCTGTTAAATTGGTTTAGCTCTTAACTATTTAATATGTGTAATGTCTCTGGTGATAATAAATAATAAAAAACAATTTCGGTTTATTTGTATATATGGTATTCGTGGTAATTATCTTTTGAACTATTGCTTTGAATTATTATTGATTAGTGTTAAGATGTTAATTGTACTACATAAACATGTATAATTGGCCTTACAGGCTTCCTATGTATTGAAATAAATAAATAAATATTTATATGGAAAATAGGGAAAATATTATATAAAAACTAATAATTGTTATTTTATTAACTAAAGTTGATTGGCGATATTATCTCGATATTATGCAGCGGTTACAGAATCACAAACTCATCTGAATCATTTGCATAAAATGCTACTTAAAAAATTATTATCATCGTTGTTGACTGAGAATTTGATAAATCTAACTAAATTTTGCTCTTATAAAATAACAAGCATTAGATTAAAAATTTTTGCACGTCGTTTTTTGGGCAAGTCATATTGCCAAAAACAAAATAAAATTGAAAAAATGGCTCAGTATAAAAAAAAAACAAAAAAAAATTAAAACGTGGAAAGTTAAAACTGATCAGTATTAACTAATTTAATTCCAACATTTTAAAAGCTGTAATAGTTTGTTTTGGTCTTTCCGTGTTTTTTATTGATAAGTTCAAGTCAAATGTCCACAAACACTAATCATTTTAAACCTAAAAAAATAATTCTTTCTTCTTTTTTTAACATGTATGATTTAATGGCCAAAGTCCAGTTTAAGCACACTCCTCCAAATTGAAAAAATAGGGGCTTAGAAAATTGAAAAATAAGAAGAAAATGTTAGGTGAGAAAGTTGACAGAAACGTATGTATAGTTTTGAAGTTTGGATAAGCATATACATAAAATTGCAATTTTCCATTACATTTTTAAAGTTATTTATGCAAATTTGGTATGTGTGTGAAGTTAGCTCCGTCGTCAGCTACGTTTATAACAGCCCTGTTCTTTTTAACAGTCTGCTATACAGCATCTGTTATCTTAACAGACTGTAATATTTGATAACATTTTTATTTTATTTAAGTAACATAACAAATATTTCAATGGGAAATGTTACTAACATGCCTATGTTAAAGACGTAGCTGAAATTAGCTTCGTCAGCTCCGTTTTTAAAAACCTGTAACTCTAAAAATATTAAAGTTATTTGAGAAAAATTTTAAATGTTGACAAATTTAGAGAAAATGAATTTAACGTAATATATAAATGTGACCTAAGTGATAATTTATGGCCAATTTGAGGAAAAAAACGAAATTTTGTTAATGCAAATTTTTTTAAAATGAGAAAAAATGGCCAAAATCGAGAAGGTGCTGTCATATGGACCTATATGGGTGAAAGCCATGACAATGGAGATTTCAAAACTGTATAGCTTATATCCAAAATCAGTATAGATTTTGAGAAATTCAATTTTGAAAAAAGTGAATTTTACCATATGGGCAAATTTTGAAAGTCAAAAAAATGGCCAAAATCGAGAAGGTGCTGTCATATGGACCTATATGGGTGAAAGCCATGACAATGGAGATTTCAAAACTGTATAGCTTATATCCAAAATCAGTATAGATTTTGAGAAATTCAATTTTGAAAAAAGTGAATTTTACCATATGCGCAAATTTTGAAAGTCAAAAAAATTGCCAAAATCGAAAAGGTGCTGTCATATGGACCTATATGGGTGAAAGCCATGACAATGGAGATTTCAAAACTGTATAGCTTATATCCAAAATCAGTATAGATTTTGAGAAATTCAATTATGAAAAAAGTGAATTTTACCATATGGGCAAATTTTCAAAGTCAAAAAAATGGCCAAAATCGAGAAGGTGCTGTCATATGGACCTATATGGGTGAAAGCCATGACAATGGAGATTTCAAAACTGTATAGCTTATATCCAAAATCAGTATAGATTTTGAGAAATTCAATTTTGAAAAAAGTGAATTTTACCATATGGGCAAATTTTGAAAGTCAAAAAAATGGCCAAAATCGAAAAGGTGCTGTCATATGGACCTATATGGGTGAAAGCCATGACAATGGAGATTTCAAAACTGTATAGCTTATATCCAAAATCAGTATAGATTTTGAGAAATTCAATTATGAAAAAAAAGAATTTTACCATATGGGCAAATTTTCAAAGTCAAAAAAATGGCCAAAATCGAGAAGGTGCTGTCATATGGACCTATATGGGTGAAAGCCATGACAATGGAGATTTCAAAACTGTATAGCTTATATCCAAAATCAGTATAGATTTTGAGAAATTCAATTTTGAAAAAAGTGAATTTTACCATATGGGCAAATTTTGAAAGTTAAAAAATTGGCCAAAATCGAGAAGGTGCTGTCATATGGACCTATATGGGTGAAAGCCATGACAATGGAGATTTCAAAACTGTATAGCTTATATCCAAAATCAGTATAGATTTTGAGAAATTAGGCTAAATTTCTCAAAAATGTTATCTTATATTACATAATGTTAATAACAGTTCTTGTGTGAGACAATGTTAAAAACGTAGCTGAAATTAGCTTCGTCAGCTCCGTTTTTAAAAACCTGTAACTCTAAAAATATTAAAGTTATTTGAGAAAAATTTTAAATGTTGACAAATTTAGAGAAAATGAATTTAACGTAATATATAAATGTGACCTAAGTGATAATTTATGGCCAATTTGAGGAAAAAAACGAAATTTTGTTAATGCAAATTTTTTTAAAATGAGAAAAAATGGCCAAAATCGAGAAGGTGCTGTCATATGGACCTATATGGGTGAAAGCCATGACAATGGAGATTTCAAAACTGTATAGCTTATATCCAAAATCAGTATAGATTTTGAGAAATTCAATTATGAAAAAAGTGAATTTGACCATATGGGCAAATTTTCAAAGTCAAAAAAATGGCCAAAATCGAGAAGGTGCTGTCATATGGACCTATATGGGTGAAAGCCATGACAATGGAGATATCAAAACTGTATAGCTTATATCCAAAATCAGTATAGATTTTGAGAAATTCAATTTTGAAAAAAGTGAATTTTACCATATGGGCAAATTTTGAAAGTCAAAAAAATGGCCAAAATCGAGAAGGTGCTGTCATATGGACCTATATGGGTGAAAGCCATGACAATGGAGATTTCAAAACTGTATAGCTTATATCCAAAATCAGTATAGATTTTGAGAAATTCAATTTTGAAAAAAGTGAATTTTACCATATGGGCAAATTTTGAAAGTCAAAAAAATGGCCAAAATCGAAAAGGTGCTGTCATATGGACCTATATGGGTGAAAGCCATGACAATGGAGATTTCAAAACTGTATAGCTTATATCCAAAATCAGTATAGATTTTGAGAAATTCAATTTTGAAAAAAGTGAATTTTACCATATGGGCAAATTTTGAAAGTCAAAAAAATGGCCAAAATCGAGAAGGTGCTGTCATATGGACCTATATGGGTGAAAGCCATGACAATGGAGATTTCAAAACTGTATAGCTTATATCCAAAATCAGTATAGATTTTGAGAAATTCAATTTTGAAAAAAGTGAATTTTACCATATGGGCAAATTTTGAAAGTCAAAAAAATGGCCAAAATCGAAAAGGTGCTGTCATATGGACCTATATGGGTGAAAGCCATGACAATGGAGATTTCAAAACTGTATAGCTTATATCCAAAATCAGTATAGATTTTGAGAAATTCAATTATGAAAAAAGTGAATTTTACCATATGGGCAAATTTTCAAAGTCAAAAAAATGGCCAAAATCGAGAAGGTGCTGTCATATGGACCTATATGGGTGAAAGCCATGACAATGGAGATTTCAAAACTGTATAGCTTATATCCAAAATCAGTATAGATTTTGAGAAATTCAATTTTGAAAAAAGTGAATTTTACCATATGGGCAAATTTTGAAAGTAAAAAAATTGGACAAAATCGAGAAGGTGCTGTCATATGGACCTATATGGGTGAAAGCCATGACAATGGAGATTTCAAAACTGTATAGCTTATATCCAAAATCAGTATAGATTTTGAGAAATTAGGCTAAATTTCTCAAAAATGTTATCTTATATTACATAATGTTAATAACAGTTCTTGTGTGAGACAATGTTAAAAACGTAGCTGAAATTAGCTTCGTCAGCTCCGTTTTTAAAAACCTGTAACTCTAAAAATATTAAAGTTATTTGAGAAAAATTTTAAATGTTGACAAATTTAGAGAAAATGAATTTAACGTAATATATAAATGTGACCTAAGTGATAATTTATGGCCAATTTGAGGAAAAAAACGAAATTTTGTTAACGCAAATTTTTGTAAAATGAGAAAAAATGGCCAAAATCGAGAAGGTGCTGTCATATGGACCTATATGGGTGAAAGCCATGACAATGGAGATTTCAAAACTGTATAGCTTATATCCAAAATCAGTATAGATTTTGAGAAATTCAATTTTGAAAAAAGTGAATTTTACCATATGGGCAAATTTTGAAAGTCAAAAAAATGGCCAAAATCGAAAAGGTGCTGTCATATGGACCTATATGGGTGAAAGCCATGACAATGGAGATTTCAAAACTGTATAGCTTATATCCAAAATCAGTATAGATTTTGAGAAATTAGGCTAAATTTCTCAAAAATGTTATCTTATATTACATAATGTTAATAACAGATCTTGTGTGAGACAATGTTAAAAACGTAGCTGAAATTAGCTTCGTCAGCTCCGTTTTTAAAAACCTGTAACTCTAAAAATATTAAAGTTATTTGAGAAAAATTTTAAATGTTGACAAATTTAGAGAAAATGAATTTAACGTAATATATAAATGTGTCACATTTATATATTACGTTAAATTAATTTTCTCTAAATTTGTCAACATTTAAAATTTTTCTCAAATAACTTTAATATTTTTAGAGTTACAGGTTTTTAAAAACGGAGCTGACGAAGCTAATTTCAGCTACGTTTTTAACATTGTCTCACACAAGATCTGTTATTAACATTATGTAATATAAGATAACATTTTTGAGAAATTTAGCCTAATTTCTCAAAATCTATACTGATTTTGGATATAAGCTATACAGTTTTGAAATCTCCATTGTCATGGCTTTCACCCATATAGGTCCATATGACAGCACCTTTTCGATTTTGGCCATTTTTTTGACTTTCAAAATTTGCCCATATGGTAAAATTCACTTTTTTCAAAATTGAATTTCTCAAAATCTATACTGATTTTGGATATAAGCTATACAGTTTTGAAATCTCCATTGTCATGGCTTTCACCCATATAGGTCCATATGACAGCACCTTCTCGATTTTGGCCATTTTTTTGACTTTGAAAATTTGCCCATATGGTAAAATTCACTTTTTTCAAAATTGAATTTCTCAAAATCTATACCGATTTTGGATATAAGCTATACAGTTTTGAAATCTCCATTGTCATGGCTTTCACCCATATAGGTCCATATGACAGCACCTTCTCGATTTTGGCCATTTTTTTGACATTGAAAATTTGCCCATATGGTAAAATTCACTTTTTTCATAATTGAATTTCTCAAAATCTATACTGATTTTGAATATAAGCTATACAGTTTTGAAATCTCCATTGTCATGGCTTTCACCCATATAGGTCCATATGACAGCACCTTTTCGATTTTGGCCATTTTTTTGACTTTCAAAATTTGCTCATATGGTAAAATTCACTTTTTTCAAAATTGAATTTCTCAAAATCTATACTGATTTTGGATATAAGCTATACAGTTTTGAAATCTCCATTGTCATGGCTTTCACCCATATAGGTCCATATGACAGCACCTTTTCGATTTTGGCCATTTTTTTGACTTTCAAAATTTGCCCATATGGTAAAATTCACTTTTTTCAAAATTGAATTTCTTAAAATCTATACTGATTTTGGATATAAGCTATACAGTTTTGAAATCTCCATTGTCATGGCTTTCACCCATATAGGTCCATATGACAGCACCTTCTCGATTTTGGCCATTTTTTTGACTTTGAAAATTTGCCCATATGGTAAAATTCACTTTTTTCAAAA
Organism: Thecocarcelia acutangulata; assembly: GCA_914767995.1. Classification (NCBI taxonomy): domain Eukaryota; kingdom Metazoa; phylum Arthropoda; class Insecta; order Diptera; family Tachinidae; genus Thecocarcelia; species Thecocarcelia acutangulata. The sequence goes on along the minus strand of OU612094.1, from coordinate 167,708,861 downwards.
TTGAATTTCTCAAAATCTATACCGATTTTGGATATAAGCTATACAGTTTTGAAATCTCCATTGTCATGGCTTTCACCCATATAGGTCCATATGACAGCACCTTCTCGATTTTGGCCATTTTTTTGACTTTGAAAATTTGCCCATATGGTAAAATTCACTTTTTTCATAATTGAATTTCTCAAAATCTATACTGATTTTGGATATAAGCTATACAGTTTTGAAATCTCCATTGTCATGGCTTTCACCCATATAGGTCCATATGACAGCACCTTTTCGATTTTGGCCATTTTTTTGACTTTCAAAATTTGCCCATATGGTAAAATTCACTTTTTTCAAAATTGAATTTCTCAAAATCTATACTGATTTTGGATATAAGCTATACAGTTTTGAAATCTCCATTGTCATGGCTTTCACCCATATAGGTCCATATGACAGCACCTTCTCGATTTTGGCCATTTTTTTGACTTTCAAAATTTGCGCATATGGTAAAATTCACTTTTTTCAAAATTGAATTTCTCAAAATCTATACTGATTTTGGATATAAGCTATACAGTTTTGAAATCTCCATTGTCATGGCTTTCACCCATATAGGTCCATATGACAGCACCTTCTCGATTTTGGCCATTTTTTTGACTTTGAAAATTTGCCCATATGGTCAAATTCACTTTTTTCATAATTGAATTTCTCAAAATCTATACTGATTTTGGATATAAGCTATACAGTTTTGAAATCTCCATTGTCATGGCTTTCACCCATATAGGTCCATATGACAGCACCTTCTCGATTTTGGCCATTTTTTCTCATTTTAAAAAAATTTGCATTAACAAAATTTCGTTTTTTTCCTCAAATTGGCCATAAATTATCACTTAGGTCACATTTATATATTACGTTAAATTCATTTTCTCTAAATTTGTCAACATTTAAAATTTTTCTCAAATAACTTTAATATTTTTAGAGTTACAGGTTTTTAAAAACGGAGCTGACGAAGCTAATTTCAGCTACGTTTTTAACATTGTCTCACACAAGAACTGTTATTAACATTATGTAATATAAGATAACATTTTTGAGAAATTTAGCCTAATTTCTCAAAATCTATACTGATTTTGGATATAAGCTATACAGTTTTGAAATCTCCATTGTCATGGCTTTCACCCATATAGGTCCATATGACAGCACCTTCTCGATTTTGGCCATTTTTTTGACTTTGAAAATTTGCCCATATGGTAAAATTCACTTTTTTCATAATTGAATTTCTCAAAATCTATACTGATTTTGGATATAAGCTATACAGTTTTGAAATCTCCATTGTCATGGCTTTCACCCATATAGGTCCATATGACAGCACCTTTTCGATTTTGGCCATTTTTTTGACTTTCAAAATTTGCCCATATGGTAAAATTCACTTTTTTTCAAAATTGAATTTCTCAAAATCTATACTGATTTTGGATATAAGCTATACAGTTTTGAAATCTCCATTGTCATGGCTTTCACCCATATAGGTCCATATGACAGCACCTTCTCGATTTTGGCCATTTTTTTGACTTTCAAAATTTGCCCATATGGTAAAATTCACTTTTTTCAAAATTGAATTTCTCAAAATCTATACTGATTTTGGATATAAGCTATACAGTTTTGAAATCTCCATTGTCATGGCTTTCACCCATATAGGTCCATATGACAGCACCTTTTCGATTTTGGCCATTTTTTTGACTTTCAAAATTTGCCCATATGGTAAAATTCACTTTTTTCAAAATTGAATTTCTCAAAATCTATACTGATTTTGGATATAAGCTATACAGTTTTGAAATCTCCATTGTCATGGCTTTCACCCATATAGGTCCATATGACAGCACCTTCTCGATTTTGGCCATTTTTTTGACTTTCAAAATTTGCCCATATGGTAAAATTCACTTTTTTCAAAATTGAATTTCTCAAAATCTATACTGATTTTGGATATAAGCTATACAGTTTTGAAATCTCCATTGTCATGGCTTTCACCCATATAGGTCCATATGACAGCACCTTCTCGATTTTGGCCATTTTTTCTCATTTTACAAAAATTTGCGTTAACAAAATTTCGTTTTTTTCCTCAAATTGGCCATAAATTATCACTGAGGTCACATTTATATATTACGTTAAATTCATTTTCTCTAAATTTGTCAACATTTAAAATTTTTCTCAAATAACTTTAATATTTTTAGAGTTACAGGTTTTTAAAAACGGAGCTGACGAAGCTAATTTCAGCTACGTTTTTAACATTGTCTCACACAAGAACTGTTATTAACATTATGTAATATAAGATAACATTTTTGAGAAATTTAGCCTAATTTCTCAAAATCTATACTGATTTTGGATATAAGCTATACAGTTTTGAAATCTCCATTGTCATGGCTTTCACCCATATAGGTCCATATGACAGCACCTTCTCGATTTTGTCAAATTTTTTTACTTTCAAAATTTGCCCATATGGTAAAATTCACTTTTTTCAAAATTGAATTTCTCAAAATCTATACTGATTTTGGATATAAGCTATACAGTTTTGAAATCTCCATTGTCATGGCTTTCACCCATATAGGTCCATATGACAGCACCTTCTCGATTTTGGCCATTTTTTTGACTTTGAAAATTTGCCCATATGGTAAAATTCACTTTTTTCATAATTGAATTTCTCAAAATCTATACTGATTTTGGATATAAGCTATACAGTTTTGAAATCTCCATTGTCATGGCTTTCACCCATATAGGTCCATATGACAGCACCTTTTCGATTTTGGCCATTTTTTTGACTTTCAAAATTTGCCCATATGGTAAAATTCACTTTTTTCAAAATTGAATTTCTCAAAATCTATACTGATTTTGGATATAAGCTATACAGTTTTGAAATCTCCATTGTCATGGCTTTCACCCATATAGGTGCATATGACAGCACCTTCTCGATTTTGGCCATTTTTTTGACTTTCAAAATTTGCCCATATGGTAAAATTCACTTTTTTCAAAATTGAATTTCTCAAAATCTATGCTGATTTTGGATATAAGCTATACAGTTTTGAAATCTCCATTGTCATGGCTTTCACCCATATAGGTCCATATGACAGCACCTTCTCGATTTTGGCCATTTTTTCTCATTTTAAAAAAATTTGCATTAACAAAATTTCGTTTTTTTCCTCAAATTGGCCATAAATTATCACTTAGGTCACATTTATATATTACGTTAAATTCATTTTCTCTAAATTTGTCAACATTTAAAATTTTTCTCAAATAACTTTAATATTTTTAGAGTTACAGGTTTTTAAAAACGGAGCTGACGAAGCTAATTTCAGCTACGTCTTTAACATAGGCATGTTAGTAACATTTTCCATTGAAATATTTGTTATGTTACTTAAATAAAATAAAAATGTTATCAAATATTACAGTCTGTTAAGATAACAGATGCTGTATAGCAGACTGTTAAAAAGAACAGGGTTGTTATAAACGTAGCTGACGACGGAGCTAACTTCACACACATAAATTTGGTATCATTTGAAAGTTTCTAAATAAGGCGGTGTTTGTTGTACTATAGAAGAGAAAATCCCTCCGACCGGGCAAAGGCCGGCTATATAGAGAAACTTTGTTTAGCGATGCCGGTGTTTGTATACCATAGAGAACAAAATTCCTCGGTCCGGCCGAAGGCCGGCTATGCATAAGAATTTTTGTTAATTGACCCAGTGTTGTTTAATAAAATTGTAATCACATTCTTGTTTTTTTTTTAATATTTTAACATCGAACATCGTGACCCTTGTTTATAATTTTGTAAAAACTGTATTAGCACCTATGGAATTAAAATATTCTTGCACGATCTAATTTATTTATAAGAATGTGATAGATGCTAGGATGTAATCATATATAGCTCCTCTATTGCAACATAGCCATATCAAAAAAAAAACTTGTTTCGTGAAAAGCAAATTTCAATGTTTAGTTTTCATATAAGTATTAGAAATTTTTTTTTTTTAGAAAATATCTCCTAAATATAATAAAAGTACTTTGAATAAATTTTTAGCACAATATAAAGGGTAGTACTGTTAACAATTTTGCATTGTTAACACGAAAAGCTCATTTTTTGAGATATGACTATGTTGCAATAAAGAAACGATATGTATGTATATCATGTGAAGGTTTTTTCAGTCCATAATCTAAATCGACTACCACACTGAAAACGAGTTAAAAACATATTTTCATTAAAGCCTTTAATTGTATTAAATAGAGAGACCCAAAATTACCGAAGATTTTTTAATTTTTATTTCTTTTTAGTATTTTCGACATAAGACTTATGGACTTTAATGTGGGACATTAAAGTCCATAAGACTTATGGACTTTAATGTGGGACAATTACACCCACTTATGTGTGCTGTTTAGTGCGGCGTTTATTAAGAAAAAATAATTGATCCATTTTTTTATTGAAAGTAAGCACAATGGTGCCATCACTGTTGTTCAATGTCAATGTTGGAAAACTTTTTACGATCGGTTTTTATGTCGATGTCGCAATAAGCGGTTATAATTAGTCTCTACGATCTGTGGATTTACACCTCAAACTGCTTCCTTTGAAAGAAGGAAAAATAAACAGCCACCTATCTAGCTGTACGCGGCAAAATCAACTATATACCTACAATACCTAACACCTGAAGGTTTGGGAGAGGATATGGAACACTAACTGTTTATTTTAAATAGAATGCTTTGGGGACATTTTCAGTTCCTCAATTGTTCTATACAAAATATTGAAAAGAAATTTTAAAAATTATTTACCTTAAATTTACTGAACCGTTTTCTTTCGTAGTAAAAACGGAAGAGAAATTAAAAAATAAAGGTTTAAAGTTGTAAATAGTACCATAACAAACGTTAAATGAACATAATGTAAAATTTAAATTAGAAAAACAACTTTCCTAGTTCTCAGGACTAACAGTTTCATGAAAAATACTACAAAAAAATATGTACTGGCGGTTCAAACCCCTGAGTAATTATAGGCCTCCCTGCACTGTTGTTTCTAAACATGTGAGCAATGGTGATAGCACTCAGTCTAGACAAGTTGAGTATTTCACCAAATACCTACATAGTTAGCAAAAGCCATAGAAAACAATAACGTTATGAAAAAATAAAAATTAGTTTGACAGGAAATCGGGTTTTTGATATATTTCATAACTTGAATTTACAACAATTGCTTTAATAGTTGCATATATTAAAGATTCCACCAACTTTTCTTTAAAGCGTTACAAGCCGAAAACTTTGTAGATAATTTCAAAAGTGCCGTCCACAATCGAGATCAAATGTTTGAAATTTTAAAGGTATGACTGTGAATAGAGCTAATGTATTCATTGATAAAAAGGCGGGAATATAATAAAAAAAAATAATTATTTATTATCCCAAAAAAAGTAAAATAAAATTTGCATTAATGCAGCATTTCTTTAGAATACAAATCGTAAATAAAACAATGACCCATAAAAACAAAAATACTACAAGCCAAACACATACAGACGTAAAAACGCATGCAATATATACTTATGTACATACATATGTACTCGTATAAAAAGCAGATAAACGATTGCCTACGTTTTGCAAATACACAGCTCATAAACTGATAGTCCAAGATTAAAATAATTTTCTACGATTTCTTACCTCTTTTACTGATTCTACTGTGTTAGCAAAAGTAGTCTTCTTTGAGGTTGAAGGAGTTGAGGCAGCAGCAGAAGTGCTGCTGGATGCTGTTGTAAAAGAACTTGGCGAATAAGTCAACGCCAACAGTGAAGGCGATGCTATAGCTGGATAATATAGTTTGTTCCAAAGCAAATTTACCAAATTCGATACGCGTTTCCAAGGTCTCAAGGCAGGTTTTTCCAGACTTATGGACATGGAGACAATCCGTGGCCTTCTATGCACTTTCCTTAAATTATTTGCAATTAATTTTAACCACACACAACAATCTTCAGTTTTCTATTTTCCTGCTTATTTATTTACTTTTGTACTTGTTTGTTGAGTAGTCCTATATTTGTTTTATAGTGGAGCTTTTTCGCTTTGCTTACAAAATGTCAAATCGACAAAAAGAAAATGCACAAAAACAAATTCAATTGCATAAAAAACTCTTAATGCAATCCTTCACTTCGCATTTGTAAGACTGAGAAAACTATATCATGCTCCACGCTTGCGGCTAACAAACACAACGAATGCAGAAAAAGCAATAATTTGCATCAAACAATTATGAACGAAATAAAAAAAAATTATTGCAACTGTTTGTTTATAAGCAATTTTGGAACTAGTTAGCAGTTTCTTGATATAATTCTAGCAATGACAAAAGAATGTCTATAATTTGACCCAATTCTTTTGAAGTATTAAATTTATGGATTTATTTGTACGATTGTTTGGCGCGACAAAGACTTTTTTGAGGTTTGTTTATAACTCGCTGCTTATATATTTTGAAATGGTAGCGAACTAAGAACTGCATACAACTTCAGGATATAACAAATGCTGCCACAAAATGCAATAACAGCATTGCCAAATATTTTTCAGGGTAAAATTATTTAGTATACAGAGTCATTTATTATACATATATATTTTTGGATTGGGATACACAATCAGGAGACAATTAATAAACGTTGTAATGGAACACATAAGTAAAAATTTGTGATTCACAAAAATTAATACGCTGTTCATAGAATACAGACGAGCGACTTATATAAAAAATTTCAATGGAAATCACTCATAAAATTCAGTAACCTGAAATTTTGTTGTTGGGTTGCTCGTCTGCGTTCTATGAACAACACATAAGGTTTGACATCCCACTTGTGTCCAGTCTGGCCCCGTTGTGTTGAACAACACAAATAAATTTTTTATATCCATTAAACCTTAGCACTTTCACAAATGCTAAAAGTGGAATTAGCCGTTTACTATTTATTTTTAATTTTATACTTTTATAGGGTCACAAAAGTGACCTTACTCAATTAGCTTCTGATCGTTGGAAAAAATTATATATATATATATATATATATATATATATATATATATATATATATATATATATATATATATATATATATATATATATATATATATATATATATATATATATATATATATATATATATATATATATATATATATATATATATATATATATATATATATATATATATATATATATATATATATATATATATATATATATATACACCTAAGTCTGTTTTTACACGGTAGATTGGTTCCAGGAGAAGCCGTGTAAAAAAAAAACGTGTAAAAAAAGACATTGATCTTATACAAAAATGGGTGATTTGTTCCTAATCTCTAAAACCTATTAAAATTAGTGAAAAACAAGAATTTTTAAGAACAAGAATTCATGTTTATTTTATTAAATCAAATATATAATGCTTATTTTCACAAGCATAGTAATTAATGATAAAAAAGATATGCACTCTAATCTTAAAAGTAATATAAATTAAATGTATGGCAAGTTCAGGAACTAAAAAACTATGTTGTGAACGAAAAGAGGGGATTTCACTTAAATCTTTAAGCTAGTGTTCGCAAACTATCGGTACTATCGATGGTTTCAGACTTTTTTCTTTCATAAATACTTTTTTGTGATATGAACATACTTCTCAAAAATTAAATTTGACAAAAAAAATTTAAGTACATAAAATTTCAAATCGTGCTAAATGGAATAAAATCGTGTAAAAAAATTAAAAATATTCAATTTTCAAACCGTGTTATATTAAAACCGTGTACAAAAAGACCGTGTAAAAACAGACTTAGGTGTATATATATATATATATATATATATATATATATATATATATATATATATATATATATATATATATATATATATATATATATATATATATATATATATATATATATATATATATATATATATATATATATATATATATATATAGCAACACACAAAATTGTCGGATTTGCGGCTTAGAATATACTCAGGCAATATACAAGAATATGAGAAGCAAATGCACCCTCAATGAGCAGTTTTCTAGTGATGTCGTTTTCAAAAAAGACGACGCCGAAATTGTAGTGATATGTTACTATAGTATTCGTTATAGGAACGTGGTAACAGAGTGCACATGTTACATAAGAATATTGATTTATTTCACTTACAATTTCTATTGATCACGTTTTTCATACCATGCGAATTTTTATTATGTAAAAGTGTTGGAAATCCAATGATAAGGTGAACAACCTGCCATCAGGCCACTTGTCGGATATTTTACTAAACACAAAATCGGAACTGTATTTTACAGTACAATAAAAAAAAATCAAAACTCCTACTTTTATGTCAAAAATAATAAGTGCACTTTTACTGAGACACCCTTCATATGTGCGAGTTTATAGCTATGAACATATGCATGCAATATACATATATACAGCTTTAAACAGGTAGTGGCAGAATTACAATAAATATAACATCAACAAACATCAACATGTATTTTGTTGGTGTTGTATTTATTGTAATTCTGCTACTACTTGCATATAGCTGCCTTGAAGGAGAGTGCATTAAAACGTGAAAAGTAAAACTAGCTGGTGTAAATCATTTTAAAAATATAAATAATTTTTAAAATATAAAATATTTTGTTCTTGCATAAGTTTATATTAAAATACATTATTTTGAGATATTTATCAAAAACTAAAGAATTCATTATGTGAAAATATGGTTTTGTTTGTATTGTATCGTTATGCTTTTGTATGTACGTAGTTCTAAAAAAAATATTTTCTTGTTTTACATTACACTTTCAATAATGAACTTCCAGCATTTGACTTTCTTTTTAAAATCGTCATTCACTTTCATTATATCAATTGAAAATATATATGTATATAGCTTAAAGGTGACTGACTGACATAGTGATCTATCGACGCACAGCCCAAACCACTGGACGGATCGGGCTGAAATTTGGCATGCATGTAGAAGTAATGACGTATGCATTCGCTAAGAAAGGATTTTGATTAATTCTACCCCCAAAGGGATATAATAGGGGATGAATATTTGTATAAAACTTTGTTGGCGAGCAAAGCCGCGGGCAAAAGCTAGTACTGTATAAAGGCCCTGATTCACTATCCTACACGATCGTACGATTCATTTTTAGGAAATGTGATTGCAATACTTTATATACAGAATAAAATAATTAAAAACTTTTGTTACCATAATAATTTTACATTATTAAAATTTTTTCTGGAGGCGAGAACAATATTCTCATATTTTTACAATTTTAAAAATAACTGACTCGTGGCTCAAATACACCAATGTAGCGATGCCAAGTTTAAATAAATTCTTGTACAAAGTGCTGCCAAGTTTTTTGAGATGATTCACCTGCTGCCGTTTCTTTTTTCACAATTAACAGTTTTTTTTTCGCATTTGTTGCAGTTTCAATTTGTTTTACATTATAGCGCGCTAAAATTCTACTAGAGTGTAGCTTGTGATGTAGGTGTTTATATTAAATATAAATAAAAAGTTTTTTCAATCAATTCAATTTAGTTTTAGGTATTATATATTTGAAGGTAAAAAAAATCAACATTTTATAAACACTATGTACCTTTATTTTTCGAGAAAAAAGCAAACAGAAAAAGTTCTTGGTGTTAATATTTATACTATCTCACTTTTCTTACAATACTTAACACGAATATATTAATATTAATGCAACAAATGCTTTCTGGCAATAAACAATAAGTAATGACGTCACATGTCTGCTTATTAATAATATTATCTAATTAAAAAGAACATAAGTTACACACAAATAAAAACAACCAAATGGCAAAGTGCATTTATTCCTAATTTTGAAGAGTAAGACGTAATTATATTAAGGAAATATAAATACATTTGTACAACTTGTGACGTTGTCTTATATGAATATATTCAAATGTTCGGTATTGAGTTGAATTAGAAAATCTATGTACATACATGCCTATGCAGGTAGTATATTTATGTGTATGCATGTTTGTGCATAATAAATGTGGTATAAGTGGTGTTGCACGTGTGGTAGCATATTTGCCGTAATTTTTTGTACATATTGTTGGCAAATAATATTTAAGAATTTACTAGCACGCCTATAACTTTTTTAAAACTTTCATACATATTTTACAACTAATAGAACTGTAAGAGGTTGACTTAAGTAAGAGTTAAGAGAAACATATGTATATGGGGTATGTGTAGATTTGTAGTAAACAAACTTTGAAAAAATCAAATAATGCTTTGAAAAATCATCATATTGCCACCTGATATACATAATTGAAACATTTCATTCATTCTGAATGAAGTACATATGTCAGGCGTATAGAAAGATGAAAGAAAAGAATCAATTAATTTACTTAACCTTTCTGAAAGAGAATGAAAGATTCACACAAATGAAAGATTTTGCTCAAGACTAATCTTAAGGGCTGACTGACATAATATTTTTTACCAACCACTCTAGTGTACATCCAAAATTTATTAAATGAAAATTCAGTAAGCTTGCAAATGAAATTTTGGACTGCATATGGAATCTGAAACTTCATAGTTTAGTTTTTTCTCGTTTTGTACGTATGTTGGTAATTATAGAAATAATATACTAATTGGGAAATACTAAGTTATTGTTAAAATATTGAACGTTGTATATAAATTGGATCTATATATATATATATATATATATATATATATATATATATATATATATATATATATATATATATATATATATATATATATATATATATATATATATATATATATATATATATATATATATATATATATATATATGTATATTTTTTTTTTTTTAATTCCTTTTGTGTTTATACTTTTCCGCGGACATTCCCTTTGGCTTGGTTTTCACCCTTCCAAGCTCTATGATTTTAATTTCCACGAAACAAATAAAAGTTTCACGAAATAATTATATATTTTTTCCTTCTTGTAATTTTTTTTTTTTTTTTTTGAATTCCATTCTGTGTTTATATTTTTCCCTCGACATTCCAAAAACATTTATTTTTTGTAGGTTTGTATTTATTGCTCTTGCATATATCTGACATGAATTTGCCTGGGTTGTGTTTATTGTTCTGCTGCCTGTTATGAATTTGCCATGTTTTTCGTTTAACATGATACAAAAAACAGGGTAGCCGCTTCGCTACAAAAATACAACAATAAAAAAAAACAACAGGTAGTTTATTTGTGTAAAAAGGCGAATTCTCACTTCAGCTGTCAAAAGTAGTTGATAAAGAACATGCACAAAAATTTAAATGGCGCCGAAAAAGGTAAGCAAAACTTGAGAGAGGCGAATTTACTTGAATTCGCCGATGGATCCACCTAATAATGAATTCGTCTTGTCATTTTATGTGTCCTTTACTCAGAAGCGTTGTGTAAAAAACTATATATATAATTTCATTACTCTTCGCCAATGTTACAATACTGGTTTTGCAATACCGTTCAATAATAAAGACTGCTAAGTTTCCAAAAATTTAAATATATTATTAAAGTGGGTTTTAAAACAAAGATCGCGAAACATACCTGTCTTTGAACAAATTTTAAAATCAAAGACAATGTTTTTTTTTAAAGGGCAATGATTTTTCATAAATATTTTAATGATTCAATGACTTTTCTCAAAGTCTTCAAAAATTTTATAATTAGTAGTTTTTTACGTTTTTTGACAGTTCATATCATGATATGGTTTTCTAAATATATATTATCAAACCAATATTATGATATCTGATATAATGTGTTTGAATGCATTCCATAAAGTCTACAAAGACTGCTCTGTTGGATTTGTTACTTTGAGGGCAACGAGAAAGCTTATTTTTTAATTGTGTGTTTGAATGCATTCCATGAAGTCTACAAAGAGTGTTTTGTTGGACTTATTACTTTTTGAGGGTAACGAAAAAGCTTATGGAAAGGTTTTGTAAAAACTGGTATTTTTTGACTGAAATGGCAATTCGAATTAAATTATTCCTCTATTCCTCTATAATTTTTCCCTCAATAATCCGCCCCAAAAGTATAATTTGCAGCCGTATGGCGTTCCATAGTCGTAGAGCGATAAGTGTTCCTGCTGAAAGAACTGGAACGTGAACTTTCAGTATCAATTTATAGGAAGGTTAGCTCTTAAGAATTGAAAAGCTCTACAGGATATGATATCATTTTAGTGTCTATGAAATTGCCTATAAACAGTCTCCCCAACGATACCTAACAATATTTGACTATTTATAGCCCAAAATTTCGTCTGAAATTATTCTTTCCTATCCCCACTCTTTATTATTTATATTATTTTTGAGGTTAGTATAAATATGATGTTTTAAACTATTTAAGTAAAGCTGCCTTGATGAATATCAAGGGAAATTGAGAGAATGCAACTACTTTGTATTTGTTATATATAGCACGTAACAAACTAGTTAAATGCATGTAATTGAAAACTTCAAGGAAATGATAAGAGTATACTTGATAGGTCTGAAATTCTTTTAAACTTCAAATTTGAAAGTGTAAACTTTTATTTATTTTTTTTTACTACATATTTTTTTTTCAATTATAATTGAAATGCGTGTGTTTACTATGTTCTGTCCAACATCAACGATAAGTGAATAAAGAACATCATGGGTTTAAAAAAGCAAAGTAGATATCAACATTTGAAGTTGTTTTAAAATAAAGAAACCCCTGCTGTTCGCAAAAACGCTTAAGTTTCACAATATTGTCAACAAACAAAGATTAGCTTTGATTTTTTGTAGGAAAACTCAACCAAATTCTTCAAGTTGTTATAGCAAAATATAAATTACCCTTTGATTTTGACTTTCCTGTAGTAAAATAAAACAAAAATTTAAAACATTTATTTAAAAGTAATAAAAGAGGAGACATTGCTAGCAAAGTTCAAAGCAAAAAATTTAGATCAGGAAGTGAAAAATAACTCAGGAAATTGACAAAGATTAACTTCTGTAAAAGTTATTGGTTCCCCTAATATTTTTAAATCCGCCTTTACCGCATCCTAATGACCTAATTTTTTGTTTTAAATAAAACATAACATAAACACTTCTACCCTGCATATTGTCTTTTACTTTTCATAAACAAAATAAGAAAAATTCATAAGAAAAAAACTCTTATCACATGGAGCCGGCACATGCGCTGTTGGCAAAGCGTACCATGTGCACAATTTGGCGAAAAGAGAAGAACTTTTACCGCAAATTTATACGTTGAATAAAAATAATGGCAATTTCTCTAAAGAAATGAGAAATTTGGTTATTTTTTTTTTTTCTTCTTTGACACGCGACGTTTTCAGGGAAAAAGTTAGTCGGATTACAATACTCAACGTAGATATAACAAACTAACGGAAAAATAAACACACACCAAACGCACGGTACTTGGGAACTTGACATGAATTTGACAGTGTTAATGAATATTATATATGTAGAAATTGAAAAAAAAATAAGGAAAAAATTAAATTAAGCTCAAAAAAATCATTAAAGTTATTTTAGCGGAAATGAAATTATAAATATAATAAATTATTTTTGGTGCAAAGTGAACAAATAATAACCAGTTAATAAATAAAAAAGAATAAAATAATTTTTAGGCTATAAATTATTGATTTAAAAAGCTCCAAGAGAAAATGTTAAATAATTTAACAAATAAATTGTGCTTGTAAATATTTGAAAACTAGCAAAATTTTTAAGGTTTAAAATCTATGATCGAACCAACTGTAAGTAGTTACGAGTACATACAACCAAACAATTGTTTGTACATGCATACATACGTATATATGTATGTTCTAGTATTAGAAATTTTTTCCTAATATTTATTTGGTGAAAATTTTCAACATTGTGCTTACGTTATCCTTTCTGTTACTCTTTTAAGTAAAACATCGCGTGATTCATCTTAATACTCACACGAATATAAAATAACGAAACAGCAGCAGCTTTCACGTACCTAGTACAAAAAAAATCTATTAAATTGGCCTCTTATTACCCTCCAGCAAGGCGGTACTTCTATATACCTACTTTGTCCTAACACTTGTAACGTATATGACGATATGAAACACTTAAACCAGCATACACACATGTGTTTTCAAAGGATATCAAAAGCAAAAAATTAAAGGTTAAATAATGTAACAAAAGCAATTTACATAGTTTTTTAAATATTTTCGTAACCTTCAAATTCCTTATTGTACTGTTGTACGGTATTTGTTGGACTTTTTGCAGCATACTTTTAGGGGTTAGCATTTGTTTACTGAGGGTATTTTAAAATTCGTCTACGTCTTGCTAGTAAGAGATTTCATATTTTGCTTCGTTGTCAGACTTACTTCTACACATGCATATTTTCTTCCTTCATTCTACATCGTTTGTATTTTTTAACTTTTGCATGCATATGGACATATACGACATTGCCCTCAATACCTTTTAGTCATAAACACAGACTACTTGTATGGTATTGCAGTTATGGCAAAATGTTTGCGCGAAAAGTGAATGTATGCATGTATGAGAATGAATACGTATTCAAAGTTCTAACGATTATTTTGTGTCATAACTCAGAAGTGAGCAGTGTACTCAAAATTCAGCGGAGTTTACGGGAAAATAAAATTAGAAGCGTAAACCAAGGCTTCAAGTTACCTGGAAGTCAGATTATATTACAGCGATGAAAAGTATAGAGATTAGAAGGCGTACGGAAAATGTAAAAATATCGGGACTATTTAGCATCACACGTTAGCCAAATTAGATCGCATCGGCACTCAACTATATAAGAAAAACTGGTGTCAATTTTAAATTTAGAAACGAATGGAAACTCTTGAAACATTGAATGTTGTACAAACAATGTACTTTTCCTGAAAAATTTAGCAATGGAGTGTTGAAAAGGCCACAGATTTTAGGTCAAAGATATACGTAACCTGTTTGTTTTGCTGAAATTTGAGCAAAGCGGGTCTGTAAGAGATATGAAAACACCAGTGCATGCTCGTACTGCTCGTTCTTCAGAAAATATTGCTGCTGTTCGTGATAGTGTCGCAGTCCACCTCAACTCGCCGCCTTGGCCAATAATTGCACCTCTCACGCTCGTCGTTGATGAACATTATATATAAAGAATTGCAATTCCACGCTTACAAAGTGCAATTGACTCAAGAACTAAAGTTTGTTGGCTATTCCAAGCATATTGACTATTCCAAGCGTCGTTAATGGCCAAAATGGTGGCAAGAAATTGCTACAGAAGAAAATCATTTTTAGTGATCGACCTCAGTCGATTCGTCAATAAGCAGAATTGCCTCATTTGGGCGAATGATAATCCAAGAATGATTGTCGAAAAACCAATGCACCCATAAAAAATGACTGTGCGGTGTGGTTTATGGACTGGTGGTATCATCGGGCCGTTTATTTTTTTTTTTTTTTTTAATAAAGCCGGACAGACAGTTACCGTGAATGATGTGCGCTATCGTGAGATGATAACGATCATTTTATGGCCCGAATTTGAAGCCATGGATCTGGATGATATGTGGTTTGAACCGGACGGTACCACTTGCCACACAACTAACGAAACAATGTCTCTTTTGCGAGACAAATTTAATAACTGTGATATCCCATATGGTGACGATGCCAATTGGTTAACAAGATCATGTAACTTGACACCATTGGGCTTCTTTCTTTGGGGTTATTTGAAAAAAAGTGTAGGTCGATAAGCCAGCAACAATTTTGTGAACCTCTACAAAACAACCATAACTAGCCGGAGAAGAGTTCAGTTTTGTTAATAGTACCTAAAAATACATTTTATACTTTTTTATAGATTTTTTTTTTAACCTCTATTATTTGACAGAAAAAACAAAAACCTGTGATAAATTAAACGATTCCGCTTATTCGATAGTAATAAACTTTTTTATTAATTGAAAATTAACCTTTATTTATCATACAAGCTCGTTTCTGCTTAACAAATTTTAATTTGTTATTAATGTCTTATAAAATAATAAGCAGTACCAGTATTTTTTCAAAAGGTATTTATTTATTCATCAATAACTATATTCTCACTTTTAATGTAGTCCCCCTCAGATATAATACACTCATGCCAATGTCTTTTCCAATCCTTGAAACACTTCTGAAACGCGATTTTTGGTATCGTGAACAGCTCCTGTTTTGATGTTTCTTTTATCTCCTCAATTGTAGGAAAATACTTTCCTTTCATCGGTTTCTTCAGTTTTGGGAAGAGAAAAAATCAGCGGGGACTAAGTCCGCTGAATACGAATGTTGAGGCATGATAATGGTTTTGTTTTTGACCAAGAACTCTAGCACTAGCATCGATGTGTGAGCTAATGCGTTATCATGGTGCAAAATCCATGATTGTTTTTCCCACAATTCTGTGCGTTTCTGACGAATAGCTTCGCACAAATAGCGCATAACTTCAAGGCAGTATTCCTTATTGACCGTACGAACTTATGGCAAGAATTCATAATGCACTACGCCATTGCAGTGAGCAAAATCTTCATATTTCACCAAACTTGACGTGCTCTTTTCTTTCTTGGTTCTTCTGGACGCTTCCATTGGAATGATTGCGCTTGGGTTTAAATGTCATAGCTATGCTTCGTTATGAACTTTTTGAGGAATTCTGGATCGTCGTTGACGATGCTCAACAGCTACTGAGCGATGTCCATGCGACGTTGTTTGGCTTAAAATTTAGTAAAAAATTGTATCTGTCAAAAACAAATTGACAATCCGAAATGGCTGATATTGCCAACATACATATGTAACAGACATGTGTACCAACATAACAGAAAAAAAATGCGAAAATCGAACATACTTAACTCACGAAATTTGAAAATAACGGTTATTTGTTGATCAGACCATGTATAAAACTTTTAGTTGGCGAAACTTTTTTAAATGGCGGCCATTTTTTCGGCTGTTTAATTTTGTTTGGCATGGATAGACTGACGCTGGAAGAACGCTTCCCAAATGTTCTAATTTATTTTTAACAAGATTACTGTTGATAATTTTTAAATTTCCTTGTTTTTATGAAAATAATGGGCTTCCAAGTCTTTTGGTGATTAGTGTAGTTCCTATAAAATTTCGACAATAGACAACTAGGAAACATAAAAAATCTGTATAAACTATATTTTACAATTGGTAAAAATATTTTATGTTTTCTTCCTTATCATTTTCAAGAAAAAGTTTATTATTCACTAACTAGCATCAATAATATCTTTCAAAAGTTTCCAAGTCCACTGCTGATTAGGGTAGCTCTTATGAAATGTCGACATATAGACTGCTAGGATTTGATTTGGAGCATTTCGAAAATTAGAACCACCGGAAGTACTGTATGAATGTAAATAAAACTTTGCTCTTATTTTTAATCATTATTCAGACACTATATATGTATGTGCGGAGATAGTTTTTTTCTCGAAAAATTCTGAATTTAGTGCTTCTTGAAAAGACTGCTGTTTAGAGCGGCTTTGGTTTTTGCTTAACAGCGAGAGTAAGCACGTGTTTTTTGCAACACATGGTTACATAACCATACAAAACTTTTCATGGAAATGTACTCATACATACACTATTTGTCGCTGACAAATGCTCGAAAACACTTTTATACTTTTAAGTTAGTAACCCAGTTGGTCATGCACATGTCGTCGACAGGGGCTACAAAGGTTAGGTTAGGTTAGGTAGGCAGGCCGCTGGGCGCCCCGGAATAATCTAGGTTGTCCAGCTCACTTGGGTCCTGTAGTCGTTCGTGGAGTGAAAAAAAGAAGTTATAGGAATATAGTGAGAGGAAAGGATGGGCGGTGGTGGAACGGAGTGGCGGGAACCTTTTAGTGTAGCGTTACATGCTGCTATACTAGCCATCCGCAGCTTCTTATGAAAGAGGCTAGCGCGGTCGGTTTGATCGAGGCCAGACAAGATAGGCTATTGAAGCTCCGCTCGCCTAAGTGTCTTAGACGATGATGCTCCAATGCCGGGCATGTGCCGAGGAGGTGAAGGATCGTCTCCTCCTCCTCCTCGTCTTGGCAGCTTCTACAGAAGTCGTTATGGGGTAGTCCTAGTCTCCTGGCATGGTTCCCAAACGGGCAATGGCCAGTGATGACTGCTACAGTCACTCTTAGTTGAGATCTGGGCAATTTTAGTAGCTCCCACGTTCTCTTAGAGTTAATATGCGGCCACAAGTTCCTTGATATAAGGCATGTGGGCTCTGTGAGCCACTTTTCTTGTGCACGTTCCAGTGTGTGGAGTTTTATTCTTTTCCAGCACGCTGTTAATGGTTGTCCGCAAAAGGGGTCTATATCCCTATCTTCTAGGGCTGTCCCTTTTTTGGCTAAGTCGTCGGCGATGTTGTTGCCATTGCTGGACCCATGTCCACGTACCCATTTTAGGGTTATGTTAGAATGTCTCGCCATCTTGTTTAAAGATGTCCGGCATTCCTGGACTAGACTAGAATTGGTGTATATTCCAATCAGGGATTTGATGGCGGCTTTGCTGTCCGTTACTATCATGATATCCCTACCGAATATCTTGTAAAACGTCAACCATCTGGCCGCTTTATTTATGGCCGATATTTCAGCCTGAAGAACACTGCATCCATCTGATAATCTGAAGGATATTTTAGTGTTAAATTCTTCTATGTAAACGCCACCCCCAACCCTTTCCCCCTTTCTGGACCCATCCGTGTAGACATAGAAGTATCCAGATTCTAGGGGGATTCCTCAATTTGGTAGCCGAAGCTCCTTGAGAGGAATGGTTTTGGGATGCAGTAGTCAATTAGATCGGGGATTAGGTCCCTTCCAATTTCCAGTATATTGGCATGTCCCCACGGTCTGTGGGTCCATGCTCCTGTCGCGTTCAACCTGATCGCGGCTTTTAGTGCTATCTGCCTGGCTTCTAAGTCACATGGCATCCAGCTCATAATTGCAAGAAGTGCTTTGGTTGGAGTTGTCCTCATGGCCCCTGTGGTCAGTATTGCCATGATTCGACTGACTTTTTCAATTTGCAGTCTATTGGTTGCGGAGTCCAGTGATTTCCACCATACTGATACTCCATAAAATATTATCGGTTTTATAACCATGTCATAAAGCCACACAACTCCTTTTGGTTGTATGCCCCATGTTGAGCCTATTGCTCAACATCTATCTATTTACATAGATAGATGGCTATTGTAGCCTTGGTTACTCTAGCCTGTATGTTCTCTTTCCATGATAGTTTGCTGTCAAGAATGACGCCTAGGTATTTTGCCTTATTCGATAGGATAAGTGCGGTACCATCCATTTTTGGAGGTGTGAAATGTGGAATTTTATACTTCTTAGTAAAAAGTACGATTTCCGTTTTCGCTGGATTTGTCTTTAGTCCGCATTGTACGCTCCATTGACTTACCATCTTCAGAGCGTATTCCAACTGCTCTGTTATGGTGTCTAAACGGGTACCAGAGACTGCAATCGCTACGTCATCGGCGTAGGCTACAGTCTTTATCTTATTTTTATCTAGATCGTTAAGCAGAGTATTCACTACAACATTCCACAAGAGGGGGGATAGTACCCCTCCCTGGGGTGTACCCTTGCATACTTTTCTCGTAATTCTGGAGTTCCCCATTGTTGCAGTTATAGTTCTGCGCTTTACTATGCTCGTAATGAGCATGATTGTAGGTCGATCAACTTTCAGACCGTCAAGTGCATCTATGACCGCCTGTGTCTCGACATTATTGAAAGCACCTTCAATATCCATGAAGGCCACTAAGGTATAGTTTTTGTATTGATTGGCCCGTTCAATATGACTGACCAAACTATGTAGCGCCGTTTCAACTGATCTGCCCTTTGTGTAGGCATGCTGAGATGGCGACAACTGGTTTTTGCTTATATTGGACCTTATATGTATATCTATGATCCTCTCTAGCGTTTTTAAAAGAAAGGATGTCAGGCTAATTGGCCTATACTCCTTTTGTGACGTTTTCCCTCCCTTTGGGATGAAGATTACGTTACTTTTGGTCCATTCTGTTGGAATGTACGACCAGTTTAGGGCTGCTCTATATATCTCGAGGAGCCAGGGTGTGATCAGATCCAGATTATTCTGGAGATCTGCAGGAATGATTCCATCCGGTCCTGGTGATTTGAACGGTTGGAAACTCTTGATTGCCCAGTGCAGCATCTCTTTTGTTATAACCAGATATACTGCATTCCGGGCGTGTGGCAGGGGAGAACTATCGTTCGCCCTCAATGTCTGATTACCCGGAAAATGGGTGTTCATTAATTCTTCAAGCGATTCCTCGCAATTTGTGGTCCAACATCCATCTGCCTTTTGTATTAGACTTGGGATTGTCGGTTGTTTAGAAAGTATTCTCCGAAGTCTGCATGTATCAGAGGTACTATTCACGTTACTACAAAACTCCTTCCAGGATCTTCGCTTCGAGTTCCTGATGAGATTTTTGTATTTGTTCACCGAAGCTTTATAGTCATCCCAGTTACCTGTTCTTTTAGCTTCATTAAAAAGCCTACGACATTTCTTTTTTGTCTCAGACAGTTCTGCTGACCACCATTTAGGTCTGCTATTTTCCCTTTTTACAGATAGTATACAAGATCGTCTTGTGGCGTTCTTGAAAGCGTCATTGAGTTTCCCCACTGATCTTTCAATATCTATGACATTGGTTACGGTCGGGAATTGGGCTAGGTCTCTACTCAGGAATTCTCTCTGTTTTCCCCAGTCCGTTCTCCGCCTGTTACGATAGAATGTTATTCTATGTTGTTTGCTTATTTTTAAATCTAAATAGCAGTGATCGGAAAAGGAGCAGTCCTCTGACACTCTCCATTCCTGTATTTGATCTGCGATATTCGAACTGGCAAGCGTAATATCTAACACCTCTTGCCTGTTCGAAGTCACGAAAGTGGGTTTGTTCCCTTGATTTAAAATTACTAAATCATTATCTAGAATAAATTCTATTAAATTCTCACCTCTTTTGTTTGTGTCTGAGCTTCCCCAGATCAGGTGGTGTGCATTCGCATCCGCGCCTATAATGCACGGTATGCTTTTGGTTTTGGCGTCTCTTACCGCTTTTTCCACCAGCTTGCCTGGTGGTGATTCATCCTTGCCATGAGCCATGTAGCATGATAAGATCCATATGTTGGATCCCCCTACATCCGTCGTGGCAGTTACGGTATCTTCATCACTGTAATCAGATAAAATGAAGATATTTATGTGCTTTTTGGCTATGATACAGGATCTTATGGTTATATCCCCATTACCTGACTTTGCTGCATATATTAATTTGTAGCCCTTCGCGCCTAGTCCAAGGATCTTGCCATTGTTTGTCCATGGCTCTTGCACCAGCGCAATATCAACGTCTCGCTTGGCGAGACGATACACAAGGCTAGCTGACGCTGCTTTACTGTGATGAAGGTTAATTTGTGTAACCTTCATCGTTTATATGGTGTCGAGGTCGAAGTTGATGATGGTGGCATTCTCCGGATCGGAATCCAGAAGACTGTCCTCATCATCAACTGTGGCGTTTTCCAATCCTCCAAAGAACCCTCCAACCAAACTAGAGTTTGATTGTGAGCTCTGTGTTGAATGGGAATCCCCCTCGACCTCCACATCCTGCACTTCTGTGGGCTCTTTGGCTTTTTTGTCGGAGTTGTGGTCCATCTTGTCATCACCCCGATACAGACAAAGCCTGGTTCCTTGGTATCCATAGAAAACCATGCCCTGTCTGTCCCGGAGTAACGGCAGAGACTCCTTGTTAAGGACCACAACCACCTTCCTACTGGATCCTTTAGTCTCCGCGACACTGACTACCTTCCAGTCTTGTGTGGGGAGGTCAGGGTTCGCGGCCTGAAAGATCCGGAGAATCGCATCAGGTTCATGTGGCTCCGCAGGAACAACTGCAGCCGCTCTTGGCCGACGAGGGATGTCGGTGACCAAAATCAACTCCAGCTGTGCTCCGGGCCACACTTCCCCTAGTGATGCTATAACTTCTTTCATGGCGCTGGCCGATTTCTCGTCGACACATGAAATAAGTTTAACTCGGCCCTGAATCCACCCTGCATCAGTGAATTGTGGTGGAGGACCGGTGCTACATTCGAGCGCCTTTACGAAGTTATCCAGCAATCTCTGGCTGATCAACCCCCACTTTTCGCGGGTGATTGCTCCGTCAGAGTTGCTTCGATCAACAACAGCCCTGTTCAGTGGGTTTTTTGCAACCTCACTGTAAGGTCTGTTGATGACCAAGGACCCCTTCCTCGGCTTTTTGCTCGGATTGGGTGTTTCTTCCGCGGACCGTTGCCTTTTGCAAGCTGCCTCGACGACAGTAGCGACATCCGGATCCGGGTTTTCGGCTATATATGCCTTGGCCCATGCCAAGCATTGTTTGTCATTGCTTGACATAGACTCTTCGGCTGCATTTCCGAGCTTTTCGACATATCGTCGAGCCGCTCTGATTTTCAACAAGGTTTTGCGGGAGCTGGTGATTTGCTCCCGCTCCACCATTTGTGTTGTATTGGACGTGGATTGTCCAGTTCGCTCTCTGCTGGCTAGCACATCCGGGGTTTTTCCGGATGTTGTTGGCTTTACCAGTTTTGAGCTCCCTGGCACGTCCAAGTAATTCGCAGAGTGTTTTTGGCTTTTTAGGCACATCCCGCACTGTATTGCTGTGTTTTCAGCTTTTGTTTTTGGTATTGCAGCAGTCGATGTATTAGGCCTTTCAGCTTCGTACATCTGACTACTGCTGTTTCCGGTTCCCATTGAGGGTTTGACCGGTTTTTGACGACAGTCCATCAGCTTGGGTTTGCCAGCCTGATGGACTGTCGTGTTTTGTTCTGTTTTATTTGATTTTGTTTTGTTTAAATTTGAATTCATTTTGTTCCCACGAGTAGGCCAGTAAAGAAAGGACCATCCATACAGTGACGGCGTGTATGGACTAGGCAACTACAAACTACAACCGGTCCGTGCCCTAGACCGGAGGAGAAACTACTCGCAACTAGTCTTTTTTATCCACTGACTAGCCACACAGACCCTCGGCGCAGCTTCTACAACCTTGGCCTTCAGTGGGACATTTTGGTCCGCGGGTCTCATACACCTCGTGGTATTCGGGGTGTATGCCACCTGACCCGAGGTTAGCACATGACAGCGGATTGGTGTATTCCTCTGCCTTATGTTCCCCTCGAGCCCAGGACCTGGAGTATTCACATATAAGCCAAGTTTGTGTCATGGTCATATATGTGAATGCCCCCGTCCTCCCCTATCCGCCACCTGGGGACGCGTCCGATGGGAGTATGACGACTCCACCACGGAGGGGTTACAAAACTCAGTACCAAATATTTCCGAATTTTTGGAACAAAGGGCACTTTGTTCGTACACGACAATAAGAGTAGCATTGTCATCTATATTGTCGTTGACGACAATGTCAACGAAATTAACATCGTTGCCCAAAAAAGTTCACGGCATATGATCTAGATGATTTTTTGCTCCAAAATGGTTATATATACCCAAATTAGCAGTTCGAATGATGGTACAGCAATTTTTCTTGTGTTTACGTTAACACCAAATTCACATAAAACTTTCAGCAAATCTTCACCCGGTCTTTTTCCAACACAATCTTTCACAAATATTTCTATGAAACAAGTGCCTACTAGTTCTTTAGAAACATTATGAAGATGTTCCATTTAAAATAGTCTTTTCTTGGGAGATATTTTCTTTTCAATGTGTCGCTTAGTACGAGTAGGTACTTACCAGTCTTTTTAATGAAAAAAACATGCACTTCTTTCATTCACTTGTATATTTCAACTGAGTTGTTTTATTTATTCTTGAGCTTATTTGATTTCGAGTTTGTTAAAATCCTGTAAGTTTTACACTTTTTTCTCCGAATTTGAAGTAAAAAAAGATATTGACAATCATTTTGTTGTAATTTATAAAACAGAATGCAAATCAATTAAAAAAAATGTATTTGCTGCTCATTTTTGTGTAAGTTACACTTCAAATACGATAAAGTAAAATAGATATAATGTTCTGCATGTTGCGTTAATGCATTTAACCTAGTGTGTACAATCGCAACTATATAATATCTGAGAATTCGTCAGCAGAATGAGAGAGCGAATTTCTCTATGTCCATCTTCACATCTAACAAGGAGTATTGTTGTTAATCTTATAAAAATTCATAAATCATAGAAAGCCGAGAAGAAAACACATCTTGGCGATCAATAGAATATTGTATGAATTGTACATGTGCACATTTTGTACTTATACGAGTAGTATATATTTAATGCATGAAACCAAATTATTTTCCATTTAAAAGGGTTTTTTAAAAGATAATAACTCTGAAAATTACCGCCCAATTGCAATTTGCTCTGCGCTTTCCAAAGTTATGGAAAGTATGGTCAATTACCATCTTGTAAGGTATCTAGAGTCGCATAAATTACTTTGTGATCGTCAATATGGATTTCGTAAGAGTCGTTCTACTGGAGATCTTCTGGCATATCTCTCTGAGAAATGATGCCAATCAATCCATCATTTTGGCGAAAGTAAGGTGGTAGCTCTCGATATCTCCAAAGCGTTCGACAGAGTGTGGCATGCTGCACTACTGGCAAAACTTACTGCTTTTGGTGTCGGTGATGACTTTTATCGATTTATATCGAGCTTTCTCGGAGATCGCACTACACAAGTTGTTATAGATGGGGTCTCATCAAACGAGTTCAAGATTAATTCAGGGGTACCACAAGGCTCCGTTCTCTCTCCTACTCTATTTCTTATTTTCCTGAATGACCTTCTCTATCAAACTTCCAACCCTATCCACTCTTTCGCGGATGACAGCAGCATTTGCCACTCATACTCTTTTAGTTATAGACCCAGCCTATCAGAGGTCGCTGCTAAGAGGCTAAATATGAATGATTCACTGAATAGTGATCTTCTATTTATCTCCGAGTGGGGTCGTAAAAATAGGGTCGCCTTTAACGCTCGTAAGACCCAATGTTGCTTATTAACACACAAACAAACGACCGCAGATGCTGCTTCATCCGTACACATGGATGGTATAAATATTGAGGAATCGGATGCTCTTGATGTTCTTGGTATGAAGATACAGTGTGATGTTCGCTGGACTGAACACATTTTTCATATCTCTAAAGAAGCATTCAAGTGCCTAGGTTTTTTGAAACGGTGTAAGATGTACTTCTCGCCATCCGATCTCCTTACCATTTATACCACCTACATCCGACCGAAAATGGAATACAACTTTCATGTTCGGGTCGGTGCCTCAAAGTCTATTTTGGGGTTACTCGACCGTGTGCAGGAGAGGGCGAAGAAGCTCATCGGTGACAGTAGGGTATCCAACTCTATTGACTCACTGGAGCATCGACGCAGTGTCGGGTGCGGTACTCTGTTCTATCGTTACTACAATGGATTTTGCTCTGACGAGATCAGGGATCTTGTTCCCGAAACGCGCACATTTTTACGTAGTACGCGCTCATCGTCCAGAGCTCATCCATTTGTGGTTGATTGTCCGAGGAATCGTACTACGCATTACAGAGAGAATTCGTTTTTTGGCCGTACGCTTCGTCTGTGGAACATGTTGCCTGCAGACGTGTTTCCTGTCTATTATAACGTTGGAAGGTTCAAGTCAAATGTTCACAAACACTACTCCCTCTTTCCCCCTCCTCACAACCTATTTTCCTAGTTCTGGTACAATGCACTGCATTTGTAGGGGTCATCCCCTGAGTACTGGTCCAAGTTAAAAAAAAAAAAAAGAACGCTCTCATAAAAATTATTATAAGACTGCAATAACACTGATTATAAGTCCACACGTAACACAATTCTCTCTGCGATTGAATTCGACGTTCTGATCTCAGATATTATCGCAGGTGAGGACGTCGTTTACTCTCTCTCTGTTCTGTTTTATTCTTTGTTGAATTGAATACAATAAATTAGATTTCGATGTGTTAAACTTTGTTTTCATAGGTGATAAATACTCGTAGGAAATGTCTTAAAAACACCATCGAGAATAAGCGTCGTCGACACCAACCTGGACAACTGGGAAGGTGCGACTTCTACTCTTTAAACATGAGTAGAGACTTTCTTTTTCAGGCACTGAAATGAGTGTAAAATAAATATAAAAGAAAATAGAACAAACAAAAACATACTCATAATTATGGTGACATTAAAAACGAAACGGAAGGAAGAGCTACTGAAAAGAACTAGTCCAAAAATTTTTATACACTTTTTAATAGCAGTAAAAAGTTTGATTAAGTTAAAACATACATGTATTGTAGATATCTGTATGCACAAATTGCACATAGGTAACTTTAATATGTAAATAAATTTTTTTGTTTTGGTGCTTTTTAATTAAATTTAAAAAACTTGGGGAATTTATTATGGAAGGGCTCAGCACAGAGCTAAGAAACGAGTTGTTCAATTTTGTTTTGAAAAAAGCAACGAGTTTATTTACAAACTTGTAATTAGTGATGAAGCTCATTTTCATCCCAATGATCACAAAACGCACATTATATTGTGGAATAATTTTAGAAAGTATCATTTGACATTATTTTTCAAAAATGACGAACCAGTTGCAGTTAATGTAAATCGCAATAGCAATGCATAAAAAATTTGTGAAGCCAGAACTAGAGAATAATCCAAAAATGTCCTTCTAATAAGATGGAGTCACAGCTCGCCCAAAAATAGCTCTCTTGTCCTACATTTTTGTCGATCCAACAATATCGAGGTAGATTTTAATTGGACCAATTTAATAGCATCAAAGTATATATCAAAAACAATCCTCCAACTCGATAAGCCGAGAATAACAACACTAGAACTTTGTATTATCGATAACAACCGAGGTGCATTAACATCTACAAGGTGGCAGCGCTACGGCATGTGACAATTTTTTGCTACTGGCAATATAGTAAGCTATTTACGTCAAATGTATTGTTTACATTTTTGAAATTGAATTTAGTGTTTTATTCTGAATTAAACATATAAAAATGATTTTGTGAACATAAGAATAATTCAAATAAAAATAATTTATGTTTATAAAAAGGTACATTCATAGTTTATAATTGTGAAAAAAGTTACAAATATTTTTGATAAACATAGCTTACCACATGCCTGTTTTTGTTGTATTGTTGTAATTTTGCTGCCACCGTGTAGACGTTAATGCACCTTGATTACAACTTAACCTGTACTACAACTTTGTTTGTGGTATTACCGTTTAGCGTGGTTAATAGAAACGTATAAAAATTACAACTGAACGCTGGCAAATGAATGACAAATCTTGAAAATTAGTATGAAATACACGCAAAATATTGAGTATATTTCAATCAAATTTTCTAGACGTATCACGCTTTCGCGATCCATAAACATCACTTTAGTTTGAATTTCAACAAATTTGCAACACATAATGCTAGAAACACAACTGTGACGAACGACGAATTTTTGATCGTCGCCAAAAATAAAACACATTGGTGTATATGAAAATGCATACAATCGTGGTGTTGGTCGAAATTCGTCATACTCAGCGAAAGTTGAAATAGATTTATTTCTAATTGCTTCGTCAGTGAACGACGAACAAAGCAGTATCAGGTGACCAGTGAAATAATAAGATATAAATAGATTGCCCGCTTTCAGCGAGATTTAGAATCAAGAGGAACCAATTACTTCATGCTTTCGGGAATTGCAAGACTAAGGAAAAAAATAATAATAAAATAAATAATAATAATAGAAAATTGGAACTAAAAGTCGCAAATAAATCAAAAGAAAAATGAGTTTGTAAAGCAAAAAATAGTTTTTATTTGTATTCGACATCACAATCCATATTTGAAAAACATTGCGCTCCTTTATTGCAACATAGTCATACCTCAAAAAATGAGTTTTTCGAGTTAACAATGGAGAATTGTTAACAGTACTACCTTCTATATTGTGGCAAAATTTTATTTAAATTACTTTTAAACTGTTTCCTTTAGGAGATATTTTCTAAAAAAATTTTCTAAAACTAAAAAATTGAAATGTGTTTTTTCCGAAACAAGCTTTTTGTGTTATGACTATGTTGCAATAAAGGAGCGATTTCAGAATTACATTTGGAACCAAGTTGGAAATAAATGAATTTCTAAATTTAAAAATAATTTCCCCTTCTGGTTGACAATACTATGGTTTTCAATTTGAACTCAAATCAAAACGTTTGTCTTTTGAGAAAACGTTTGATTTCAAATCATTCTCAATTAGTGTTTGCTGAATAGGATGTACCTATGTATACATACATGCAAATGTACATAAATACATTTATGCTCATAAGAAACCAAACTTGTTCTAATAAACTTTTGCATAAAATATTTGAATAAAAATTTATTTAAAATTCATTTTTATTTTTGTGTACATGCCCATAAGTTTTTTATTAGTAGTTAAATTTCTTCCAAAAACATATGTTACGTTTTTGCGTTGTATAATCGCACTTACGTCTTAAGTTTACATTACGTTACTACCACATTCCATTTACCTTACATTATAGTTGTCTAACTGAGCCTCTAGTTTTTACTTTCTGTGGCAAATATTTTACAATTACTCTTTCCGTAAAAATCCTCAGCTGTTTTTTACATTACAGCATAATTAAAAGAAAAACATTGGAATGAAGAAGAAAATATGTAGGTGAAAGCTATCTTGCGTGAAAAAAAAGAAACATTTTAATAATTAAGAAATGGTGATCAATCAAACAGCCCATTCCTTTCTCACAATCTCAAGGGTTTATGACACTTCTTAAAGAAAATATAATTTTTTTAATATTTTTTTGATCATGAATAGTTTCCTAATTGATAAAAATGTATTAACTTTTAAAAATCTTTAATTCTGAAATAAATTGAGTTTTATTTCTAAATATCCACATAGGTTGGCTTTGAGAAATATGAGTTCAATTAATGCCAAGCTAATGTGGATGGCCTTTTATAATCACTCGATAGTGATTATATTTAGTAGGGGGAAACCAAAAGGAAGAAATTATTAGTTTCTTCAAGTTTAACTGGGTGGATATGCTTACCCTTTGTAAAACACTCAAAACGGATAATACCTTTGGTTTGGTTGAATTCAATGGGATTTATTAATGTAAACTTTACAGCAAATGAGTAAAAAATGGTAATACAAAAAATAGTTTCATATATATAACCAGCTAAAAGCTACAACATACTTTACTTGTAGCGCAAGTATTTCAATGTTGATAACATATTTTTACGTTAGCAAATTTTACTGACTTTTTAAATGATTTTTTAAATACAAAGTAAATACAAATTTTATCATAATTAATGTCCAATGAATTTGGACAAATTGAAACAAGTTTTTTTTAGCTTTTGACAAAAATACATACATATATACATTTGAATAAAAACTACATTTTTCAATACCAGAAAAAAGAAAAACATACACATAGCTGGCCGTCACTTAACGTTGAATTCTATTCTCAGCAGATTAGTTCGCAACAGAACAGAACGAAAAAGAAAAATAAAACATACACTAAGACTCTGGGTGAAATTCATCCTTCGGAAAAATTTAAAATGTAAAATCTCACTATGAATCAAATTTTTCGAGCTCTGTTAAGGGTTCTCCCCAGTGTTGTCAAATAGTAAGATTTATTTTTTTTTCTGGTTTTTTGAGCTGCTGGAAATAGTTTTTTTTTTTTAATTTCTTTTCTATGAAGAAAAAAATTTTTTTTGGAAATTTTGTGCTGCTAACTTTTTCAAGCTTTTTGTAAATATAAAATTCAACTAAATACCACATACAACAAAGTTTTTTTGGTCAAAAAAGAGTTTACGTTTCAGAAAACAAAAGGTTTTTTGAAAAAAAAATTTGTTCTCGCTAAAAGTGCTTTTAAATTTAGTTATATAGAGAGAAATATTAAAGAAATTTTAGACTTTTTTAAAGTGCCAAAACTTTCCTTTATGTAGTGCATTTCCTTCCCACTTACATACAAATAGCTGTATGTATACAAAAAAAAATTATTTTGGATAATTTATATTTTCTTGGTTTGTACATATGTACATCGGGTTCTAGTTCAAGTTTTTCCTTTCTTAATTACATCTCTGGGTACGGAGAATATTAAAATACAAAAATATGTATGTTAATAAATAAAAATAAATACCGCTAGTTCAGAGACAGCATACGCTGTACAAAAAATGCGGGCAATTAACAAAAATGCTTATGTGATTCAATATGAGATGAATATACATACAAAATAATTAAATGCTCGGTGGCTTAGTGGTTAAAGCAGTAGATCATGATACGTCATGACCCGAGTTCAAATCCCAGTGGGTACTGATGAGTAGTGTAGCGACTACGAAACAGCTAGTTGATCCCCAGCTAAAGATTTGATTATTATTTTTCTTGTCTTCTTCAATCAATTGATCACAGCAAATTTGTATAGTAAAAAATCCTTCTTAAAAAAAAACTTAAGAAAGGAAAAACTTGAACTAGAACCCGATGTACATATGTACAAACCAAAAAATTTTTAATTTCAAAAATTATAAAAAGTTCAGCAAAAATTTAACAAATTAACATTTATATTTTCGTTAAAAAATTGACTGTTTTCATTCAACAGTTATTTTACAAATTTGTTGTTTGAATACGCTAATTTCTTTACAGTCTGTATTCAAACAATTTATTAACTAATTCTGCGAATTTCGTTCTTGAATACGTCTCTGCATAAAATTTAATAAGTTTTATGTGTACATCATTCGTATATTCGTTTGTGGCAAAATTTTATTTTTTGTCGCTTTAAGAAGTTATAATCTTTAGTTTGCTAATAATCCATTGGGTTTATTGGCCACTTGAGCGACAATTTCAAATTTTAAGTACTGACTTTGATTTTGTCTTTTTTCTTTCATGTTATTGTCATCTTTGGTATTCATTTTATTAACGTTTTTTAACGTCTTTTTTTGTGTCCTTGTTTTGAAATGATTTAATCAGTATTTGTAGCAAACATTTGAGTTTCAATTGCAGTTGAAAAAGGAATTGAAGAGGAGGAATCGAAATCGTTACCGTTTTCTAAGTGAATACTTAACATTATTTCGGTATTTGCTCGTTTCTATGTTTTCAAATTCATTTGGTAGTTTTTTCTTCTGACAAACGTGGTTTTATTGGCAATACGAATAGATAAAACGACATTTGGCAAATACCCTCAGTTTGAATTTAGTTGTTTGTGATATTTTTTATGATGTAAATATTCTTCTAAATCTTCCCTGTTTTCCTAAGTATAAAAATGGTAATTTGATTTAGAGATAAGATATTTTTAAGTAACAAATACTTACAAATATATTGTAGACGGTTGATTTAAGAATTTTTATATAAAGTTTCGTCTGCGATACATCAACATTTTAGTACAAGTATTATTTTCGCAATTTGATAAAATGACAATAACATTATTCAAGTAATATATTTTTATTTTTTTTTTCGAAAGTCATTTTCTTAGTAAAAAATATATAAAAATATTTCTAAAGCGATACTGTTATAGCTACCATACATCTATAATAATTTATCCATTTAATCGGAGAAGGAAAATAAGTTTCGTTAAAAAAACCTTCAAAAATAAATTTTACTAACTAAAAGATTTCTTTTCTTAAAAAGTGCCTTTGAAAGCAACTCAAACAATTCGATTTTAGGAAAACTATTTTAATTAAAATGTACCTCTTTTTTTTAACTAGTACTCTAGTGTAAAATAGAGCTTGGATAAAAAAAACTTTAGATACGTACGTATTCTTATGATTTCAAAGTGGCTAAAACAGCTACACAGGTTGTTTATCACGATGCCGAGTTCGAGACCTAGTGCGCGATGATAAGTTGTGTAGCTACTAGTTGTCTCCCACCTAAAGTCAGTGTTGCCAAGCGTAAGGATTTTTCTATTTTTGTACAGATATAATTATTTATTTCCACATGTAGGGAAATAGGCCACCACGGGGAACAGGTTTTGCCTTGCCGTATTCCTAACTTAGGCGCTCTGTTTTTCGGGGAAAAGAGGGGAAGGGGTCCCTCGTTTGGTGCACCAAACAAAACTCTAGGAAGTCACATGACTTATGTTGTGTTGGCTTCCGAAACCCTTACCAAGTGTATAAATTGGCAGAACGGGGATCAGCATGGCCCCCGGGAAGTTCTGCTTGCGGTTCGACCCGGGCTGATCATGGTTGAGGTGCCTACCTTGGCTGAAACGCTCTGGCTGTGGTTGAAACTTAAAACGCAGGAAGGGAGCGTTAGTATCCTTGATAATTGTTTGGTGTGGTTTTTTTCGAGGGTTAACAATCTCCCGAGGATCTGTTGCCTATACAACAGACACTTGTGTTGTAAGGAACAAATGGTGATGGTTGACGGGTGAGTTGGTTTAAGGGCTGATGCTCTTAGTGTGCTTCGTTGCTCAATAACTTATTATTCGCCAGTTTCAAAAAATATTAAAATTATATTAAGACTGCTGAAAGGATTATGTCTATAATTGTCAACCTATATACAAAAAGAGATAAAACTATGCTATGAAACTTTAAATTTCATATGTGTTATAAGATCTCCTTTGCAAGCTAATTTAATTATTTGTATAAACTTTGTATATCCACCTAGCGACTTGAAAATCTTTAATTATAGGGATCACGTAACTAAGCACCTTAAATTATTCCATATTATTTAGACAAGTCCTAACTCACATTTTTCCCAAATTTTAATCTTTTATCCTAATTAAGACAGTTCACCAAATTGCATCTCATCACAAAGGTTTAATGGAATAGTTTCATAAGTAACTAAATTACAAGCAATTATACAAAAAAGCTATAGGCTGATAAATACTGTTTGCGCATTTTATGTTTTTCAATCCCCAGTAGAGTTGCAATTATGTTAGTTAGAGCCTTTCTATATGATACCAACGATATGTAGCAACATACACATGTATTTTTAGCTAATTAAATTTTTACGAATCAAAAAATTATAAACAAAATGTTTCCTAGCTTTCTATATGTCGACACTTCATAGGAGCTACCCTAATCTTCAGTAGACTTGGACAAAAAAATAATTTTTGATTGCTGTTAACATTAGATGCTAATAAAGTGAATAAACTCAATTGTTGAAATTAATTTTTATATATTATATTTTGTATGTTAATTTAACATCTTGATATTCTTACTTATTCGACTACAAAATATATATACTAGCTTGCATATAAAAATTTTTAACTATATGCATATTTTCAATTATATTTTTTGTGATAATTTAACGGTATGTTATTCCCACTTATGAAAAAATATGGCACCTGCTTGAATTTTGAATGAAAGTACAAAAAACCATATTAAATAAAATATTGTTTTGCAATATATGAAAGAGAAATTGCGTAGAGAAAAAAGTAGGAAAATATTTTTTGATTGTAGGGGAAAACGTGAATTTTATATATTATGGTAAGGAGTGTATAAAAACAACTCCTAAAGTCTATTATTAACCGCTTCCGGTACGATTTAATAATGAGTAAGTGTCATGAAATAACTATTTAATTGTTATTTATAAAAACTTCTTTCATTTTATGGTTCTTACATATTCTTAATTAATATTCATTTTTACATATTGTTAAATGACATTAAAAACGGTAAAATTAAGAAAAATCAGAGCAAAACTGGAGAGATATCGATCTTCTCCTTTTCTCAGTTTTGATTTTGAAAATTCCTTTGGCATGGGTCTCTTGTTTTTTCGTACGGTTCCAACGGCGTTCGTATTGTTTTTCAACAAATTTTCCTAACACGAGTACATGCTTTAATAGTTCCATCACCGCACTTTCTGATGCGGGCGTATCACCAATTTTCACCGATATATGTATATGGATACAATATCACACATATATTATATTATTTTTTTAAGCATGACGAAGTATGCATCATTGCGCGATGTGTCTTTTGAGAACGGGATTTTACTATTTTGTTTTGAGTGTTGTCACACTTTGCTTTGGAATGAGTACTTCGTATATAGAGGCTTATATGCATGTACTAGATGGCTGCTCAAGCATAAACATTTAGAAAGAACAGAACAACACATAAATAGAACCAACCAAAAGAACCAAATAAAGCACTAATGCAGTTTTCTACTTCAGTTTTGTTTATAAAATTAGTTGATTTTCCTTTTTTTTTAAATCTCGGACTAGTACTCAAAGGTGCCCCTACATATGTAGCGCATTATACTGGAACTCGGAAATTACCTTTATGCGAAGAAGGGAAGAGGGAGTAGTTGTTGTGCACGTTTGACTTGCATCTTTCAACGTTAAATGTGTTTATAATTTAGTGTTGACATACATTGTTTTAATTAAAGACTTGATCGATTTTCGATCACTGGACGAATTCTAGTTTATTTTTAAATGCCCTCTGCATTTATGATTGTTTTGTAAACTATGTTTGAACACAATTTTGTTTTTTAATTTTGCTTTTTTTGTAGTTTGTAACAGATTTTGTCCTAACTTATATTTACACAAAATAAGCAAATTAATGAAATATTATTTTTAACCAAAGAAATATATCAATATGTACGTACTTATGTAAGTTTATGGCTGTGTATATGTATGTGCCACATGCTCTTGTGTTGAACATTCATTCAAGCCACAATTTAACAAATTTAGTCTGCGGAAAAATAAACATAAAAGAACATATTGTTGTGTAAAAGCTTAACAATTGTTGCTCAAAGAAATTAAGAATAGCATAAAAAAAGAATTACACAATACATATGTATAAACAAGTGTCTTAAATTGCCGACATTTAAAAGACAATAAACAAGACAAAAGAAACCATATTAAGAAAAAATAAGAAAATAACATTCACTTTCGTAATTCGAAAGGAGAAAACGTAGAAAAAATCAGTGCATTTAAAGCAAAACTTAGATTTAAATGCGCTGATACAAATATTTGCCATATACATGTTTCAAAAAACTTCACGTTTTAAGAATAAAATGAGCTATAAACCATGGAAATCCGTTCATAAATGATGACTTGTTTTTAATTGAGACCAGGTTTCTACCAGCTGGACCTTGTTACTTTTATAATCATAAAAACGTGATTTAACATGTTGTTGGATTTCTAGACTGACTTTTTTATTCCAATTAAATCACCTTTTGGAAATAATATTTTTAAAGTTCATATTGTGCTTTTTATAGCCACGACAAGTATGCACGTGTACTAAGGAAACTATAACCATGGATGTGTGAATATACATATAAAATGTATACATGCATATGAATATGAATATGCAACTTGAAAAAAACCACTGTACAATCGTTCACACACAACCATTTACAGTTCAACTTCTGCATTCAATATGTAAATACACATGTACATATGTATGAATGTATACAGAAAATTATTAATTACATACTTACATTGTAATATCGAGCAGAAGAATTTCAAATATATACATACACATGCAACTAAATATGAGAGGGAGTGTGTTTTTTGCATGATTTTTAAATATCTTATTTTTTATGTCTGCTTCAGGTTGTTCTCAATATTCCTTATGAATACTGATTGAACCAAAAATACAGTTACATTTTCATGTTTTCCGCCGGAAACATAATATGCTGTAAAAAAATGTCACTTCTTGACGCAGGTTGAACTTTTCTCAGTTTCACTAAACAGAACAAGAGTGAGAACGTACTTGTTAATATTACATATGATTTTTAATAAGTGTGTCAACTTAAAACTGACAAACAAGTTGAACAAAGTTGATAGTGTTTTATTAAATATAGTTTATTGTAATTTAAATTATAATAAATTTGTAAATAAATACTATTTATTTATAAATATATACACCAACATTTTTAAAAAATTGTTTAAACCTTAAAATCGAATATTAAATGGAATAATTTTTTATATGTTTTTTGACATAATTGTTAATTCGGGGCGGGTACATACACACACACATATATATATATGTATATATATATATATATATATATATATATATATATATATATATATATATATATATATATATATATATATATATATATATATATATATATATATATATATATATATATATATATATATATATATATATATATATATATATATATATATTACCTATGTTCATCAAAGTATGCTGTATATCTGCAAATATACAGCATATCTGGTCTTATGTAATGCAAATAGACATTAATTTTTAAATAGCAGTTTATTGCTAGATGGCTCTTTTAAACGATTAGATTGTTTTTGTTCGTAATTTTCAAAAAATTTTAATTTGGCGTTTTTTTTTAAGACAAAAAAGTCAATTCTGTAGAAAGATGGATTGGTAATATGGATTAATGTTGAGACTGAGACTACCACAATATAACCCATAGCTGAATTATTCATAGTTCAGCCGCTGGGTATCGTAATGTTAAAAAACCGTGTTTTTCTATATATTTGGTTTGGTTTGAAGTTTTTGAAGCTTTCGGTTTAAACTTGACTAGCAATATGTTTTTTATTTTTAATTTTACAAATTTAACAAATTTGTTCTTGTAGTAAAATAGTAAATTTTATATACATATGTACACGTTTTTTCTCGTTATGTTACATTAAAATGCAACAAATTTGTTTTCATATTTATTATCTTTTTATTTACAGATATAAGAAGCTGAAGTAGCAATCTTTAAATATAAGCCAACTAAATTTTCTTATTGAAACCAAGTTATTGCCTTGTTTTGCATTACAAGTATAAAAATCCAGGAGATAAAAACGTGATAAAACATGCAAACTGCTGTCGATCGTAATGGCAGCAGCAAAACGGCAACAACAATCAGCACCACCATCACTACCACAGATATCGAAGAGGAGAATGACCCCAACATTGCGATGACACAACATCAGCAAGAATTACCGCAGACAGAGATTCATCATGACCACCATCACCCCCACCAGTCACATTTAAAAATGCAAGCAACACCACAAATGGAAACAACACGTACTTTAAGACATCGTGTCACAACAAACACCAACAACGATACGAATTGCGATACTATTTCTACCACAAAAAATGGTTTATCGCATCTTATAGATGCAGCGGAATTTCTGGGCAGCAATGTGGAGTGTATGTCGGTAACACCTTCACCGTCGCCTAAAGCATCGCCTAAAGCATCGCCAGCCAGGAGGAATAAACTTAAAGAAGATTTAATAAAGTTAGCTGCTGCTGGTAGTGGTGGTTTACATACGATCGCCTTTTCTGCGCCTCTTCAAGATACGTACAAACCAAATACCTCTTCAGAATCATCGTCATCAAAAACAGCATCAAATTCTACATCAACGACATCGTCTGTGATCGCTACGCCCGTGCTCAAGCGTAATGGAAATTTTCTCAAGGAAAAAGAACAAGAAAAGGAACCTGCAAAAGATGAACAAACGGCTGCAGAAAATAAAGAATATCTCACGCAGGTTATGAAACAAAGTGATGCAGTAGATACAATTTCCGCTTTTGCAGACAAAAAACTACAAAGCAATAAAAACGAACAAAAACCTCTAGTTACAATTGATGCGGTTACCGAAGACTGCAACCAATTTAGTGAATGTAGTAATAAACAGTTATCAACAAATCTAAGGCTTCCACACGAGAACACTTCCTCAACCACAATAATAACAAAGGAATTGTCTTCAAGTTCATTACCAATGTCTTCATCAACTACCTCGTTGTCAATTAACACACTAGCTGTAACAGATACAAATCAATCTCGACCGTCTTCAAATGCTACCACACCTTCACCCTCGTCTTCATCTTTAATCTCTTCGTCATCTGCTTCTGAAACATCTGTCACATCACCAGCTTCTGATGTCACAACACCTGCCTTATTATCTACACCAACAACAACATCTTCATCAACATCTTCATTAGCATCTTCTTCGCTACCATCCTCGTTGTCGCCAACACCATCATCTCCTACATCAAAACTAAAAGGTCTGTCAATTTCTAGTGTAGTTCAAGCCGAACTGTTGCAGTGGCAAGACATGCCAGAATATTTACAATTCAACCCGTATGTTCTTAAGGGTTACCGTCCATTGGCAACATTCAAGGGCTGCCTTTTAAGTATGTTTTATTGGCACAACGAAACAATAAACATCTTAACACATGGTAAGTATTTGCAATATACAATATGTAGGTATGCATATATTTATTGAAGATTATTAATATATATACACATATATGCAGTCAATTATTTTCCTTCTTGAACTCCAAATAACTTAAGATCGATGAGGTATTATTTCTACTATATGTTTTAAAAAAAATGGATAGGCCTCCAGATCCCATATTTTTGGAAGTCCCAGTGAGGCTGCTCTGGCAGGTAAACTGCTTTCAACCAGTTCAATATTTTCAGGCATTTTTGTAGATCGATTGGGCTCTGTCCGTAAGACAGTTATACTCGAAGCAGTTACGCGGAATCTCTGCACCTACGAACGAATCAGGTATACACCGAATACCGAACCATTACTCGTAAAAACTGTCTCCACAGCGAATGTGCGATACTCAATCGCTGCGACATCGTCATTGACGAATCCGGTCAATCGATAATTCTAACAGCGCCGTCCTCTACCCGCACCGTTTATTACATTTTGAAATAATCATATTTAAAAATATAAATTTATCACCAGACACCCTGTAATTCAGTTCTTTAATTTAAAGGATTGTTGTTTGTGCAAACCAATTGCATAGTAAGTAATTTCGAGTTAATAGTTTAGCTATTAGTATATTTTGGACTAATAAAAAAATTTTCCGCATTATACTCGTAAGTGAATATAAATTACAACAAAAATAACTACCACAGAAAACGGCTATTGACATTGAACAATGTTGATTATACATTTTTGGAAAACAAATAAATTTTAACAATATTTATTTTAACAGGAATGTTACTTTTACCATAAAAGAAATATTTTACTTACGACCACAAAATGTAGAATAAAAAGAATATAAAATATAAATGATTTCTTATAATGGTTTGTTATTGATGAATGATTATTCGACTTTTTCCTAAGACCGTATTTTGAATACCTCGTATAGTGGCAATTTAAAAAACCTCGGTTTTGGGTAAAACATTTAAGTAAAAGTCAGTTAACCATTTTTTTTTTTACAAAATAGCTAAAAACAAATTTGCTAATAAACTAACATTTGTTTTTGAAGATAAAGTAATATTTGTGCTTAAAAACTCTTCAATAAATCTATTTTGTGCTGTTTTTAAACTTGACATTGAAATTGATCTTTCCCTTAGAGTGCTTTTTGAATACAAAGCATTAAGTAATATACGAGTACCTAGTTTTTCAAATCTTAGTTTTCCAAAATGTTTTCATCGCTTTTAAGATCCGTAACCAAATCTGCCGCGGTAACGCCTCTATCAACAGTATAGAGACCATTTTAGATTAGTTCATAAACGCAACATAATTTAGAGTTTATATTTTATGCTGAAGTGAGTAAATTATACATGTGCCATGAACAGTAATGTTCACTAGCCCTGCCTAAAAAACATCAATGAGTAGGAAAATTTGTATTAAAGTCACTAAAGCGACCATAAATAAAATAACAGCTGTTGTAGAGTCAACTTTACTGATTAAAGAGTAAAGTTTACTCTCTCAAGCGTTGTCAAAATTAGATGTTTTTGCTTCAAAGTGTTTTAAGTTGATCTGATAGATTTTGTGTTACAGGCATTTATGACAGATAAATAGAGCTTTATGCGCTAATTTAGCTTGCGCTGATAGGTTCTACATGTAACATAATGCCTAAAATTAGAACTTCAAATTCACTCATAGAAAGAATTCGATTACGCGTAGACTTCAAACTGCAGTGTTATAATAATTTATCTGAGAGCGGTGAAAAATTTCATCAGTACAATTTTATAACAAACGTGGTCAAAAAACTATGTAAGTATTTGTTGCACAAAAAGACGCCGTTGCAAATCTGCCGAGTATTAGATATAAAGAAAAAAAAGTGTTTCTTTATGCATTCACAAGATACAGTTAGTGATTTCTTTTGTACAAAATGTGCACCTATGTATCTTCAAAAATATCCATCCACGCTATCAGATGTCAATTATCGATTATTTTTATGATATTAATAGACATACGCGTTTAATCTAGTTATACATATTATAGTCATGAAGCAAATTATATTCTAGGTTGTTACTCATAAAAAT
Source organism: Thecocarcelia acutangulata (assembly GCA_914767995.1). Lineage (NCBI taxonomy): Eukaryota > Metazoa > Arthropoda > Insecta > Diptera > Tachinidae > Thecocarcelia > Thecocarcelia acutangulata. The sequence continues at coordinate 167,668,835 of OU612094.1, read as the reverse complement.
GCTTTAATTACGAGCGTATATATCTGTAATTAAAAAAACTAAAAAGTAATACACTTATATATTAAAAATCCGGTTAACCGTATTAAAAATCCAATTAACAGTGTAAAAAAGCTGCTTTATTCGATTTTCGAAAAAAAAGAAATTAAAAAAAAACCGGCCACAGTAAAACCACAGTAAAAGGCCGGTAAAACCCGGTCGAGTAATAATCGTTCGATCATCATATAAAATATAGACTATTCTGCAGAAATCTTGGAATGTTAATCTATTGTGACACAAAGTATTCGTAATGCAATGTTATAGCGTGGGGGAATTATGTACCTCCTCTTAAAACGTACCTACCTTAAAATAACATGTAACAAAATAAAATGTTACACATTTTAGGTAAATTTATTTCCGTCAAGCTTTATTGGATTTATTGAACTTCAATATATCAAATTCGCTCGCGCTTCGAGAAAAAAAAATAACACTAAAACGTCTATCAATTTCAATTCAAAAAATCTCAATATATACATTAATTCTCAATTTCAATTTCGCAAATTCCACAATTTTAATTAGGTATCTAACTGTAGCATGAATAAAAACTATTCAAGTTGTATAAATACATACATACATATGTACATATAAAAGTATTTATTTCATAATATGAATATAAAACAAATAAATTCTGCTAATAATTTTTATCATCTGTTGAATATGCAAAAATAGAGTTTTGCTTTATATTAATATATATAACATTTGTTTACTGGATTCATTCCACTGCCTAAAGGACAATTAAATACCTTAGAGAATTCTTTGAAATTCGATAATGGGCCAATTACTCTAAATTTACCAGGCACATGCGAATCGATAGCTGTCTGTAAGCTTCGCATCATTGGGTGAACCTCACTGCACCAAAGTTGAGCATAACTAATGAAGAATAATTGTTTGCTGGTATATTTCAAGCGTGGAAAAGTTTCGTATTGCATGGGCTGTTTGGTGCGTGCTGCTTCTTCCAGCCAGTACAAATAAGCCTCATAGGCCAAATGCAAGCCACCATTATCAGCAATGTTTTCCGACTGAGAAGCCATTTCCGGTAAAGGTTTACCGCCATAGATATATTGCTTATATTGGTTAATAAAACATTTGCTGCGCTCATTAAAAGCGGCGGTAGATTTTTCATCCCACCACTCAATATTATTGCCCAATTTATCAAATGTTCGTCCAGTATCATCAAAGCCATGAATTAACTCATGTGATATTAAAGTGCCCAAGGTTCCAAACTTCAAAGCATTTGGATATACAGCAGACCACAAATAATACGGTTGCAACATTGCAACCGGAACTTTGATGCGATTTTCTACTATAATATTGGCTGGGGTGTATGACAACAATTCACCAGCTTCCAAAGGCTTAGGAGGTTCATTTAAGGTTTTGCGTTCATTTTTAGCATTTAAAATTAAAACGTTTTTCAGATTTTCTATATAATCATGTTTGTTCATAACCAATTCACCAAATTCTTCAGTGAAATTTTCATTCATGTACGAGTTGATTTCAAGCTTCATCGCAGCTAATTTTTCTTCCGCATATTTACGTGTCTCTGAACTTATCCAGTCTAGTTGTTCGGATTTTAACAAGTTTTTAAAGTTTAATTTTATTTCCTCCCACATGCGTTTAACATCGCTTTCGGTTTGGTTTGTATTGTATTTGCGATACACCATATTGTCAAGATTCTTAGCAAAATACTTTTTCGTCGATGATATACATTTCGACTGCAATTCATCTTTTTTAGACGGTGTGCGAAACATGAAATCCTTAAGTAGAGTATAGTATATATAATTGGCAATGTGGTCTTTCGGAGTTTCCTCGAGAACTTTTATGAGATTCAATTGATAGTCAGAATACATTTCATATAACGGAGCGGTTTGATTGGGTGAAATACCTAGAGAAATGTTTAACAGTCTTACGAAATCCAAAGAAGGCATATACTTTTTTTGCAGTTCCTCCAAAGTAACTGAAGTGGTCAGCTGATCCATTTGCAAACCATCCTGAAAGTCTGCTATGCCACTTGCTAAACCAATTTCTACATCCAAAATTTGTTTTGAAACTTCATCTGATTTATCTTTGCCTAAACCCCAAAATTGTTGTAAATCACTTGCTATATGGCTCTGATAACTTTTGCGATAAATAGCATTTTCTTCGTTAACATACATGGACTTTGTTTCCAAAGGAAAGTCGGGATGTCCCACATAAAGTCTGTTGACAGAATTGTCACGAAAATCACCCATAATATCATATCCCAAAATTATCGAATTTCCATATTTATAAGCGATTTTCGCTATAATTTCAATCCAATCGAACTTTTCACTTTCCCACCTATCTGGTGTCAAAGCGGGCACAGGGCCAAATTCCTCAGTAATTTCTTTTAGCTTAGACTTCATCATGCTTTTTAAGATTCCAATACGGGTACATGATTCATAAAAATTCTTAACTTTCTTATCGATTTCGGTATCCCAGTCTTCTTGCTTGTTTAACATGGCAGCAATTTTTCGATCTAAAGATTGAATCATTATTTCGAAGAAACCAGTTGTAATGTGTTCTATTGAATTTGCTGGATTGATTTTGTGCCAATGGCCGCAGGCAAAATCATAAAAATTGTCACATGGATCCACAGAATCATTTATATAATTATGCATTTCAGCCACCTTTGCATAGCGAATTTGCGCAATGTGTTTTGGGTTTTCCTCGTCAATGCTGACGGGACTTCCACTGGTCAATGATACGCTGATGTACAATAGTGACAGGGAAGCTATTAAAATTAATTTGATAAATTTCATTTTCACTTGAAATTCAATGAGGCACACGATTCACAGTCAATTAAAACTTTTCTTAAGAAAACAAAACGCCACTGTTCTATTTGAGCTTTAATTGTAAACTGTTTTGTAAAAACACTAAAAATTTGCATTGTTAGTTATGGTTTATAAAGTGCTTTTATTGTATTATTTTCATTGCTTTTGTTTTGTTCATAAACCTCCAAATCTGGGTTATAGAGGTTATCGCAGAAGCTCTCAAAGATTTTTAAATTAAAAATGAAAGAGTCAGTCAATTTATTCAGAAAGAGAAATTAAACAACAAACTTGCAGTACTTGTTATTTGTTTTAATTAATGAATATCATATGTTTGATTTTTTGCTGTAACAGAGTATTCGGCATCGTAGAATATTAATTAGATTTTAAAGTGAAAGTTATTGTTACTCTCAGATACTTACAAATAAACACTTGTGTTGTTTTGTAAGAAGTCTCCCAGTTAACCAATCAGGGAGGCGTCGCAGGCAGAATCATCGAAGACTTGTTCTTGTATGGAAATATTGTGATGTTTCTAACCAAGGCTTAAAACGAAATTTTATCCAACCAAGTAGCAATATTAAGAAGTCTTATAAAGTGCTGTATTTTGAGGACGGTGGTACATTGCATTGTTTTAACAAAAATTGTGGCTAAATACATGTAGAAAAAAGTATATGTTTGATACGGCAATATTCTAAGGGCAATATCCTTTTGTTGAATTATTATATATGGTTGTTGCTAACAATAGTATAAAGTTATATTTAAAACGCCATTGTTTTGTAAACAAATTTATAAATAACTATACTATTTATATTTTGCAATATTGTTATAATAAGCAATCATAGCTTTGATGAAAGTTACCATGTTGTTGTCATACTTAAACATATTATTACGCTTTTAACAAATATTACCATATTATTATACTTTCAATAAATAACCATTCTAGTTTAATAGTTTTATTTTGATAGAACCATATTTTTGTCATACCCGTAACTAATACAAATCCATACATACTACATGGGTTGAAAAGTCCCGGGCCTAACACATAGATGGCGCTAGTTTTATTGTGGTCTCCTTTTTCAGTTAATACTAACCTTCAAAAGGCAGCTGTTAAAATTTCATGATATTTTATTCATTAGTTTGTGAGTTACTGTGCTAAGAGCGACGCCACTTTTGTTATTTTCAAATTTTGCACTGCTTCTTGATAGGAAAAATACAGTTTATGTGAAGCAATGACTTGAAAATTGTTATGAAAAATGCGCTCCATCAGAAACAACAGTAAAACGTTTGTTTGCTGACCTCAAATGTGCTCGTAAAGACACTGATGATACAGAACGCAGTGGACGTCCAAATAAGGCGGTAACATAAAAAAATCCACAAAATCGTTTTGAATGATCGAAAAGTGAAGTTGCGTGAGTCAACTGACATCGTAAGGATATCAAAAGAACGTGTTGGCTTTATATTGCATGAACATTTGACTATGAGAAAGCTCTGTTCAAAGGGGGGGCCGTCCTCACTGTTGACCAAAAACGAGACCGCGTTGATGGTTCAGAGCAAACACCGGAACAAACCGGAATTTTTGTGTCGATATGTGATAATAGATGAAACATGGATCCATTTTACTCACATATTTAGGAATTCCATGTAAATTAACCACCAATGGTTTCAATGTTGTAGCTGCCTTCTTATTGTTTCGCAATCATTTGTATGAATGTATATGCATTGGAACTATATTTGTACATTTGAGTCTAGAACAGCGGTGCCCGTTTAGTCAAACAATGGTTTATAAGCAAGGCCTTCTTTTTCTTATGCTCTTTAGTTTAGTCGTTCAATGGAAGTTTGCAAAAGCACATGTTTGGTAGATGTTTAGAGCATTTTTCCACTTACAGTAGATAACATATATGGCAATGCAAAATTATTTTATATAAACAACACGTTTGTTATATGATCAATGTCTTTTATGTCATCAAACATTTAAAATATATAGAGAAAATATTATTAAGAGGCATTATGATTGTTTCCATTCTGAAAAGAATAAATATAATGACATAGTTATGTGAACACATTTTTTCGGACTTAAAATTCATTTGTACTAAACTACTTAATAAAATTCGTCTGGCAAGGTGATTACATCGAAACTAGTAGAATAGATAAAATGAGGCAAATTAGTTTTCCAGTAACAGCAATTAAAAATGACAAGGCTCAAAATTCATAAGAAGAGTGTAAAATTATTTTGGTGAACAATTTAAAAGAAAAAATTTTTTGACTTTTGAACACAATATATCTATAAGTCCCACCATGTATATTTTAATTAGGTTAAAATGCCCTAAATGTCTTGCCGAGTCTTTAAAATTAATTTATTCCATTACTACAGCGGCAACTTGATCGCTGGGTCCCATATAATAATCTTCACATGTTTACGAAAATTATCTATCGCAGTAACACCGGCTTTATTTATTTTGCTCTTTTTTTACAAAATGTTAAACATTGTTAATGCCTATAACTCATTGTAACTTTATTACTTACTGTGGCATTCACACACATTTAATTCAAAAATAATTGTTTGTGCATTTAAATGCAACTTTTGTTGAAACTTTTGCAATGCAAGCGACACCAACAACAAAAGGCGAAACCATTTCCAGCACGTGCGAACTTTTAAACCAAAGTTTTAGTGAAAAGAAAACAAGCCATGAAGTAAAATGAAAACAATTACGAAAATAAAGAAAAGACAACACACAATGGAAAATGGCTTTAACATTTTACAATACATAAAAAAAATCATGTGGTGATTAAGAATACAATAATGGCATACAAATTGTTTTCGTACTAAATATACTGTAAATCGTTCTAAGTAACTTATTTATTTTTTCCAACATTAACACTCAGGTTGCTGTGTATTTATTTCGTAAGAACCGCGAAGTATAAAAGAGCAAGAAAGTCCTTTCATGTGATTGAAGCATTGATCGCCATGCAACGCCCTCAAGGGTAATCGCGCTTATACATTTATTCCTCAGTATATCCTGAGTTATCCAGCTCATATAGGTCCTTAATAGTTCCCTTTGTGATTGCCTGAAATAAACAGGTGATCGTCGAAAAGTAAGGGGAGATAGTTTGTGGGTGAAATAGGAGGATATAGTGGATCTTGGGAGAGGAAAAGTGGGCGCTTATACATTTACATACTGAGCACTCTTTTTGTGGGGATCATTGGATTGAAGTCAAATTTTAGGAAGCGCAAATTTCTCCAAATTGCAATATTTGTTTAATTCAGTTTTTCCTGAAGAAATACTTTATAACATACAATTAATTTCAGACCTTATCGATTTATCTTCGAATTTTTATTTGTATTCAAAACAGTTTACCAAAAAAAAAGAGTTAAAAAACGTATTACAACAAAGCCACTTTCGACCCTCTTTAAATGTAAAAATTGATTCTTAATATTTGAATATGTAAACATTTCAAAAGGCGTTAAAATAAATTTGACATGCTATATCATAGAGCTTATATGTAATATAATATTAAATATCAACATTTAATATTTTTTTATCAGCAAACGTCAAATTTGATAGCAGAAAGAATTATATCACGTGCAGCGTTCAAAATTAGTATTATTGCAATATTATATCAGATATGATAATTTTGTTTTGATAATATATATTTATAAACCTATATCACGATATGAACTGTCAAAAAAAAAACGTAATAAAAACTACTAAACAAACATACAGTTTTTGAAGATTTGCGGCAATAAGTTGAATAAAAAGAGTAGTCGAATCATTCAAATATTAAAAAAAATCGTATTATTGTTGGGGTGTACAAATTTGTTTAAGAAAAGCAGAACACTCAAGGATGTTCACTACATGGTGGCTTAATAATTATGAAATTATGAAAATGATGTTTGCAAAAATACGTGGTGCTATGCTAGATATGAACGAATGAATATACAATTCTTTTTTCTCATCAATCTGCTGAACTACTCTCTCATATTATATCAGAGTTAATATCAGTTGTAGACACGGTGTAAAGCTTTGCACAAAGTGAAATTCACTGCGCAGCTGATGCGATTTTTATGTTTTATTATCAAGATTTCGCTATAATCTAGGCGAATTCATTTTAATAGGTGAAATTGAAAAAGCAGATGTTCTACTGTTCTCCATTTGTAAAACGTCAAATGCCAAAAGATATTTCCGGTTTATTCACATACATGTACGTCTGCAAGAAAAGTGTGTATGTATTTGTAAGCATATACATACCAAGGCAGCTTTAATAGGTAGTGGCAGAATTACAATAAATACAACACCAAAAACAATACATGTATTTTGTTGGTAGACTTTACGAAAAGTTGTCAAAATTTTGTTTTACTTTTGTTTGAAAAAGCAAGGAAGTCTATGTGCTTTTGACAAATTTACGCAAAGGAAACGAAAGACAGCTGTCCTTATAGCACTCCCTTAATAAAGCTGCCTTGATACATATTTTCTATACAAGCTTTTGATATATGAATCGCATAATCAATAATAAAACACCATGTTGTTTTTGCATTGCTGTACTTATTGACCATGATTTAACAAAGCTTTGAAAATCAAAAGTTACTTCAATTCCGAAAATTCTTGTTTAGAAAATCTAAATCGATTAATAACCTCGGAATGAAATCACTTTTATAAATAAAATTATTTCTGTATATGAAAGTACAAAAACAAATTGAATTTTAATAAAGAAAATTATTATGGTTGTTGTTTTGGTGAGCACTTTAAACTTGAAAATAATATAATTAAATTTTTCGTCGTGAAGTAAATCGAAGTTTGAGGAAAACAAAATTACTGAAGAAGCAAGTGAATTAAATAAGGGCGGTTTTACATTTAAAATTCGTACTAAATTGATTTTAAAATACCTAATTGAATCTAAATGAAACAGCCTACATCTAGAACCAATGATACCAGTAATTTTCTATACATATTTAATGTTAATCTGGTCATTAAAACGCTGTAGGAAAGTTGACAGCCAAGAACATGTACTGGTAAGTATTTCGATTTTGGCAGACAATTAAGAGAATTTTATGTCCGCACTATCTACGTCCGGAAATAGTGTTGGCTGAACGAATCATTAACCCTAAAACCGAAATCGGTTTCGTCAAATTTCGAAAAATGTTTGCAATAAAAATCAGTTTCCTGGTATCAATTAAACAGCTGTAGATAAAAATAAATACATACATTTGTACATGTACAATTTACGAGTATTCGGTATGGTAGAATAATTTTATAATATTCGAGAATGAAAATATAACAAAATAAATAGAGAAGTATTTAGAAACATTATACGGCAATTAACTCATTAATACACATAAAGTGTCGCTTTATATAATATTAACAATTAAAAGTAATGTTGACGTTCCAGCCAATCGAACATATATTTACGTTTATCCACTTCTCTTTTTCTCACACATACATATGTATGTAAATACATACACATAAGTATAATAGGCAGTTTTCAATTACTCATAATCTTCATTTCTATTGTTCTCCAAGCAACTTTAATGTATGTATGTTAATTAAATACAGTGTAGCAAATAATTCTTTCAACGTGGAGGGCTAATTGTATTATTCATTGCTACTCGTATTCACGCTGCAATCCATAATATGACCCGTGGTGTTGATCCACTATGATATTAGGTCGAAAGGCAGGTTATCATGTAACTGAACTTCCTATCTGTCCAATTGCGTAAAACCCCTATTTGCTTAGGAAGGTTTTTTAAAGACTTTCTTAATGTGTAATGATGTTTTTGTTTGAAAACCATGTTTCCTTTCTGGTTTTTCATATTTTGCATGTTCCAAATAAATGGTGAGAAGTGTAAAATTTTAAGTTGCTGACACTTTTTTAACTGGCGGCTATTTTGTAAGCTGCTAAGTGATGTATATTTAGTTTTATTTACATTTCAACATGAATAGACTGACTCCTGAACAAACCTCCAAAATTATAAAATGGACGTGTTGATGGCGATTTTCATACGAATTTTGTCTAGCGATGAAGCTCACTTTTGTTTGAATGGATACGTCAATAAAAAGAAAAACTGCCGTATTTGCAATTATTATTATTACACCTCCAGTGTATGACATCCATACATCCAGAAAAACTATATATTTGGTGTGCTGGTGGAATCATTGGTTTGTACTTTTTTAAAATCGATGTTGGCCAGAACGTAATAGTCAATGATGACCACTATAGAGGCATGACTACTGACTTTCGTTTGCAGGAACTATGGTTGCAACAAGACGGTGCAAACATGTCACACAGCTCGTTTCATAACTCAGCCGTGGCGGTCATATGATATTCATATTTAAATTATAATTTCGGACACAGTAAATTTTAGAGATTCATATTTGCTTTTGTTCCGTATCAAAATTATGTACCATTATATAAAACACCCTTTACAATGTTCTATAACCTGTATTGCTGTTTACAGTTTTTGTTATTTTCTTTCATTAAGTGCAAAGAAAAGAATAGAATAGTTGTTGTATACTAGTTGTATCACCAACAATCTTTCATACACAAATAGGGTGATCGATTATTAAACTTTTTTCTACAATCGGTTTTCGAAAAAATCGAATAGTGGTAATTTAAAAAACCCGGTTTCCAGTTAATAATTAAAGAAAAAACAGGTTAATCATGATTTTTACAATATAATAATTAAAAACAAATTTGTTAGTAAAATATTTAATAATATTTGAAAAAAAACAAAGTAATTCACAACAAGAACAAATCCTCACGAATGCAAAAATATATGTCACATATTTAAGATATGAATTTTTGTAAAGATGATTCTCTAAATGATTTCATTTCTAAAAGCAGAAATTTCAAACCTTTTATTTCTTATTTTATGCGTAGATGCGCTGAATGGCACTTTATGTTATTTTTCGGGGAGCATAGCCTTAAAAACAGAATTTTCAAATAATCGCTTAGTGTACCAACGAGCCACAGTACTCACATCTGTATCTGACATTCTACCAGAAACAAAAATTTTCAGAAAATTATATCCTACAGGCTTGTGTTACATAAAAACCTCATGCATTTTAATGATCATGCGACAAATATATGTAATATCGGTTCCTATGAAGATTCCCAGTCACTTATATGTGACACTGAGTGGCGAGTGTGTGGATCATATGAAAAGATTCAAATATCTATGTGTTTGGATATATACTCACAAAACGTATTATACAGGTGAAAAATATAGTACACATGTATACTTAGGACGTATTTAATACCAAATTGCTTTAAAAATCGTGTTGCATCTTTCAAAATAGTTTTCGAAATATTAACGCTCCAAATGTTTTCTCTACGGTTAATTTAAATAGAGGTTTTGTTTTTTGCAAAGAATTAATAGAAGTTCAGTTTCAGAATCTGTCACAGTATGAACTAAGTTCTCACTCTCCACTCTTTTAAAAAAACTTCAATTATGAGCAAATTTGGAATTAAAGTAGACAAAAATACAACAGTTATATTTTAAATTCCTGCTTAACCATATTAAAACCCCCGTTTTATTCGATATTCGAAAACAGCATTTAAAAAAAACCGATATAAACCGGTAGAATAATAACAGTTCAATCACCCTATACACAACTGATGTTTCTATTTTGGTTTCATCGTATGTATTGAAAAGCTGAACTATTGTGTGATTGGAGTAAATGTTTTCCAATTTAGTAATCTTTCGAAAATTTTTTGTTCGTTTTTATTATTATTATTTTTTTTTTATTTTTTCTTCAATAACCAAAACGCCTCTCTTAGGCCAAATCGATTACATAAATAATGTGGGAGTAAGACCTCATATATTGTCTATTATAACATATAAGCTATTATACAAATATATAATGCTTAAATTGAAAAGAAAAATGAAAATAGTAATACAATCAAATCTAAATTTCTAATTTCAACCTTTTCCCCCACCCACTACGCACAACTCCAAAAACTAATACAGCCTTAGTAACAACCATAATAGAATAATAAAACACAAAAGCTCAAACATTTTCTAATACCATCTTTTTAAATTTAGATATACTCGCTGAGTTAATAAGTTGTAGTTTTAAAAAGCTATGCAGTATTATGCCATGGAAATACGATCATCTTGTCTGATCGTTAATACTTGCTTGAGTACAAGGCAAAAGCTTGACCAAGTAACAAAATTTTGTTGTTTTGGGTATTTCAAATGGAATGATTCAACTGTTAAATTTTTTTACACAATTACAAATATTTAAATTAAGAACTTCTGTTGAAATGGCTGGAAAAACAAAAAAAAATAATTGCATTGATTGTTATTGATGATGAAAAAAAGAGAAACGGAAAAAAGCGGCGAAGAAAAAAAAATTCAAATGAAAATTGTAATTTCTTTAAGCTCTAGCTTAAACAAATTACTGATATTAGTGATTTTATTTTTTAAAGTTATCAGAGATGACTCGCCATCATTTTCTAAATATTTTTCCAAATCAACTTCCAAGTTTTTGTATTTTTCATTTTATTTCTTCGAGCAATTTGAAAATTTCGCTGATTGAAATCAATGTCATTTTTTATTTTTTATTTGAAATTCAATGAAATTAAAGACAATTTTAAAAATACTTAACCTTTTCTTTGAAAAAAAGTAGTTTTACAAACATAAATTTTGATAGCATAACAAGACTACACACAATACAATCGAATTGAAAGGCTACTAGCCAACTTGAAAAAATCAAAAACTTATGTTTCTTCTTCAACCAACTAAACTGCCAATCTAATCAATTGATAAAACTATGCACAGCTTGATTTGGACAGAAACCGACACAGTTACAAATTGGGTGGAAACGTTTATGGGGTGCTTAAAATTTGTGTCGCACTGTACTATCATTTATAAAACTACACAATAAGTTTTCTTACAGATAAACTTAATTATATACTTTTATATGTAAGTACGTACATATGTATGTACTTATACCATACAAACAATAATTTGATAACACTTTGAACTCAAAACATTCAACTGTTTACAATTACATACATGTATATATGTTTGCAGCAGAGGTATTTTAACTTGAAAGAGAGCGTAATTTCTTAGATTAAGAAAACTATTCGCGGATATAAAACAAATAATGATCATTTAAACTTAAATTGAGTGTAAGTGGGCAGTTTCAGTTTAAACTTTGTGCATAAAACAAGTGAATAAAAGTAACAAGCGGCTGTATTGTTTGAAATAAAAGAAGTATTTACATGAAAAAACTCAATATATAATTTACTAGAATGTGTCGGTACTTAACGAAGAAAATGAGCATATTTTGCAATATATTTATTAACGTGCTTTTGCTAATTTATTCCGTACAATTTGTTTACACTTTGCCGGCTGGTGTTCAAGTAAACATCTTCGAAAATCGCATAACATCGAACAATGATACTAAATATGTATCGCGTATAATGCGCCTGGCCAAATCTGCGGAAATGCGCAACTACATGAATCCAGAGGCAGATGTATGTGATAACTTTTACGAGTACGCTTGCGGCAACTGGCCAAAGTTACATCCAGCAGAGGGCACCAGCAAGAGGAAGACATCAATTTTTACTTTATTAGATAATTCTTATAGACAGAAGCAATTAAGATTATTAAAAGAAGAAATGATGGATGATGAAGAGAGCAACATAAGTGAAGAGGAAATATTAAGTGACACAAGATGGACTGCAGTAAAAAAAGTTAAGGATTTTTTTAAATCTTGCCGCAATATGGGTTTAAAAAAACGTCCATATGTAGTGAAGGAATTGGAAGAAATTATAAACGAGTTTGGAAAAATGCCGGCTCTATTGAAGGATCCGAACGAATGGGCAGAAGAAGACAAAACATTTGATTGGCTTACAACCATTGGTTTAATACAAAACAAGTATGGTTTTGATATAATTTTGCAGCTAGGAGTACGTGGTGATTTCGATAATAAAAGTGTCAATGCACTTTTTGTAGGCCAGCCTAATTTAAAGCTTAAAAATAAGAGTATGTATCTGGGTGCAGCAACCAGTAACCATCGGCAAGATTATCGTCATCACATACACGAAAATCTTGTAAAGTTTTTGGGACTTGACGAAGAAAAAGCTGCAACTGTAGCCGGTGAGATCTTAAATTTTGAAGTGGAATTGGCACGGGGTCTATTGGATTTTAATTCAGACAAAACTTTAAAATCAAAGTCCATCAAAAGAAATCCGCAAGATTTGCTTCCAGTCTATGGCGAAGATATGAGTTTGACAAAATTTATCGACACTGCTCTGGGCTTCCAATGGAATTCAACTTATTACGAATACACTCCTGATTATCAGGAAAATTTAAAGAAAATTTTAAATAACACCAGTAGCCAACAATTAGCCAATTACATTTATTATCATTTAGTTGAGCCTTTCTTTACTGTTTACGACCTTCCATTGACCCAAATGGATGACATGTGCTTAGAAAATACCAAAAAATTCTTTGGTCATATACTGGACAATATGATCTATAGATCGTTTAATACTCAAACCATGCAAAAAAATATTATACTTATATGGCAAGAGATAAAAAATACGTTTAAAGAACAGTTGGAATCAACTAAAATGGAGTGGTTGACTGCCATGACTCGTAAATTAGCCTTAGAAAAACTAGAACGTATACAATTGCAAATAAATTCATATGATAATGTTAACTTTACTCAAGTATATCAAGATTTGGTAATAAACAGCTTTGATTACATAGAAAATCTAAAGAAAATCAATCATCGCAGAGTAACAAAATTCTTAGACGTACTACTTAACTTGGAAAAATTCGAATTGCCCACTCATACTTTGTCCAGTTCACCAGCATTTATAAATTCAGAAAATCGTATAATGATTCCGGTTGCTCTTTTACAGCCCAATTTTTTATGGTCCGACTATTACCCAGAAGCTTTGAAATTTAGCACCTTGGGGTTTCTCTTAGCTCACGAACTTATACATGCGTTCGATGACATGGGCAAACAATATGATGCCAATGGTATTGAACTAGAGAGCTGGTGGGATGAAAAGTCTACCAAAGCATTTAAACATAGAAAATCTTGTTTCAAGGCTCAATATTCTCGTTACCGTTTTCATGGTAAATATTTACCAGCGTCCGACTTACAAGCCGAAAATATAGCTGACAATGGTGCCGTACAGTTGGCCTTCAACTCCTATATTCACTGGTTAAACTCACAAACATTGGAAAATCTAGACGAACTTATGCCTCATATTAAGCTCAACAGCGAAAAACTTTTCTTTCTGGGATATGCTCAGTTCTTTTGCGTAGACATGGACGATGTTTTGAAAGATAAAGTATCGCTACTGGATGTCCATGCTCCCGCCATGTTTAGGGTTATAGGTCCTTTAGCTAATTTTCAAGAATTTTCGAAAATTTTCAAATGTCCTGAAGGTTCCAATTTAAATCCCAAAAAGAAGTGCGAAATTTATTAATTTTAGGATAGTTTATATAAATACTTATATTATACTTAATTATAGATAGTTGATAAAATGTAATTTTTGTTTAATAAATATAAGAGAATGTGAGGAATATGATATAAAATCTTATTTTGTGTTGAGCACATTTAATTTAATCGAGGTCTGTTGTCAAAAACCGCCTTAAAAAATGATTATTTTTAGTGGATTACGGATGTACTCATGTGTACTGGACTTTCATAGTTTATCCAGATTAAAAGTATATTAATACAACTAAGAATCAAAAATCTGCTAGAAATAGAAAAGAAAACAAATAGATCATGCGAATATTTTGTTTGTATCAGTAAATATAATACCTGCATATACAATATTAATTAATAAGAATGTATGAAAGTTATTTGCGTTCATTGCAAAAAATACTCTTAAAACAAATTTACGATGAAATCAAAATTATGCTCACAATCTTTCTCTACGATCGCTTAAGCTCATGGGCTTAAGTAATGATTTTTCTACCAAAATAGTGGTGTCAAGTTGTTCCAGATTTTAAGGCAATTATACAAGGTTTTAAGATAATTTTACATGCTTAATGTAAACAAAAAACCAAACTAAACGTTGGAATCAAAGTTATTCTCATATTACTTCTTCATTATATTATTATTTTTCAAAACATGCCTTTTATCTTGACGAACTTTTATCCACCCTCTAAAGAACATTTTTTAAGGAGCTTCTAAGCTACATACACTTTGATTATAACGAAATAACTTGACTCGACAATTCTAGAGTACATTAGCTATTTACGGCTACGGAAAACCCCAAAATTCATTTAGTTGCTATGGTTATAACGCTATGGAATAATCGTTTACCCTGCTACCCATATAGTTGGTTCAAACAACTGTTTTTTATGGTTAAGTCACATCTAACTGAACCTTAAAAGCTCTTGACTTAATAACTTACATATATTTGCTTTTATTTGATTGAATATATTCAATTAAGTTTTTAAAGCATATTAATTAATATTCATGTTCGAAAAGTATGTCCAACACTGTGATGTTCATTACACTAAGCATTTTTTTAATAGACGTCAATCAATGTCGCTGTTATTTTCTTTTCACTTGAATGCTGAAAGTTTAATTATATTTAAATGTCATACACATTATACAAATTAAACTTGTAACAAAAATGTAGCAAACTTTAGCTAAATATTTACAAGCGCGCTAAAATAGTGCTGTTCAATAAATTTTCACATACTAGATATGTTCTATGCCTAAATGCCGGGGCACATACAATCCGTCGTACGTTGCTTTCTTCATCTGACAACTAAGTTGAAATACATGTGGTATTATGAGCTTTGTCATATTCCGTACTTCTCCGTCATCGCAAAGTATTAAAGTTGAGCGACGTTTAACGTACGTTGAGATCTTTGACAACTATCAGTTCATATTTTTTTTATATTTTAATACAAGGCAGCTTTATACAGGTAGTGGCAGAATTACAATAAATACAACACCAACAAACATCAACATGTATTTTGTTGGTAGAATTTACGAATAGTTGTCAAAATTATGACAACTATCCGTAAATTCTACCAACAAAATACATGTTGATGTTTGTTGGTGTTGTATTTATTGTAATTCTGCCACTACTTGTATAAAGCTGCCTTGATTTTAATATAGTTTTTCGTTCAAAAATAAAAATAAAAAAAATTAATCAAAAGATTTTAATCAAATTAAAATAAAACAAAACAGTTGCTTTTATATCCATTAACAAAGTATTGATTGAGCCAACTTCATACCTCATATATGTACGTTAATCTCAGTTGAAAAAGGAAACGGATAATGTAGGACGGATTCTATGTAGTCCAGCATAAAATACTTGAGCATACGGACGTACAACAGCAGGGTCAAGGCGAATTAATTTTACCAGGTGAAACTTTACAATAGGTGTGTTCCACGAGATCTCGGACTAGTTCGGACTAATGAGAGTAAAAAGCAAATTACTCTCTATATTTGGAAAGTTTACCCAAAACTGCTAGAATGCAAAAAACCACAATGGTATATCTTGCAATAGTAGTTCTGCTTACTTTTTAGATTATAATATATTTTAGTGACTTTAGACGCTTAAAACGCATAACATTATATAAACAAAAGATTTGCATTATTGGCAAAAGCTTGAAAATGTTCAATAGATTTTTGTAGTATACATTTAAAAAATGGAAGGGCAAATAACAATTGCATGTTGTGTTTACAATTTCACATCGCTACTTTTAGTTTGGGCAGCCTTTCATTTTGCTTTTTACTAATTTTTAAACAAAAACTTTTTTCCAATTTGCAAATTTTCAGTTTCATATGTACATATGTAAACATAAAACAGCTGATTACTCAATTCTTTTCCGAGCTTACCCAAAGAAAAAGGAAATTCTAGTTCGAGCTTACCCAAAGAAAAAGGAAATGAAAAAAATTACTCTCTCATTTTCTCTCAAAAGTGCACAAAAATTGTTACGTGGAACGCTTTTGGACTACTTTGGACTAGTTCGGACTGTTTTGTTATTCACGTGGAACACACCTAATAAGTACAACAATGCAAAAACAACAAGGTGTTTTGTATTAATGATAAATATTCGAACTTATTTTTAATATTGGTCAATACTGTGGTTCGATTTATCTACAGCGTTCGTCGAAGAGAGCACATTTCATCGTATGTCCGAAAATTTCTTGGATGCTATTTTCACAAATTTGTCGAGTGTCGAAACCTAGTATTTTTTTTATAAGACAATGAAAACTTCTAGACCAATATCATTGTACAGATCATTTATTTTTGGGCACTCAACTCGGAACACGCAACTTATTATACCAAGAATAACATCGTCATTTTTTGAGAAATCATTTAAAGTAAGAATTGCTCGCTGGTGGAATCAATTACAATTTTTTTACGTATTTTCTCTTATTCCAAAAATGTGTCTCGCTTGAAACTCTTGAAATATTTTGCTCAGGGGTTCGTTGACTGACTATTGTTCTGATGTCTTGTCACTATGTTGGACTGTTTTGTTTTAGTTTACTTATCTAAATATATAGAATAAACATTGGCTGGAAAGCTAATTTAATATATGCTTCTGATTTTTTTCCTTGTATTTATTATTATTATTATTTTTATTGGATTATGAATGAGTTCGTATCTTATCTTTAAGTTGTATAATGCAATGTTATGTTACAGTTTTTATATGATATATATACTCCAATTTTTCTCTATAACATATACCTGATCAGGTGTTATCTAATGTAATAGAATTATTGGCCCTATGGGCTTAGTATTACATATTATGAATGAATAAATAAATAATATTATATATGATGGTATCATTCGTCTGGCTCAAGTTCAATCCTGGATATAGCCAAGAAATATTTTTATTTTTTAATTATAACAACAACTGCCACGATCAAAAAGTGGTTTGTTGTTGCTCGTTTGTTGTTGTTCGTGTGTCAAAAAATTTTACAGAAAGTATTTATGTATGTACATACACATACACACTTTACTTACAGATATGTATTTAAGTAACCGGCAAAATGAATTCGCCTTGATCAGGGTTATCATATATTACATGGCATTAATAGGCCAAAATAAATTGAAGCAAAAAACAAATCACATTTTTTTTTAATTTACGTGCTGTTCATAAAACACAGACGAGCAACTCGTCTAGAAAATTTGTTGAAAGTTACTCAATTTTTTGAGTGATTATAAATTTTTCTAGATGAGTCCTCACTTGTGTTCTATGAACAGCATATTAATTTTTTTTATATAAAAATCGACCATTTAACCACAAATTGTAAGTTCCAGGCATGTTGCATCAAATAAAGCTGAAGGTTTAGTTGAATATGTCGAAATGTACTGTAGATTTTTAAATTTTAAACTTGTACTTGAGATATTTTTAAAATAACTATGCAAAAGTGTATGTAAATCAATTAGATGAATTTTACATTACATTACATTAGATGAATTTTATAACCCTATACACTATTATTATTGGATGGGATATGGCCCTCATCGGCCATTTGCACTGCGACCAATGGTGATCTATTGTGCGTCTATACCCTATACATAACCCTATACATAAACTCAACATTGCAGAAATCCCATAGGCCCTTAAAAATTTATAAAAATTATAGAAGTTAAAATAAAAAATTAAAACGGCTACGTGTTTCGAAAATTCACCTTGGTTCCAAAAGAACCGAAGAAGGAAAATGGTCAAAGGAAACACAGCCTTTATGCTTTTCCAATGAAATATATATCCAGAATATTTAACAGTGTTCCTGTAATGAAGGAATTTAACACATTACCAAAAACACCATTTAAATATATCTATTTTACTTAATACGAAAGAATGCTAATCAATTTAAAACCGGTTGAAGTTTACAAAGTTTACGTCATGTAGAAGCCTTTAGAGGCCCGAAAGTTCTCATCTCTGATATAATGAAGAGAAAAGGTAATCTCCAATTATTGTGGCGGGTTTTAAAATACTAAACTGACGTCGGTTACGTACTTTTTCCCACCTTGGATTTTTGTTTATTTATTATGACAGCAAAATGAAAAGTAACAAGGCCAAAATTGAAAAAAAAACTTAATGTACGTTTCCTTCACGTTGTTTTTTAATGACTCACAAAAAGAAAAAAAAATTTGCTTAAAGTAGACGTATTTATTATCTCTTCCGCTCTTAGTATTTCAATTTTTTGGCAACCCACCAAATTTTGTTAACGAAAATTTTTTTCATAGAATTATATAATACTCGTACATACTTTCAAGGACTCTATGTCTGTGGCCTAAAATTTATTGTTGACAAAATGTTTTTGTATTGATTTGTCCAATTTTATACAAATATGGTTTATTATTATATGACACACTGCGCTTTATTAGGTTACAATCAGCATAATAGTTCAAATAAGCTTGTCTTAACGAAACGATCAACTAAAACAGAAATAATTATGGTAAACATAAAATTTTTGTCTAAGAAAATAATTTACATGTATGTTAGGGTGACTGAACGGTTATTATTAGACCAGATTTTTTTTTTTTTTTTTGTATTACTGAAAATGGTTTTTTTTAAAATGTCTGTTTTTTGAATATCGAGTAAACATGGGTTTTAATACGGTTAACCAGGAATTTAAAACGTAAATGTTATATTTTTGTATTTATTTTACTTTCAAATATGCTTGCAACTAAAATATGTTTCAGAATGTAGAGTTAGTTATATAATCCTTTCAGTACTGATAAATATATACTGTGACAGATTCTGAAAATGAACTAAGCAATTCTATTAATTGTATGCAAAAACAAAAACCACTCTTTAAACTGATCATAAAGAAAACATTTCGGAACGTTAATATTTAAAACTATTTTGCAATGTTTAAGACATGATTTTTAGAGTAATTTGTTATTAACTATGTACATATTATCTTTTCACCTGTATAGTACGTTTTGCGACTTTATATCCTAACACATACATACATACGTATGAGCAATCGAAAATAGTGGAATACATATCCGAGTACATCTAAATAAGTTGTTTGAGTTTTTCATGTGGTTAATAAGCTCGCCAATCAGTGTCACATACACATCACGTGGGAATTTTCATAGGAACCGATATTACAAATATTTATCACATAATCATTAAAATGCATAGGGCTTTTATGTAACAAAGCCTTGTAGGATATAATTTTCTCTGAGTGTTTTTATATCTGCTAAGCTGGCAGATACATATGAGTATAGTGGTTCGTCAGTACTCTAAGCCATTATTTGAAAAATCCGTTATTAAAAGCATTCTCCCCGAAAAAAAGATCACCCCATGAAGGTGGTAAGTTTCCAGATGTAAGCATTCAAACAAAACGATATATAATAAGTAATAAAATGTTTGAAGTAAAACCATTTAGAGATACATCTATGTGACATATTTCTTTCTGTTCATTAGTATTTGTTCTAGTTGTAAATTGCTTTGTTTTTTTATTGTAAAACTCACGGTTAACCGGGTTTTTCTTTAATTATTAGACGGAATCCAGTTTTTGCTAAATTGCTACTATTCGAATTATTCGAAAAACGGTTTTAGACAATGTCGAATAAGCGATCACCCTAATGTACATAAATTATATCAATAAATATATTTATTTCATTGAAATAAATATATGTTTTGATCACACCCTAGTCAAACAATTTATTATTGAAAGAATCACGAAGTGCACGATATACTCGTTTTCTTAGCCCGCTGCTCAATTGTGTACCTCCCCATGGTTGAATATGTCAAACCAGCATTGTCAACTCAAATGCACCGAGTTGACGCACTGTTTTTGGTGCTTTTTAAAATTATTTGTACGAAAAATTCTTTACTCGGTGGGGGGTGTGCTTTTTTACATTTTCCGTGCGCATTTTAAATTTCATGGCACAATTTAAATTCAACTCAACTTTTTGTTTTAAAGTAAGAAAAAATTTTAATCAGGTATCTAAAATTTAACGTTTCATTTTGCGTGGAAAATGTACATGTAAGTAAGACAATCTTGTTGTCGTATATTATACACACTATCGAAAGAAGAAAAAAAATTTCGTTTTGTAAAATTTGCTGCTCTTAGAGCGTGTTTTGCTATTAAACGATCAAGCCAAGTTTGTCAAATATTGCAATAAATGTAGTCTCTGAACAGTGAACTTCGTATTTATGATGGCATGTGAATTCGTTACGGTTTTAGTAATTGAAAATATTAGGAATTGCGTTTGGGATGGATCCACATTTTCTGAATACTGAATGCGGGGTGAAACAGAGTTGTATTCTAAGCCCAGTTCTGTTTTCATTACATATAAATGATTTCGCTGATGCGTTTTCTGGTGGAGTAAATGTTGCGAATGTTAAAGTTAACATATTGCTATACGCAGGTGACATTGTAATTTTACAGATAGATATATTGCTCGTCTTGAGGCTTAAGACTTAATTTGATTAAATCCAAAATTGTTGTGTTTCGCAACGGACCAAGCATTTCAAATGATTTAAAGTGCCATTGTGGAAATGAAAATATTAAAATTGTCAACAATTATACGTATCTTGGTGTCAATTTATGCTATAACTTATCGTTTAAAAAACATCTACACTATAAATTGTCAATTTCTAAGATAGCTATTGCTTCTACATAGTCGAAGTGTATTAACCACCCAAAAATATCGAAAAATAACAAATAATTTTCAAAAAATATTCAATGCGTACTCAAAATCTATCATGTTTTATGCCGCACAAGTTTGGGGCTACGAAAGGTTTGATAACGTCGAAAAATTATTCAGCTTCTTTATTAAAAAATTGTTATACTTGCCCACTACTGCCCAACTACATGCTATATTTAGAAACTGGATTCAACTCGTTTTGTTACGTCAATAAGATATTGTCATACGCTCCGAACAGACTGTCATGAGTATTGGCAGACAAAATAATAGAGCTAGATATATCTTGGGCAAAACAATGGAAACTTTTATGTATTATACTCCTGCAGTATAC
Source organism: Thecocarcelia acutangulata (assembly GCA_914767995.1). Taxonomy (NCBI): domain Eukaryota; kingdom Metazoa; phylum Arthropoda; class Insecta; order Diptera; family Tachinidae; genus Thecocarcelia; species Thecocarcelia acutangulata. The sequence goes on along the minus strand of OU612094.1, from coordinate 167,647,067 downwards.
TCCTGCTAATTCCAACGTTCCATGTACTTATCATAGAACGATATTATCAACCTCCTGAAAACAAAAGACCGTTCTTGCCACCAACTCACAGTTTCATGATCTTTACGCGGTAGTTATCTTCAACAAAACTTCCAAGCTCACTGCTAATATTTTATCTCAGGCTACAAGTCTAATTGTTAAAGCCAGAGGTGGCCTACTAGATTTAAACTCTAGATGCTTTAAAAGTAATACAGACGGTATATGTACAATTTGTAATATAGATGCCCCAGAAAACACCTACCACCTCATTGGAATTTGTCCTGTTTATAGAGAATTACGAGTCACATACTTTGGCCAGTCTACACTATGCTACAACAATGTTCTAATTTTTTATTTTAATAGTTAATACCAACTCATAATATTTTAGTATTATATTATCAGTCTATCTGCTTTTATTATGTAAAATATCACCATTACTAAACATACACTGCCAACCTCGCTTACAGCAATAACGCTATGCCATATATAGATTATAAATGAACTAATTAATTTATTGTTCTTATATTAAATTGTAACTAAATTATTAAATCTATTAATGAAATAAAATAATAAATCAAAAAATTGTTCGTTCACTAATTACGATTTACAAAATCTTAGAATGCTCAACACATAAAAACCACATGTATTATTATAATTTATAAACAGGCTGCTAGTTTAATAGAAAAAAAAGCCAAAACATTGAACCAGTTACATTAAATCCTCTATACATAAAATAAAAGCTAATTTATATTTTTTAGTTTCATTTGGAGTTGACATTAATCAAAACAAACTGTGTTTGCTAATAATACTGTTCGACAGCGAATTTGTCCTTTGAATACACAAAAAAAATTATAGTAAAAATAAAATCAATAAAATTTTTGTCTGAAAAAATAATTTGTATGCATAAACATAAATATAAACAAGTAAGAGTGTAGTATATTCGGCTGGGCCGATTCTAAAATACCCTTCACGATAGTCACGAATATGTATAGTATATTAAAAATGTGACCTAAATATGCTCGGTTATATATGAACCGATATCGGAATTTTCTATTTTCTGTATTTTAGTAACCTTCTTTTATAACGAGAATTGCTTTTCAGCAAAAAAAAAAAAATTTTTTTTAATGGAAAAATCGGTTCAGGCTATATCTCGGGTATATATGGACCGATATCGAAAATTTTAATTTTCTATATTTTCGGAACCTTCTTTTATAACAAGAACTGCTTTTCAGTAAAAAAAAAATGTTATTGGAAAAATCGGTTCAGGCTATATCTCGAGTATATATGGACCGATATCGGATTTTTTCTTTTTCCATATTTATATAACCTTATTTCATTACCAGAACTGCTTTTGAGCACAAAAAAGTTGTTTACTCGGCATTTTCATCAAAAAACCTGTTAAGCTATATATCGGGTATATATGAACCGATATCGGAAATTTTAATTTTCCATATTTATATAACCTTATTTTATTACCAGAACTGCTTTAAGGTGAAAAAAGTTGTTTAAGTTCGCTTACGCGGCATTTTCATGAAAACCACGGTTTAGGCTATATCTCTGGTATATATGGACCGATATCAGAAATTTTCATTTTCCATATTTATATAACCTCATCTTATTACCAGAACTGTTTTAAGCAAAAAAAAGTTGTTTAAGTTTGCTTACGCGACATTTTCATGAAAAACCCGGTTTGCGCTATATCTCGGGTATATATGGACCGATATCGGAAATTTTCATTTTTCATACCTATATAACCTTATTTCATTACCAGAACTGCTTTAAGGTGAAAAAAGGTGTTTAAGTTCGCTTACGCGACATTTTCATGAAAAACCCGGTTTGGGCTATATCTCGGGTATATATGGACCGAAGTCGGAAATTTTCATTTTCCATATTTATATAACCTTATTTAATTACCAGAACTGCTTTAAGGCGAAAAAATGGTTTAAGTTCGCTTACGCGGCATTTTCATGAAAACCCCGGTTTAGGCTATATCTCGGGTATATATGGACCGATATCGGAAATTTTTATCTTCCATATTTATATAAACTGATCTTATTACCAGAACTGTTTTTAATCAAAAAAAAATTGTTAAAGTTCGCTTACGCGACATTTTCATGAAAAACCCGGTTTGGGCTATATCTCGGGTATATATAGACCGATATCGAAAATTTTCATTTTCCATACTTATACAACCTTATTTTATTACCAGAACTACTTTTAAGCAAAAAAAGTTGTTTAAGTTCGCTTACGCGGCAATTTCATGAAAACCCCGTTCCAGGCTATATATATGAACCGATATCGGAAATTTTCATTCTTCATATTTATATAACCTTATTTTGTTACCAGAACCGCTTTTAAGCAAAAAAAGTTATTTAATTTCGCTGACGCGGCATTTTCATAAAAAACCCGTTCTAGGCTATATCTCGGGTATATATGGACCGATATCGAAAATTTTCATTTTTCATATATATGTAACCTAATTTCATTACCAGAACTGCTTTTGAGCACAAAAAAGTTGTTTAAGTTCGCTTACGCGGCATTTTCATGAAAAACCTGGTTTGGGCTATATCTCGGGTATATATGGACCGATATCGGAAATTTTCATTTTCCATATTTATGTAACCTAATTTTATTACCAGAACTGCTTTTGAGCAAAAAAAAGTTATTTAGCTTCGCCTATGCGACATTTTCATTAAAAATCCGATTTGGGCTATATCTCGGGTATATATGGACCGATATCTGAAAAAAAAATTTTTTGCCTTTTAGTCACCATGCTTAATAAGTGTGTGAAGTTTGAAGCAAAACGAACAACTTTTGTTTTCAAAAATTTTGATACAAAACTGCAAAAAAAATGGTTTTTTTCGGAATTTTGAATATATCTCAGCTATACGTGGACCGATATTACTGAATTTCAATAGCAAACCCATGAATCGATGGGGTAAAAGAATGGTGAAAGAAAAAAGTTTCTAAGTCTAATGGTTTTCTCAGAAACGGTATTTCAACAGCGGACAGACGGACAGACGGACATCGCTTAATCGACTTTTCCATTAATTCTGATTCAGAATATATATACTTTATAGGGTCGCAAAAAAAAACTGTAGAAATTACAAACGGAATCACAAACTTATATATACCCTTTACATTTTTGTGAAGGGTATAAAAAAAATCACTGTGGATATCATATTTTGTTGTTGTTTAAAAAATATTTGTTTTTAATCAATAATTATTTTTACTAAACTTTTGTTTGAATCCACGAATTCCTTTACAGGTCCGCATTCAAACAATTTATTAATTGATTCAACGAATTTCGTTATTGAACATGAAAAAATATTTTTTCTGTGTATAATAATTATGTGGATCATATGTATTTTTTTATGCGTTTAGCTTAATTCTGTTTTCAAATCTGTAGTAGCATTTCGTTGCAACACGATAATGTCTTCCCCGATTTTATTAAGTACAACGACAAAAGATGTGTTATAAAATTTTGTTAAAATATATTCAAAACTTATTTTTTTACCTTAAATTCTTTTTCGTAAATATTCAGAATTAATATGTTAATATAATTAGAAAAATAACAGCTTACCAATTTCTTCTAATACACATACACAACGCAATCACACATTTCAGCAAAAATAAATTCCAGGAGGAAATTTCTCTGTTTTATCGTGTGGCAACGTTTGTTGTTTATCCTGTGGTAACGTTTGTTATAAATTTTATTTAGATTGTTTGGATATAAACTTGAATGTTTGAGAATATCATTCAAAAATTTCCAAAGTCTACTGATGATTAGGGTAGCTCCTATGAAATGTCAACATATAGACAGCTGGGAATAGAAAACAAGCTGTTTATAATTTTTGATTGGTATCAATGTTAGAAGCTAATATAGTGAATAAAACTCAATTGTTTTTATTTTATTATGATTTAAACTTGTGCAACTCTAAAAAACATCCAGTTTCTATTGTATAAAATATGAACAGTCAATGTGTATAATATATAAATCAGTTGTTTTTTGTATAAGCTTTATTGCGCAACAAAATAATGCAGGTAATGAAAGTTGCTTACTCGTTAGCTTAAAGTTCTGAAATTTCTATATACGAGTATGTATGTATGCACCTATTTATTCTTACAAGTATTACTTTTTTGCATTTGAATACTTAAACACATTTTTCAAGTGCTGTATTCTTTTGTGACAAACGATAAATATTTTACAGTCGAGTTTTTGCTTTTATATGACATTTCGAATTAAATGCAAAACATTTTTCCTTGACACTTATCTAAAAAATAAATAAAACCAAACTTTTTTATATTAGGTAGGTTTGCACAAAGAAAAAAATATATTTTCATTTTTTCGTGTACTCATTTTCATATACATACTCGTATATATAACTTGAAGAGAAATCAAAAATAAAATTTTATAAGCAATTCATGCCTGAAGTAATGATTAGACCGCAAAATTGAAAGCCTTAATTGGTAAATGTATGAGTAAGAAGAGAATTACATACTCACATGCACATATACTAGTTCGTACGTATCTACGAGTTTGTTCGTGTCATTTCCGTAAAGTCGTTTATGTTGATATTAGTTAGCGTTTAAATGAAAATATGCAACATTATTTCTGTTTTCCGTTTCCTTTTAAATGTTTTATATTTGTGTTTGGTGTATTACGAATGCAAGAGAAAGAAAGTCTGTTTCTTCGTGTTACTGTGAGTTTTTCCTCAAATGTTTTGTGATGACACAGATTTTAACTTAAATTTTTCTGCTATTCTTGTTGCTGCAGTCAGTCCACACTAGTGTTGTTGTTTGTATTTCGATAGTCAACCAGCATTTGATGGCACATTTTAACTCGACTACAGTTTTATCGTGCAAAAAGAAAGTTCAAGGTTGTGGTTCATAATTTATTAAATTTGTACAACTGGTTGAGAACCAATTCATTTATGTTTGTTTGTGTTTTTACAAAACATATACATACATATATTGAAAATAAGAAAAAACGGTAAATAAAAATATGTGCATAAGGCTTACGAGATACATATATATACATATACTCTGCATGTGTGCTTTCGACCACACAAGTTAAAAAATATTTAAATATAATTCTGTTTAGCAAAAAATTTTCTTTGGAATAATGTTTTAAGCGAAATTTTTTAGCGAAATCTTTGGTTTTGTGTAATATTAAAAAAAATAAAAATTTTTTGGGGAAAAATTGTATGAAAAACTTTCTATAGCGCAAAATTTTTTACATCAGAAGTTTTCTATAGGGCGACGCATACGTAACGTTATTATTTCGCGACGGCGAAACATAATGGATAAGCTGTGAGTCTATCTTGTTGAAACTATAACTCTAGATACTCGTAGTTCTTTACCTTAAAAAATATTTGAACTTTTTCCGGTGTTTAACGTTATTCAGCCTAAAGGTACAATTATGCGAACGTCCACGTACGTTTATGGAACGGTCATTAGTATTTAAGTATACATTAATAATGTAAGTGCTTACTGAAATTAACTGTTACGTTGCCGGAACGTCTCAACCTGTTTAAAATAGAATTTGACGCCGCTGTTACGTGACATTCGTAGACCAGTGCTGGAACTCTTATATGAAAGATGGTATTCTGGCACATTAACCCCTTTTTGGAACTTTTTCAGTGATGCAAAAAAATTTTAATTTACAGTTTTTGCCATTTTTATCATAAGAGTTATAAGAATATTATTTAATAAAATATATTGAGTTTGAATAATGACAATAGAAACGTAAATATATGTGTACAACTACTTCTTTAAACATAAACGTATGTATTAATGTTAATGTTAATTATTTTTCCTGTCTTCTTTGATCAAGAGTTATTGATCGCGGCAATTATTGTTATAATTATAAATAAAAATATTTCTTGGCTTTAGTCAGGATTGAAGTCCAGCTAGACGAATGCTACCAACCCATCATCATATAATATTAGAAATTTTAAACATAAACTTTATATTTCTTGAAGCTAATTGGTACTTATTTGACTATAGCAAGTGCGAAAACTAACTTAAAAATGCCCATCACTATGTTGAAAAGCTCAACACTGTTTCGAACAGCCGACAATAGTTGACAAAAAAAATTCAATTTGGCTGGAAAATATAAATAGTTTTATTTTGTTTTAATAAGTGAAAATTTTGTTAATAATAAAAAAATTAAAAAAAAGATATGGATGCTCTTTTTTTTAATTAGAAACACCGAAAAATTAAACGAAACATTGCACACTATGCTGTGTAATGTTTTGTTTATTTTTTGTTGACATGTGGTACGTTTTTTAAAGTTCTATAACTATACAAACGGCCGTACGTTAAGGTACGTTAAGTTTTTCTAACATCAACGTTCGCATAACGAGGCCTTAACTGCAACGTTTTCTCGTTTTCGAAACAATATGGGTCAAAGAGTTTTTCTAAAGTTTATTCAACAATTATTTTTGGATTTTTTCTTCAATGATTTTTCAACAACGTTAGTTTTATGGTCGGCACTGACTCCCCTTCCATTTTAAATTTTCCAAGTCAACCTTGAAAAAAAAATACAAAAAAAAAACGTAAACTAAGAATTTATTTATTAAATACAACAATATACAACAAATGATTTGGCAAAACATTTGTTAAAGAACAATTTTTTTAACGAGATATGTTTTCGATATGATTTCGTTTCGTATAAGCATTTTATTTATTTATTTATATAATTGTAATCTAGCATAAATGAAAGTACTAGTGAATAAATCAAACTAATAACATATAATAAACAAGAAATTAATAAAAATAAAACATCATACATATCAAAAATATAAGAAACTAGCTGCAACCGCGACCTTGCCCGCACGTTTTTCATCCAAGTGGGCGGGTTTTATGAAAGTGGCAGCCTAACTATAACACTAAAAGTACATACATACATTTCTTTGTATTTTTTGATAAATCAACATACATATACATACATATTTGCTAATTAGAAAACATGTTTTCCTTAATTCGATTCTTGCCAAAAAAAAGTTTGGTCCTGAGACTTATTAATAGTCATTAAAAATTTCATTTGTATTGGAATTATTGAAAGTTATCTCTTAAGTCCTGGGCCTAAATTTCTTTAGAGCACTGATGCAGAGCCAAAAAGACTAAGCGAGCCAAAATTTTTTTATGTCTAATGGACTGTATCTTCGATACTGGAAAGAGTGCTAATTGACTTATATATCTTGATTTAGCGAAGAATTTTTTTAAATTAAATTATTAGTATCGTTGAACATTTCGTTATATATTTGGGCGACACTATTTACCCTGAGCATATGAAACGAAAACCTCTGCCAAGTAAATTTTGTAGGCAAAGATATATTGCGTATAAACTATGTTGTACATTATATACTATTGACGAAGAAATACCGTCGCCGAATTTGAACAGCTGTTATTCTAAGTCATTGTTCACATGTCTGTTAATATATGCTCTAATCTTTATTCTCGAGCGTAGTTTCTGTACAAAAATCTATAAAGTGAAGAATTTAAAGCAAGCGTTCATCATTTCCTTCACAGAAAAAAAATTTTTCGTGGTCAATAACGAAATTCGTTGAAACAATTAATAAATTGTTTGAATGCGGACTTGTAAATTAATTATTGGATTCAAACAAAAGTTTAGTACATATAATTAATTATTGATCGAAAACAACGCCTTTTTAAACAACAACAAAATACGATATCCACGGTTATTTTTTTTTTATATTTATGTATATTCATACAAATAGCCCGCAGGGAGGTTCAACGTAGACCGTGTAAAAAGGTATATGTGAAGAAATTTTGCGAAAAAAATATTGTAAGTGGATTGAATATATTTTAATTGGTTTTTATTTGTAAGTTTTGTTGTGAAATTTTTATTTTTTTTAATGTACGAAGCACCCAGTGGGAGAGGGTTGGAATCCACTGAGATCTTTTTGAGTTGGCTGGAGGTCCTACTGGTCTCTGCGTTCGTAACATTAAATGTAGAAATTTCTTCACACATACCTTTTATATATCTATGTATGCATATTCATACAAATTATTTTTTCAGACAAAAATTTTGTTGATTTAATTTTTACTATAATTTTTCTATGTTTTATAATCATTAAAATCATCGGCAATCACAAAAATTACTCCATTAATAATTGCGCTATAACTCCAATTGTTTTTAAACTTTCAGTCCACAGCTTCGACATGAGATCTGAAATTCATATTACACTCTTCCCAAACTATCATTATAGTGTTTCATATAACTTTAACAGCGGTTATTCTTACATATATAGCATACAAATAAATGTTATTATTTTATAATTACATGAACTTATTAAATTAAAAGTTTGAAAAATACTTAGTAAATTAAGCTAATTTTTAAGTTTCGACAAAATTGATTTGATAGTTTCGGAGATTCTGGTTTGAAAAAAAGTATATTCATTTAGACATATGTATACGTATATTTATTTTTGGTTTCAGCTTCATCAAAGTAGGTTGAACAGCTCAGAAGTAGAACAAAATTTCTCATTAAACACTTTTTGTCATAGCTTTAACGAAATGAAGGCCTGCATTTATTTTTATACGCAGTTATACTTATATTTTGAATTTCATAAAAATGGGATAGTTTTGTAGCGAAAAAAAACTTACTCCTAACACCCTTCAGTCAAAACCTTGCAACTATTTAAAGCTGTCGTATTACTTTGAACGCAAAGGAGTGATATTTCTGTTTACCATCCAGTTGATCATAGTTTTAAAATAGTTTATTAATTTAGACGTATTTATGTGTATCTATTTTTTTTTTTTTTATTTTATTTTTTTTTATTTTTTTTTTTTTTGTAGAGTGGACATCTCAGGAAATGAAATTCTTTCGCCAAGCGCCCTTTGTTTTAGCTTTGAAAACGTACAGAGCCTGTGTGATTTTTGTACGATGCAAACTGGTTGTTCAAGGTATTGATGTTAACATCCAAGTTATTCGTTCTGTGGAACTTCTGACCTATACCAATTTTACATATTTCCTTCCATTTCGATTTATTGTCTATTGAAAAGGAAAACTTTCTATGATAACACATGATCTTCGCACGTTGAATCTCCCTGCGGGCTAATTTGTAAATTGCTTTCAGATCATATGTTTATATGTCTTACATCTACTGTAAGTACTATGACGTTTTTCTATCAGAAGTTTTATTTCGTGACAAACAAAAAACAAAGGGTGGTTGATTGGATTTGATAATTTGTATGTAATTGGGGCAAAAATATCATACAGCAACATATCATACAGCAACTTAATACTAAAAATTAAAATTTTGGCTTTTCAATAGTATCGAATTTTATTCGTCATATCGAACGCGGAAATAAGTCCGGAACTTCTTAAACGAACTCTTTGTTATAATGCTTACAATAAAGAAAAAGATTTTAAAAAGTAAATTTTAATATACAATAGTTTTAATAATTTAATATACATTTTTCCCGTTACTTTACTGTTACTTTATAAAAAGTATATATCGGTGGTCTCATGTGGCAAGACCCTAACTCGCATATTTAAAACTTTACAGGAGAAGGTAAAAACACTTTTGAAATTGTAATTGATAAAAATTAATATTTTTTTATTAGAGGCGTGCAAAACATTTTATTTTTTAAAAATATAAAAAACTAAATTGAGATAGGGCTTTTTGTAGTCTCAGTTTAGAGCATAAATTTAACTTAGGGCTTTTTCTGAAGCGATCAGAACAAATTATGTATATTAATGAAAATTCACGATTAAAATTACCAGAAAATATTGTTATTCCTTAAAAATATTAAGTTAAGTTATAAAATATTGTTTATAATTTGTATAGCAACTTTACTTTGGCAGTCTATAGGAATCAACTTCTTTAGGTCTTGCGAATGCTCCCATTGCCAGAAAATATTGTTATTCCTTAAAAATATTAAGTCCGAAAATAAAAATATTGTTTATAATTTGTATAGCAACTTTACTTTGGCAGTCTATAGGAATCAACTTCTTTAGGTCTTGTGAATGCTCCCATTTCTTCTTCCAAATTGTGTATTTACAGCCGTGTTGCAATGCTGCATTCTATGCAAGCTTTTGTTCTTTGCGAAAGAAGCCCATATACTGCCTTAATATTTGTTTTAAAATATATGAGCCATGAAGGATCGTATCCAATAACACATCTGTTTTCCTAAAATCAAATTTGCAATTGAAATTGGAATAAAAATTTATAAAAAAAGGCACAATAATTTTGATTATTACTTGGTGGAACTGACAAATATCACTTCGAACGTTTTTCAAAATCTAAAAAATAAAACGTATAGTCCAAATGGTGTGCTTCTGGACGTGTTACATATTTCCTCTGAGGTGTGAGCATACCTTTCTCCTTTCAATCGTTTTTTCTGATTTATATTTACTTTTCTTCTGGTTTGGTAGCACTCGAAATCAACATTTTTTGAATATTCCTCGTCAAAGTGACGATTTTCATGTACATTTACTATTTTTATTTACATTTTATATATTATTTTCTTAATTATTTAAAAATAATAATAACTTAACCTATAAAGAAAAATATAGATCTGCAGAATGAAATGAAAACTGTTCTTCTAACATTAAATTTTTATTTCAGTTTTTTCTCTACAATATTTGGACTTATCCGTTATATGAAAAAAACTAAACATTTTGGTTGTTTCGTGGTGTGTAACCTCAAAGTAACGTTGTATCACAATATAAAAAAATATTCGCTTGTTCTTTATTACATAATTTAAGAAAACTCAATGCAACGGCACATAATTTGGCGAAATAGGGCTTTAAAAACATGTACTTCTTTAGAAATATGTTAGAGATTTTTAATAAATTACTTGAATAACCGTTAAATTTTATAAAATGCCTTAAGGTTTTGTGAGGTGTATTTGAGTTAAATGCATTGGAATTACAAAAAAAAGAAAACATATCGAAAAAGTGTAAGTTAGGGCCTTTTTACTTGAGACCGCCGATGTGTATATTAAAAAAGTATTTCTATTAACATACATATTTGGCAAATATACTTTTCTATATAAATTTTGAAGTGCATATTTTTTTAAATGAAACCAGTTACTCTGGTTATATTGTGGATAATTCTTATTTTAATAAATTTCACACTTCTTTGGAGGATCCATGTTTGATTTCGTTTTATTACACTTAAATACCCAAGAAAACTCCCTTGAATTGGATAATGAGCCTATAACACGCAAAACACCGGGTGCATGGACGTCTACACTGGCAAAGGTGCTGCGAAACAATGAATTTATATCTTCACACCAATCCTGGGCAAAACTTACAAAAAATAATTGCTGATTGGTGAAATTCAAACGCGGTAAAATCTCGCTGGCTTCAACATTGCTTTCATTTGCTTTACGCTTATTTAGCCAACGTTCATATGCCTTGTAAGCAATATTAACGCCACCATTATCGGCAATGTTTTCTGACTGTAGAGTGCTCTTGGGTAGACGCTTGCCATCATAGGTGTAATTATGATACTGTTCTTCAAAACATTTGCGTCTTGATTCAAATTCATATGCAGACTTTTCATCCCACCAATTATTTGCATTGCCATTGGAATCATAGTTACGACCTTCATCATCGAAACCATGAATCATTTCATGAGCTAAGAGATAGCCTACTGTACCATACTGTATTGCTTTGGGATAATTAGCATCCCAAATGTAGCGGGGCTGTAGCAAAGCTACTGGTATTTTTATTTCATTTTCCAAAATATTGTATACAGGCGTGAAGGACAAAACCTGTGTATCTTCTTCCGTTTTCTTTTCCAGTTTATCGCCTCTTAAAGATTCAGCATTTTCCAAAATTTTTTGAACATTGGTGACGTAGTTGCCAGGATCTATATCTAGATTTTTAAAAAGCTCAACAAAGTCATCATTGTCATATGAATTGATGGTAAGTTTCATGTTGTTCAATTTTTTAATGGCTTCTGCGCGCGTCTCTTTGGATATCCAATCGTATTTATTGCTCTCCAGATTGTGTTTAAATGTTGCCTTAATGTCACTCCAAAGTTCAAAGATTTGATCTTCAAAATCCTTGCTGCGATACTGATTATAAATGGCATGGTCTATAAATTTGCCAAAATATTTCTTTGATTTATCTGTACATTGCTGGCTTAAATCGCTACTGGTTATATCGATCATATATTCCTCTATAAATAGCCATAAAATGTAATCCTCCACGTGTTCTTCCTCGGTGGCATTGAAAACTTCATATAACCCCTTTAGGAATGACTCATCGTATACATACACTTGTTCTGGCAATTCCTTAGAGCCTAAAGCGATCTCCAAATACTTTTTGACATCAAATAAATATTGATATTTTTCATGCAAGTCGGTTGTATTGTACAGAGTCAACAACTCTTTCACTGTTTTACCATGACGGACATCTGTGGCTCCCCAAGTTAAATTTTTCTCAAATGTTATTATATTCTTTGCCATAATAGCTGCGTCTCTTGGTGCGATATTTAAATAAAAGTGCAACAATTTACGTATTCTTTCCTCTTGTACGATATGCACCATGTTTACCGCTCCCTGAGTCATTTCAAATTCCGGTGGTCCTATATAGGGCATTGTCTTGGACTTGTCATTTATATCGTCAAAAATGTAAAGAGATAAAATTATGAATTTGCCATACTTATTTTGTATTTTAGCTATGGCTGACCACCAATTAAAATTACTGTTTGATTTTTGCTCTTCTGTTTTGAACACCGAAAACTCACCAACACTTTTATAGAGTTTTGCCAGCGCATCACGATATTTTACATTATCTATTTTGGCATTTAGACAGGAAGCGTAAAAGTCCTTAATTTTATCTTCGACATCACCTTTGCCGGTTTTCTCTTGCCTTAACAAGTTATACAATCTACCTTCGATTCCTTTGGCTAAAGTTTGTAGCCGATCGGTATTTATGTTGCCATTATATTGGGCTGGGTTGATGCGAGGCCACACACCACAAGCAAAATTATAAAAATTTTCGCAGGGATCAACGTCTTGATTCATAAACGATTTAATGTCAGCGCTTTTTGCCAGTTTTAGAATTTGTCTACCATTTTCAGTGTCAAAATCATCTTCACAAATAACGCTTGAAGTCCAGCATATTAAAAAAATTACACTGTAAATTGCTCTGTTTATAAATTTCATACTCATTACATTAATTAAATAATTTAGTTTATTTTTTTTTGTTTAATTATAGTCGACACAACCGTTTCGCAATAGTATTTAAAGCTGACTATTTTTATGGGGTTTCTATACTATATGAACATATTATTTTCCTTAAAGCTGAGTCTTATCGTTCACATGCACATGTACATACTTGTACATTTTCTGTTGTTTTGGTTTATATTTTTTTATAATTTTATTCTTTTCTTATCTGTGAAAATTCACTCAAACATTTCAGTTATGTTTTTGCTAGAAAATACTTTTTTAACCGATCAACCCACAAATGATTAGGGCCTTTCCAGGAAAAAAGAAAAGCAAAACTTACGCGTTGAACTGAATCTCTAAGTAGAATCTCAACTAAGGCCGTAAATGAAAGTTTGAGAGAAGATCACGACGAATTTAAAACTTATGTACTCGTATATCGATCATTTTTGATGACAAATTTTTTCTTACGTACTGGGCAATAAGCAGTGTTGTTAGATTAGGAGACTTACACCCAAATCGGGGATTTTTCTCGAAATGAGGATAGTAAATTTGTTTTAGGAATTTGATTGGGAATTTTTGGAAATTTTTTTTTAATATATTATTATAAAAAGAGTTGAAACAATGAAGATTAGTTCATCGTACTTACCTTTAGATGCAATGGACTGAGGTTACGGTTTTTACACTGAAAATAAAACAACATTGGCTTTTATTAATATAGATTTCGCTAACAAAGTGTTAGAGAAAAATTGAACTATATTCTATTATTTTAAATAAACTAATCAGAATTCAAAGCGAAAAGTATTTTAATAATCTTTTTCAACCCCGAAAAATAGTATTTTTTCTCAGAGAACCTTTTATTTTTTCTCTCAGCAAGTCATTCATATTATATTCTTTGTTAATCGGTTTAAGAATTCTAAATTTTACATTTATTTTAAGCCATCGCAGGAGCGTTTTGTTGAACAATCCCGTTTTCGGCTTATTTCAAGTACACTTGTGTTTCGTATTAAAAACAAGTAGAAAATATTTAAATTTTTCTTTTTCTGTTGGAAGAATCAAAGTTTGCTGACTTAACACTGTAACTAAACAATTTTTCAAAGTTTTCAATCAAATCTCACAATTTTTAAAAATTTATAAGCAGTTTCGTCCAACATGTGTTGCAATCCATTAGGACGGTAAAAATTTAGTTCAATCATGCATTGTCTACAACCAGATTCATATAGCAATGCTCTAAAATGGAGTGATTTACTTGATATACGAATACGATATAAATTAAATATAATTTAGATAGAAATTTATTCAAATTAAGATGCCGCTGGCTCTTGGCCGTTTAACTCGCTGGAGGAGTTAGTACCTAATCTATTTTGTGAGCATTGCTTGATTTGGACGAGTTTCTTTTTAATTAAAATAATCAAGTAGAACACGGAATGCATTTTGATTTGAACAACCATTTTTATAAAAACCTTTAATAATTTTAACGAGCTGCTTAATTGTGCACGTCTCCATGGTTGAATGTGTCAAACACCGAAACAAATAAATGAACTGGTTTAAGTCGAATTTTTTTATATATTGAGATATTTAAGGGTTTGCGTTTGAATCAATTTAAAAATATTGGCCAATTTTAATCAGTTCGAGTGATGTTATTTACACTATAAACCTTTTAAATTTTGTTGTGAAATAATAATGACTAAAATTATTTGAAAAACTAAACGATTTTCTTAACACCACATGGACTTATGTCACTTTCAAAAAGAACATATTGCAATATGTAAAAATATTAGCGGAATAAGTCCATATATTTGCAGACATAAATGCTTTACTGAATTCGATTTTTATGTAAAAAGTAATAGTTAAAATGAAGACATATAAATATACGTATAACCAAGTTTAGTAGGAGCTTATTTCAATTATTATAAAAATCATTAAGATCTTTCTGGCGCTTACTTAACAACATCACTTTCAGACCAAATTGACGGAATCTCGTATTCTTCACAAGTATGTCAATTTATTGTAACAAGTAATATTATTTATTTAAACGTTTAATTTTATAGTTTATATATTTAAATAATACTATTTGCATAAGAACCAAGGCCCGTAGGATAACTATACAAAACTTCTCATCATTTCTTTGTTAAATTTTTGGTGAACTTTATAATTTTTTTTTATATTAAATTTTTTTTTTTGGTTTGTACATATCGCTCCTTTATTGCAACATAGTCATATCTCAAAAAATTAGCTTTTCGAGTTAACAATGAAGAATTTTTAAAAGTACTACTTTTTTATATTGTGCCAAAATTTTATTTAAATTACCTTTAAACTATTTACTTTAGGATATATTTTCTAAAAAAAATTTCTAAGACTTGTATGGAAACTAAAAATTTTAAATATGTTTTTCTCGAAACAAGCTTTTTTGCGTTATGTCTATGTTGCAATAAAGGAGCGATATGTACATCGGGTTTTAGTTTAAGTTTTTTATTAAGAAAGATTTTTTACAATACAAATTTGCTGTAATCAATATTTATTGATTGAAGAAGACGAGGAAAATAATAATCAAATCTTTAGCTGGCAGACAACTAGCTGTTTCGTAGTCGCTACACTACTCATCAGCACCCACTGGGATTTGAATAATTCTCATCATTACATCAGAACAATAATACCTTTATTTTGTTAACAATGTTGTCTTTAATACATTAGCACTAGATAAGCGATCAGCGTGCAATAATCAATAATAATTGCTATAAGAAAGTTGTTTTAATTATATACTTATGTATTAAAAATGGACTTATTCCACTTTCAAAAGAAATCTGTTTGCGATAACATTGTATAGCAAAACTGTTTTTGCTCATTTTATTTCAAAAAAGAACTGCATTGAAACTGTGATTATTACTATAGAGATAAGGTGTCTGTAGCTCATTAAAACTATCGTTAACTTAGTTTTTTTAAAAGTGGACTTATACCATTTTCAAAAAAAACAGTTCAAATGTCATATTAAGTTGGGGAAAAAACTGGACGTTAATGGGTTATCCACAATTAACATCGTGTATTAAGTTGGGCCACACTCTATTTATAAAGGCTATAAAGCAAACAATTTAGTTGTTGTGATAATCGAGCTGTTGTATACTCGTATGTATGTGCGTATGCATGTATGCATGTGTGTGTGCGTAAATATATTACACAATGCAGTGTGTTGCATACAATCAAAATATTAAATAATATGTAACCATATTGATGTAATTTGGTTGCAATTTTTCAATTCGAAAAACTTCCAAATTTTATCAGTTTTATTTGTGTACTTAATTAACTACAAACATGCATTTGCATGATGAAACTTGTCGTCAGTATAATTAATGATTATGATGAAATACCAAACTCAAGTGTCTTTATAAAGCGGAATGAATATTTTTATTACTCGTAACAGATAAATTCCATAGTTTGAATTAAAAATGTTTAAATAGCGTAACTTTAAATTTTGAGAAAAAATATTAAATTGTTCATTAAGAATTGATATTTTTTTAAATCTAAAATAACAATGAAAGTGAGAGTAAAAGCACATTGTTCATTTTAAAAGCAAATAATTTATATTCTTCATACTTTTCTTAAGTTTTCGAAAAAGAACAGACAAACAAAAAAATTTACCCCAGATGATATTTAGATGTGTCACAAATGAACAAAAACAAAATATTCTTAAACTTAATATTTGTGAAGGGGTTATCAACAGACAACAGAGAAAGCAAATACAAAACAATAAAATGTATAAAAAAGTTTGCATAATATTTGAATTTTGACACTTTATTTGCTTTATAAACACAATGGTGACACATCGAAGGGGTCTGTTTAAAATTTATCCTTTTTGCTTGAAGCGAATTTATTTATGTTAAACAAAAAGTTTTCTTTTTATATTAAACCTCAATATGTTGTTGTTTCTCTTTGCAGCTATACCTATAGTTTATATACTGGCCATTGTACCTGGTCTAATGCCTTGGGAAAATGGTTATCGTTTTCTTTCATTTTGTCATGTCTTTGGTTCCGTGGCACCCTGGTGTGGCAGTTTTATTTATCACCTTTTCATGAACATCGAACAGGGTGAAAACGTCTACTACAGATTATTGAAATTGGATATGGTGGGGATATGGGTCAGTCAAAGTTTTGGTAAGTTGTTTTAGAATCAGTTAAGTTATATAAGGTAAAAGGGGAAATAAATTCGTTTTATTCCTTTAAGTATAAATCTCCAAATGTTCACACGCAAAAAAGACATAATACTAAACAAGACTTGTTGAATGCAGATTGTGTCCTTTTGTATTGTCGTGAGTTCATTTTTGATTCTCAGTATGAATGTATAACTAAAGTTTGACAGCCATATTCTTTGTACAGAAAATTGTCAAATAACACTGTAATAAATATAAAATATTTTTTGTGAATGTGGCCACGAGAATATTAAACGTCACCATTGGGTTTAAAAATATTATAACTTTTTTGTTTATTTGTGCAAATATTTTTTTTTCTTTTTTTCAGATTATAAAATATACAAAACGAAAATTTTTTATACTAAGTTGGGATAATAATGTCAGTTAAATTATCCCGTTTTCAGCCTACAGCGAATAATTTCCAGACATTAATTGGGCAGTGCGTTTGCCAGATCTGTTAGCACCTGGCTATTTTTATTTGGACACAAGTATATGTGAACCAGTCCGGGACAATTCTTAAATCCATGGCCAACATAGTTGCATAAATTCGAGCACCGCCGTCACAAGATTATGAATTATATTGTAGAAAATGCTCCAAAACTAGCGAACCAACGCGTAGATAAAAACGGGACTTTATTTAAGTGGTACTATTTTCCATACTTTCTGTGAATAAATTTCCATTATATATGTATGCATGTATGTATATTTTATAAAACAAAAAACTTAACAACACTCCCTTAAAGAAAATATATTTAACAAGCTATGTGTACAAAGGGTGTATTATAATTAACGCAAGACTCAAATTTACACCGATTTATGCAATAAATGTTGGCAGCCCTAAAAAACCATTCGTTGACTGACAGTTTAAGGTTAGTAAATATAGAGAGAGCCACGCACGATAGAACAACGTGTGTTTACAATTGAACATGTTTTCATTATTCAACGTGTCTTCATTATTGGCCTCTGGGGAGCAGATTTCACCTCGGTGTACAATATCGGTGGCAATATCAGTTATTTCGGACTGTCAGTTTGTTTTTGACAGATCAGTCGCATAAATTACTTTGTGATCGTTAACATGGATTTCGTAAGAGTCCTTCTACTAGCGATCTTATGGCATATCTCTCGGAGCAATGGTGATACTCTGGATATTTTCAAAGCGTTTGACAGAGTGTGACATGCTGCCCTTGATTACTGGCAACACGTACTGCTTTTGATGTCGGCGATAACCTTTCTCGGTTTATATCGAGATTTCTCAGGGACTATACGATTTATAGATTAATTCAGGGGTACCGCAAGGCTCCGTTCTTTCTGCTACCCTAATTCTTATTTTCCTCAATGACCTTTTGTCACCTGACCTGGTCTCTACAGAAGCATTCAAATGCCTCGGGTTTTTGAAACGGTGTAAGATGTACTTCACTCCATCCAACCTCTATTATTACTATTTATACCACCTATATCCGACCAAAAATGGAATACAACTCTCATGTTTGGACCGATGGCCCAAAGTCTATTTTGGGGCTAACCGACCGTGTGTCGGAAAGAAGCTTATCAGTGACAGTAGAGTGTCCAACTCTCGCAACAGTAGAGTGTCCCGAAACTCGCACATTTATACGTAACACGCGTGCATCATCCAGAGCTCATCCATTTGTGGTCGATTACTCGGGGAATCATACAACGCATTACACAGAGAATTCGTTTTTCAGCCGTATGCTTCGCCTATGGAATAAGTTGCGTGTTTCCTGTCTGTTATAACGTTGGAAAGTTCAAGTCAAATGTTCACCCATTTTCCTAGTACTGGTACAATTCACTGCATATGTAGGGGTTATCCCTTGATTACTGGTCCAAGATAAAAAAAGACCAAAAGGTTAGTCATGTTTTGGTGTTCTCATCGATTTTTTACTATTCGAAAAATAGATCAAAGAAACTGTATTAAGTTTTGTGTAAAAAATGAAATTAAATGCGCAAGGATATTTGAAATGTTGACTGTGGTGTTTAGCGAGTCTACTATGAGCAGAACACAAGTTCACTTGGGGTATAACTGGTTTAAGGAAGGCCGAGAAGATGTCAATGACGATGCTCGTCCTCGTCGCCCGAGCACGTCAACAACCGATGAAAGCATTGATGCAGTGAAGAAAATGATTTTGGATAATCGTCGAATCGGCTCATGTAAAGAAATTTTTACGGATGTGTTAGGCACAAATATTGTGCCTTAAAAACGTGCGGCAGCAAATATTGTTTCAAAATTGCTTAATTTTGAGCAAAAGCAACGTGGCATAGACATCGTTCAAGAGCTGTTGAACGTCGTCAACGACCATCCAGATTTCTTCAAAAAGGTCATAACTGGTGACGAATCATGAATGCATGGCTATGACATTGAAACCAAAGCCAATCATCCCAATGGAAGCGTCCAGAAGAGCCAATACCGAAAAAAGCACGTCAAGTTCGGTCAAATGTGAAGGCTTTTCTCACTATTTTCTTCGACTGCAATGGCAGAAAGCGTTTTGCTACGATTGAGGAGATAAACTAAAAATCGAAGCAGGAGCTGTTGGCGACACAAAAAACAACGTATCAGAAGTGTTTTGAGGATTAACCAGGGCACTCTGCTTTCTGCGGCATAGAGGGGTAGGAATTTCTTATTTGTTATACCGAATAAAACTCTAGGAAGCCACATGATTTATGTTCTGTTGGACCTCAAAAATCCTTACCAAAGGTTAATTGGCAGAACGGCGATCCGCAAACCCCTGAGAGGCTCTGCTGGTAGATCATCCCGGCACTGATCATTATTGAAATCCCGACATTTTCGCTTAAACGTTCTAGCTGTGGTTCAAATCTAAAATCGCAAAGTGGGGAACTTTTGCGAATGCCGGTTTTCGGTGTCTAATAACCTCACGAGGAGCTGTTGTGTGGCAACATTATCTCCTACATTTTTATTTTTTTATACCATTTTATAGTTTAATTATTTATATCATAATTTAAAAAAAAAAGTTCCGCAGGTTAAATTATTTCCTTTCCTTCGTAAGGAGAATTTAACATTAGAAAACATAATTTCCGCAGATTAAATTATTTGTCTTCCTTCTTAGGGAACAACTTAACGCGACCAGATTGGATGCAAGTGGGCTAGCTTTTCAATTTAATATTAGACTTATTTAGAGCAGAAAATAATTAAAAATTACACCAAATGAAGGTCATTTTTATAAATTTTTGTATTTTATTATTATTTTATTTATATGCATCCTCTCTTAAATAGATTAGAAGCAGACTATAAGCCAATCGTTAAAGTTTATGGGTGGTATTTAAAAAAAACTACAGACACACATAAATCGATAAAAGCGACGATAATATAAATGTTGTTGGCTAAACGCACAGCAAAAACTTACAAAGCGTAACGACAAGAATGGCTCACCTACAATTTTAGTGCCCACCAGCAAGTTTTACTTCCCCCCTGCCTCATATTTTAAATGTTTATCTCCGCTATAATTTGCAGTTTTCTTTTTATTTTTTGTTTTGTTTACAACATGGTAGCTGAAACGTTCTGTTTACATTATGAGGAAGACAAATTTAAAATTAATTAGGTAAATTTTCATTTACATATTTAATGCAGGAAATTATTTCCCTCTGTACATAAAAAGTATATTTTAGGGTCTTAAAATGTTTTTCATAACGAAATATGTACTTCAAAAATACATACATATATCAGTTTTAATTATTTACTCGTACTTTTTAATAAAAATATGTATTACACTCCAAGCAAAACAAAAAAATATTTTGAAACATTAAGTGAACGTACAGGTGATTTATTATTCTACTGTGCGTATTAGCAGATATATGTAAATAAATCATTTAATTAGGTTATCCTTTCGACATAGAATATTACAGTAATCCACTGATAATATACCCGTGCTTAAATAACTTTCCCAGTTTTGTTTTTATCCAAAATTATGTTATAAATTGTGATTGATATACATATGCATCTTTCAAAAACATTTTTAAAAATAAGATAAATTCATTAAAAATACCTCATTTACTCGTATAATAATGCACAGAAAAAAATTATGAATCTATTAGCACTGGTCATCACGATATTTAAAATACATGAAAATACAGAAAATTTGCTTTGACTTCATCCGTTTGAAATAAGTAGCCTTTTTACTATCTTATGCAAATGATCTTGCATCATACCATTTGCAAAATGGATAAGTATATTGTTTCTAGTAAAAAAAAAATACTTGAACTTTTTATATTTTTGCACATGAGCACACTAAATACCATTATTTATTTACCACTATATAATTATAATTTTTATGCGCAAAATTCTTTAGCCGGTGCGGGGTGCGCCTATTTTTTTGAAAAAAAAAAGATATATTTCGTTTTATAAAATTTCGTTTTTTTATAGAGTGTTTCTCAAATACTCGTATTACAATAAATGCAGACACTAAATAGTGAAGTCCATATTTATGATGACGCGTGAATTAGTTACTGCTTTGGTATTAAATTGTGAAATGAAAAAAGCATTTTTCCTATTAAATTGCCATTTTCTGTTAAGACAAAGCTTTTAAAACAGACGTCTTAACAGTCATGTCGAGACAGCGGGAAAATAGTAACATTTGCAGTCTCCACCTGACAGTAACAGTATTTTACTGTTTCTGTTAATGTTCCCATGTCAGGTGTGAACACAAAAAAGTTTACAATAAAAGTATTTTTTTCATAAACTATAAAATTTATTGGAATTGAATAATTCAGATATTTACACCTAAAATTTTCGGAAAATTCAACGTACTATAATTACATATGTATGTATGTATGTAAGTGTAATTAATTAAAAACTAAATTCTTTAATAAATTATATATTTTTTTTGCGAATAAACAAATTTGAGATAAGAATCTCTTATATTAAAAAAAAATGAAATATACCTACTAAAAAATTTGGTAGATTTTTTTGGCGATATTTCAGAACTAAAATTACGATATTTTCAAAAATTATCGGGTTATTGACGTTTTCTTCAATATATTTTCTGGCAGCCTTGTTTATAACTCTGGTAGCCCTGTTTATAACTCTGACAACCAGTGCCCTTCGCTACTGTAAAGAATTAAAGCCCAACCATGTTATGCGCAAGCTTATTGGGCAAAATATAGTATATACCAAGGTGCATTAACGTATACACGGTGGCAGCACTACGGCATGTGAAAATTTTTTTTGCTACTAGCAATATAGTAAGCTATTTACGTCAAATGTATTATTTTCATTTTTGAAAGTGAATTTAGTGTTTTATTCTGAATTAAACATATACATACATATTATTTTGTGAACATAAAAATAATTCAAACAAATATAATTTATAATTATGAAAAGGTACATTCATAGTTTATAATTGTGGAAATAGTTACAAATATTTTTGATAAACATAGCTTACCAGATGCCTGTTTTTGTTGTATTGTTGTAATTTTGCTCTACTGCTGCCACCGTGTATACGTTAATGCACCTTGGTATATACGTTATTTCGAGTGAAATCTATTTGCTTTTGACAAAATTTTCTTTACAAAATTATATATGCTTTGCGACTAGATTTTGACGAAATTTAATGGATTCTTGCTAGCACTCTATTACACAAATTTTCAATAAAAAAAACTACACAGCGCTGCAATAAAAAAACTATACTTTTACAAGACGAATTCACTGTGATATAGTTTTTGCTGTCAACGGCTTCGCAAAAATATATTTTACGAAAATGAAATCTTGCAAGATGTCAAAAATGGACGTGTAAACGCTTAAGATTTTCATTCAAATCTATTAGATTTTGCTTTGGTGTAAATGCCAATAGTATGTCAGTATTTAACAAAAAGCCTGTCAAATGCATACATAATTGAATCAAAAACGACTTTTAGTTGGTCATAATGAACTTAATGATCATAAAACCATTGTAGCACAAATGCGTAATACTTGTGTCTTCTGAGCAGATTATATTAAAAAGTACTAAAAATAACTACAAAGTATTTCTATGCAAACATTTTCAAACAAAAAGCGAAAAGAATTTTGTGGTAACTTGTTTATTTAAAACTGAAAAGAAAGCTAATACTACATTTACACCAACTTAAAATCTAGTAGATTTGAATTAAAACCTACAACGCAATCTATATCGTTAATACCACCGTTTTCTTTTTTTTTTGTGACATCTAGCACGATTTTATTTTCACAAAAATAATTTATGCATGCGAGTTTGGCAAAACAATTTTATCAGAGACTGAATACGCCACATTAAAGTGTAATTTTAGGTACTTTTTGAACAAAATCACGGTTGCATCACTTGGTACTGAGTAGATTTCGACGAAATCTACTAAATCTAAAGTAGATTTCAGTTTGTATGGCAAATCTGCTCAAAATCTACTAGATTTGGCTTGAAATCTCGAATGATCAGATTTCGATTTGGTGTAGACTATAAAACACATTTGCTATTAAATTTAATACAAATGTGTTTGCTTCAGCGCCTTCAAGTTTTTTTTTAATTAAACATACACACAAAACTTCTGAAAACATACAGAAAGTGCATCCTATTTCGTACTTTGCTTAGGAAACTGACATTAGATGAAACTTAGGTTTCACTAACTACATTATAGTTGTATACATTTGATTATATGTATGTATTCGCACAGTTGCTTAAGCGGGCCTAAGTCACATTATATAAGTCAAGCTTATTAAACTCTTATTGCACAAATTTCTATACAAAGTTTGTCTAATAAGACCTTAATCAACAAGAAATATTTTTAAAACCAAATAAAACAAATATCGAGTAAAATATTGTCAAAAATCGTTTGAATAAAAACTTATTTATTATTATCAAGTGTTTTTTTTTTACTTTCTTTTATTAATTTTTAATATCATTGGAATGAATCGAAAATGGAAGAAGCTTAATGCGAATGTCAAGATTTGAGGTGAAAATTTAATTACGAGTATTCCACCTCAAACTCAGTCTCAGATAACAAACCTTTTTTATTATTTTTTTATGACAAATTGTAATAATCTTTTTAACACAGTAATTTTTACATTTTTTATGGGTTTCATATGAACACATTTTGGTAAAAAACATAAATCAATTTAGCTAAATTTAATACTTAAGTAATCTCCTTCTTCTAATCATTAACAATTAGATGACGTAAATTGAAATATGTTGGTTTATAAGAGGAGCTATTAAAAACGCAACCTTGTAATTGCATAATCGCAATCATTTCTATTCTAGTAAGCGATAAGAAGTTTACTTCCTTCCTCTATTTCAAATGTTGGCTTGAAAAAAAATGATTTACAATTTATTTGATCAATAAATTACACATTTTCTATGCGGATGCATTGGAGAACCCAAATGACACTCAAACGTTTTAGCGAATGCTTCAAAATTTGACAACATGGCACGTACACGAACTTCTTCGGGTGGATGAACGTCAATAGTGGCCAGAATGCGATGCCAAGTGCGGTTAATTTCTGTACACCATAATTGTGCTGAGCTAATAAAAAATAATTGTCGTGCATTGATGGTCTCCATGTGTGGCAAATGTTCTGGCGTATTATGGTGTTTGCTTAGCCACATCTCATAGGCTGCATATGCGATACGTAAGCCCACATTATCTGCTATATTTTCACCCTGGGCTTGAGACTTTGGTAAAGGTTTGCCGCTAAACTTGTATCGACCATAATGTTGACGCAGGCATTCTTTGCGTGCAGCAAAAACTGCACTGGCATTACGATCCCACCAGTTATTAAGATTTCCCTTGGCATCATATTTGCGTATGGTATCATCAAACCCATGGGCCATTTCGTGGGCTATGATGTAACCCATTGTGCCATATTTTAAAGCTTTTGGGTACACATCGTCCCATAAGAAGCGAGGTTGCAAAAAAGCCACGGGTAATATGACCCGATTAAATTCGGCAGCATAAGCTGGGCTAAAACTAAGTATTTCAGATTCTTCTAATTTTGGAGGTTCTTGCAATTTCATTCGGAAATTTTGCCCCCTGAGTTGTAAAACATTTAAAAGGTTCTCAAAATAATTGCCAGAGGAAATAAATAACGCACCAAATTCCTTTTGAAAGTCCACACCAGCGTAACCATTAATTTCAAATGACATTGCGGAAAGCTTCTCTAAAGCCTTGTCTTTTGTAGTTTCTTTCATCCAGTCGTTGGAAGAGGAGTGCAAAATGTCTTCAAAGGCTAATTTAAGCTGTTGCCAAATGTCTTTCACTTTCTCTACGACATTCGGTTCTTGCTGTAGTAATTGTTTGTAGATCAAATGATCGAGATACTTAACAAAATGTTTTTTCGTCACATCTATACATTTTTCTTTTTGTTCATCCAACGTTTTGTGAGTTTCCATGCGAAACTCTTGTATCAGCTCCCACATAATATAATTTGCCATGACATGACGAGGTGTATCCAATACTATTAAGCGTAAATTTTTTATATATTCTTCTACATACTCGTAGACGGGCAAGCGATAATCATGACCAAGCCAAGTCTTAACAAATTGTGTAAAATTAATGGCAGGCCCGTAATTATCTGTCATTTCATCCAGCACTCTTAAGCGAGTTTTATCCTCCATGCCTAAACCTTCCATGGAGTCCACCATACCGGAAGCCAATTTTTTAGCGAAATCCGTGATCTCTTGCGCAACAATAAGAGCTTGGGCAGAAGATAAGCCCAAAACTATTTGCATATCCAATTGCCATACCACTGACAAACTATAGTAGTATTCGTGAGATCGAGCTGTTATTAAATCGTCCAGCTGGCCAATATACAGCCGATTAATTTCGTTATTTGTTAAGTCCGCATCTATGTACACACCCAAAATTATTTTTTTCCCATATTTATGTAAAATTTTGGCAATTGTTTCCAGCCAATCAAATTGGCTCTCATTCCAAGCGGCTCCCTTGAGAACAGGCATACCACCAAATTCTTCCAATATATTTAAAAGGTCCTCTCGATTACGATATTTGGATTGCCCGTACTGAAGACAGGATTCATAAAAATATTTCACTTTTAAATCCGTTTCTACATCTTCTGAAGTTTTAACTGCATCTAGAATTTTAAACAATTTGCGGTCGTATGCCTTTGAAAGAACTGTAAATATTCCCGTTTTATGTTCATTAATGGCCGGATTAATTCTGGCCCAATTCCCGCAGGCATATTGATAAAAATCTTTGCACGCACCCACTTCTGGTTTCATGTAATTACGCATTTCAGCCGATTTCGACAAACGCAGAATTTGACGAGTTGCCAATGTTTCGAATTCTGAATCATTATAGTTCAATGCCGAAACTTGAGTTCCGATAAATAATAGTTCAAAATAAATGCATATCGTAAATTTGCTAAAATTTTGAAACATTATGTTTAACATTATGTTAAAAATGGTTAAAAAATTTTGTCTAAACGATCCGAAGCCGATAATTTTCAAATGAAAACTAAATTGTGTTCACTTACTCTTTTATTTACTATTCGAAGTTTTTCGTGTACAAAATATCAGGTCAATGTGAGGTTATCTATTTAAGGAAATTGGGAATAGAATTTCTAAATGTTAGTAAACTATACTCAGCCAAACAAACACATGCATACTTTTATACATATAATTCACTTTACTTCACTTTGTTACTACAAAATAATTTTTTTTGTGATTTTGTTAATTTAATCACCTAAAATTCAATACGTCATTGTCAATGCCAAAGACGATTGAAGCTAACGTATTATCTGCTAACTTTCAGTATTATTAAGCAAAATATTAAATAACTCACTCACGTTAAAGCTATAGTTTTCACGCCAATACATGATTTAGCTTCCACACATCATCTTGCAATACTTGTTGAGGATTGATGTTAAATTTCGAGACGAAGCTGATAAATATTTAAAGTATAAAATGGCGAATTTGTAAATAAATTAAAAAATTAATCCAAGAGAGGAAAAATGGAACCATTCGGTTTTTGAATAAGCGTAATAGAATTTAGCATTGAATTAAAAAAAACCCTGTTATATGTGAGGTATTATATTGCATTCACTAGATTAAAGCTTGCTTTTAATGTTTGTCAAAATGCGTTTATATTGATACCTGTGACATATGTGGATAGCACGCAACTTGACTTGAATTTTATTTGTTGTTAATTAATAAATATTAATTTATAAAATTAATGCAATAAAAAAATACCTAAAAATTCATAACAGCAAATGTAAGAATGTGAACTATTTCCATTTATTTACTCGTAAATTGTGAAACTATTAGTAAAAAAAGAAGTGTGAGTGTATTAAATTTTGAAAGGCAAAACTTGATCGTGTTAACGAATTTCTTTTATTTTACTTTTTTATCTTGGACCACTACTCATGGGATGACCCCCACATATGCAGTGCATTGCACGGTGCAACTAGAGTATTCTATGGTTCTTCAAAAGCGTTTGATCTAGTAGGTCAAGAGATTATGCTTGAAAAGCTTGAATATTACGGATTTCGAAATGCAGTGCTAATTTTGAATAAATATTGTTAATAAAGAGAAAACAATTTGCAGAGTTGGATAACAGTCGAAGTCTTTTTGGAGACAGTTATATTCTATCTGTAGTAACGACATTGTAAATCTTGAGATTTCTGGGAAAATGTATTTATATATTGATGATATTTTCCTATTTTATCCTTACGAACATGAGCCAGCGTTAAAAGCTTACATGCGGAAAGATGCTGAGATATTTGGAAGCAATATTGCAGAGTACCTTGAAGTGGAACTTACAAAGTGAGAACAAAAATAACTAAAATTTCTCTAGGCGTAGGTATTTTGTACAAATTTAAAAATAAATTTAATATGAAAACGAAATCATTAATAACCAGGCATCAATTCAAAGCCATTTGAACTATCATGTAATGTTGAATTGAATTCACTACAACGAGCGCAAAACAAGGCAATCAAAACCGTTTTCAATTTCCAAATTACTTATTATACGACTACAAATACAAAGAAAATTCTAAAATTATTTGACCTATATAGGGTATGTAGGAACTGCGCTTATTAATATTTATGTTTAAGTTCCTAAACAATATTGACCATAATACCATGAAATTATCAAAGAAGCAAACAGTTTTTACCACACGAAATAACTCTGATTTAAGAACCGCAAGGTTCGAAAAGAATTGAATATTGAAATTAGTTGTTTAGAATATAATAATCTAGCTCTTAGCTTGAAAAGCATTAAAACTGTTTTAACGTTCAATAGAAATTTAAAAGATTACCTATTAGAAAATTGGGAAATGGTGCTAACATAGTTAAAATAGTTTGATTTAACTCAAAAAGTATTTTCATTTTATTTTAAAGTTATTAAAAACTAATTAAGCATGTTTTGTATTTTTTTTTTATTTTTTTTTTTTTCATATCATGACAATATGTACAAGTTTTAAATACAATTTTCTGTTTTTCTTATATAAATGCTAACTCGCTTCAGTATAACATATGACGCTGAGGCAATTTCAGCTGTAAAGTAAAAGCTTGTAACTTCTTAAATTATCCCTATAACTAGATAATTGCCCGTATAATGCGTACCGGGGTTTTATGAATTCCCAAAATCAATTTCAGGAATCGCCAAAATCCTTCACTTCTGCGGAAGCAATACGGCAACTTAAGTTTTCGCATTATAACAAATGACCGTTTATAGTTCAGAGGCATGTTCCACGGCATAAACGCGCATCGAATATGAAAAACCGGTTCCAAACCGGTTAGCAAAGTGGTGCCATATATATTTGCCAGCCCCGGAAAAATGTTGAATTCATGGCCAACAGAAAATTGAGCGCCACCGCTACATGTATTGAAAAATGTTATGGAATATGCTCTAACTGCTAAGTTACATTACACGTAGAAAAATATATATGATTGACAATATTCTAGATACATACTATTGTTGAATTACATGGTTGTAAGTGATAACACTATATTGTTATACTCAATTGTTTTTTCGTTCCGCTAAATTAATTATTCCAGTATATTTTCCTTTTTAGTGTTGCCTTTTCTTGATTTGAAAATAAAAAAATAACGGAGTTATTTTCAAATCAAGAAAAGGCCACACAAAAAAGAAGAAGATGTATTGTTATATTTGAAACGCCATTGATATGACTCTCCATAGTATTGTAAAGAAAAATATTATAAAGAACTATTTAATATTTTGGTTCAATATTATTTTAATAGTAAGTCAACATAGTATTAATTTATCTGTAGTTAAATGGTTGAGTATGGTCATACTCAACCATATTATTATACTAAGAAACAATTGTTTCGTCATATATAGCTGTCATAATTAACTTATTATACATACATACGATAACAAATTAAATCTAAAATATATAAATTTATATTTTCATGATATAAAATAATTAGAAATAATTCGAAAAAAGTATTCGAGTAGTATCTTGGAGGAATGAAAGTACAAATTTCCTCTTTACGAGTAATGTTGAAGTATCTATTAGCTGTAATAAATCAAAATATAGTTGGTTGTAACATAGTACAGGTGATCACCACAGTAGTATGGTTGACCATAAAGATTGTAATGACTGTGACAATAGTATGGCTGCGTACAACCATAATATACTAAGTTGGAAGTATGGTTGGCTCCGTCATAGTATACATATGTTTACATCTTAATAAACTAACCTTTTGATTTACACTCACTTAAAACGTTCATACAGATATTTTTCTTTAAATGAAACACACACATTTTTTTAATTTCAAAGAAACACTAAAACTGAATCACTCCAATCAAAGCAGCTTTATACAGGTAGTGGCAGAATTACAATAAATACAACACCAACAAACATCAACATGTATTTTGTTGGTAGAGTTTACGAATAGTTGTCAAAATTTTGACAACTATATTATAGGCATTTCTGAAATGCTATTGTTAGCGTTTATAAAGGTAACAATAGCATTACAGAAATGCATACAACATCATACTTTCAGAGCAATAAACTGTAATTAAACTGTTTTTAACAATAACACACCATGTTATAGTATATATACTAATGTTGTTGTTACCATATTTCACACTTTCTTTTCTTTGCGTGTATTTTCAACATACTTTCTGTGTATATATTTTGAAGCTTGAAAAAAAATAAATAAAACTACTTCGGTAATTTTGCCCAATCCTATACTTCTTACAATAAAACATATTTTAAAACATAATCATATTTAAACATATGTTATATAAATGTTTAAACCACCAAGCTTCCAGGTTGTTTGTGGTGAATTTATGTAATTATCAGAGCAGAAACTTAATCTCTAAAAATTTCAAGTAGGTAAAAGTTATATAATTCAACTTGTATGCTGGTTTATTTTATATTTAAAAAGGTTTGTGTACTTTGAGCTAATGAACTTCTTTCTATTCACAAATGCTCTTTCTCTTTGAAACAAAAGAAACAAACATGAAATAGCATTTAATTTATAATTGACAAATTAACACAATTAAGATTTTGAAAAAAATGTTTCCAAATTGTTCTTAATTGCAATGTCCTTTTTTTAGGTGCTCTTCCCTTGCTAACAGCAACAACATTTTGTTTCTCTTTTAAATGGAAATGGTTCATTTTAATCTCTTATTGCCTTTTTTCACTGTGGGGATTATATAAGGTATGTAAAAATCAATTCTATAAATATTATACGCATATAAATGAACAAATCTATAGAAAACTTTTGTTATGATTAATGTTTGTTTCGACTAATATTTTTAATAAACAGAATAAAGGTACGAGTACATTAAAGGCCCATTTAGCCGACTGTAGAAATTGTAACTGTAACGTAAATGTAAATGTAGTAGCACTTATAGAACACGTAAAACCGTATCATGTGTTTTTGATACAAACAAAAAGACAAAAGTGCATGTGAAGAAAAAGTGTTCACTTATTAATGATTTACAGAAAAAGTGTACTGTTTTTCATTTTTATATTATTGTATGTTAAAGAAAATAATTAGTTTTTCATCACTCATATCTTTATATCAAATAATTTACAAAAATAAAATAAGAGCAATACAGCTGTTCATGGCAGTGATGAGTGTTCATAGTATTCAGTACATAAACAAAAAGTACGAAAATTGTTTAAATGGTACCTAAAATTTCCAATATTTCTTTTTCTGTCTATTGTCGACATTTCATATGAGCTACAGCTGGGAAGTATAAAAAACAAGCTGTTTATAATGTTTTGATTAGTACCAATGTTGGAAGCTAATATAGTGAATAAATCTCAAATGTTTGAATTTTTGTTCTCTGCTCTTTGGTACCTCTAAAAAAACAAATTTAATTGATTATAATATATAATAATATTAATATATAACCGGAGCGTAGTACATTCGGCTGTGTCAAATCTAAAATAACCTTCACGATAGTATATAGGTTACATATATATAGTATATATTAAAAATTTTAACTAAATATGCTCGGATATATATGAACCGACCTCGGGGAAAAAATATGTTTGTCTTGTAATCACCATTCCAAAAAGGAAATATTTCATGGAAATTATTATGTAAAAATTGGTTTAGGCTATATCTCGGTTAAATATGAACCGATAATGGAATTTTCCATTTTCTGTATTCTGTAATTACCTCATTTTATAATCAGAACTGATTTCAAGCAAAAGAAATTTTTCACTAAAAAATCTCGGGTATATATGGACCGATATCGGAAATTTTCATTTTCTCTATTTGGTAACCTCCTTATATTATCAGAACTTCTTTTAAGCCAAAAAAACACATTTATGGAAAAATCGGTTTAGGTTATATCTTGGGTATACGAGTATATGGGCCGATATCGGAATTTCTTTTTTTCTGTATTTTAATAACCTCCATTTATTACTATAATAAGTGTGTGAAGTTTAAAGCAAAACAAACAATTTTTTTTTTAAATTTTCATGCAAAATTGCAAAAAATAATGGCCTTTTTCGGAATTTTAAGCATATCTCAGCTATATGTGAACCGATATTACTGAATTTCAATAGCAATCGCATGACTCGATGGGGTCTTAGAATGGTGAAAAAAAACGTTTTTAAGTGTAATGGTTTTCTCAGAAACGGTATTTCAGCGACCGACGGACGGACATCGCTTTATCGAATTTTCTATTAATTCTGATTCAGAATATATATACTTTATACGGTCGCAAATAAAAATTGTAGAAATTGCAAACGGAATCACAAACTTATATATATCCTCTACATTTTTGTGCTTGTTATACTTAAAAAATATTACACAATTTTTATTATTACATTTTCATTTCATCACAGACCTAAATTTATACTGTATTGCTTTCTTACTCTTATATCAGCATAACTCTATATTATAAACCAATTTTTAAAATTAATTTTATCGTTGAAAGATTGCACTTAATAAATATATTTTTGGAAATCGGCCGAATAAATGTTGTGGTTACATATAATGTGACAGTTGCAAAAATTGTGCATTGTGTATAAATTATGCTACCATGTATATCCATTTTGCGTATTTTACAGAAAAATCTTAAATTTATTAAAACATATTATGTGTGTATACAAATATAACTACTTAAACAAAAAGTACGAAAAAAGGGTTTGTGCCATCCTGCCATTCACAATAATATATACCATCACTGACTACATTTGTCACGTAAACACGTAATGAAATTCTATTTTCTACTGGTTCAGACGTTACGGTTACATTTCATTACAGTCAGATAAGCGTTTTCATGGTTTCTCGTATAACAAAAACGATCAGCTGTTCCGACTACATTTACATTTCTACATTTACGGTCGGCTAAATGGGCCTTAACATTGAGCTAATTTTTTATGAAAAAATCGTAACACGGTTTTAGTGTATTTAAAATTGCTTTCAACGGTGTCTTAAATAAAGTAATAATAAAATTAGTATCCTCGATTAACAAAAAATACAGGTTCAAAACATTACCATTCAACTAGGAGGACTACTCTGTTCATTATTATATTTAAGACAAAAACACAAAAGTGATAGTTCTAGTTATTTGATCAAATATTTGTTCAATGTGAACGTAGCTTAAAAAATTTTGATTTGATTTTATGTAAATGGTAAATAAAACTTTGTGAAGATTTTAAGCAAACCTTACGATTATATGTATACGATGTATACAGTTATACAAGGAAAGGTATCAATGTTTAAAGCTAATATAGTGAATAAAACTCAATTGTTTGAATTATTGTTCTCTTCTTTTCGATACTTTCAAGAAACAAGTCGTAGCAACTTACGATTATTAATGGTTGTTCATTTGTTTGAAAGGTGTAAAGAAAATTATAGACGTATATAAATGTTTTTTTTTTTGTGTTTTGGCAGGTATTATTAAAACATTTTTCTTTTTAAATTCTCAATAATTTATTAAAATTATCGGGATATATTTGAGAATATCTTTCGAAAAATTCCAAAGTCTACTGATGTTTAGAGCAGCTCCTATGAAATGACGACATATAGTCGGCTGGGAAACAGAAACCAGCTGTTTATAATAAGTTTTCTTTCTTTATTTTTCTTGTTTGTAAAACTCTACTCACGAAATTTATTTTTAAATTCGCGAGCCGAATTTTGTTTTCAATTCGGTAATTATTTCATTCTGCTCGCGAACGAATTAAATCAGATTGTTTTGATTTACTTCGTTCGCGAAAAGAATGAAAATAAAACCAAAAACGCAAAATAAAGTTCTGCTCGCTAATATTATTTTTAAATTCGAGAATACAATTTTAAAAACGAGAGAATTAAATAAAATTTAATTCGCGAACAGAATTTTTTCTACCTTGAATTGAATACATTCGTCCGGTACTTCACAATCTATTTTAAAGATATTCGACCGTTTGCAGGAGACGGAAGACGAAGGGTATAGAATTTTATTGACACACAGCATCATCGTTGCAGTGTGAGGTATGTTACACTATTTTATCCTTGCTACAATGGATTTTGCTCTGATGAGATAAGGGACTACTTTACCGATACTGGAGATATGTTACACTATTTTATCCTTGCTACAATGGATTTTGCTCTGATGAGATAAGGGACTTCATTACCGATACTGGAGACTTTTTACTTAATACGCGTGTATCATAACTTCTCCGTTCGTGGTGGATTGACTAGTGAATCGTACAATGCGTTACAGAGAGAATTGGTTTTTCAGTCCTTTGTTCCATACAATTCGTTCTTTACTTCCACTGACCCAAAATTTATCTAAATACTACAAAGTGGGGAGTAAACTTAAGGATTATTTTCAACTTACAAAATTTTTGTTCAAGTTTAATTGAATTGAAAATATTTTTTTAAGTTCTTGTTATTCCATTTAACTAAAATAAAATATTAAAATTTAAAGAAATTTCTTCATTTTTATAGGCATTTATTCAATAACACATAGCTTTAGTTAAATAGAAAAATATGATTCCAAATAAAATGAAGTTGAATTTAGAAAAAAATTATTCAAATCTACAAAGGGAATTTTATTAGCAAAATTTAGTCAAACAAACGGATGTTTTACTCAAACTAACATTCTTTACAAATATTAATTTAAATTTCTGTATGTGTTGTTTGCTTAGCGATACCTCACTACTATTTGAACAAAATTTTTGATGATTCAACAAAATTTTACCTATCAAATATTTTTGATATTTAAATTATATTTAAATATAATTTTTTTGAAATTTAATTTATATTTATATCTATCCCATTGGCGTTGAATCGAAGAAAATTGGTTTATTTAAAAAATTATCTTTTGATTTGAATATTTTTTTCGTAAAGGGCTTACTAAACTGTTTAACTTAATTTGGTTCAGTGAGTTTGAGTATTTTTATTTATTTATTTGTTTATTTAAGTCTATAGACTATAAGTCCTTACAGACTAAGGAAAAAGTACAAAGGAGTACAATTACGTATTTAAGTACAAAATTAGTTTTCGTTTTAGAACATCATTAGATTCAGAGATATCTATAATATGATAAAATTTGTTAAATTTTTCTCATATGCGACGAAAGGGATCATTGTTGGCATAGACGGTCCTGTGATAATATAGACTTAGTAATTGATAGTTACGGGTTGCTCTTGTTGGTACACAGAAATTTATTTTGCTCAGGAGAAACTTTGAAACAACTTCACCGCGAATCAATCCAAGGAGGAAAGAGATACTAAGCATGATTCGACGACTTTTCAAAGTTGGTAATTTAATGAGTCCAAGCCTACTTTCATATGATGGCAGCACATACGAGTTCCATCCAAGACCCGTAGACAGAAAATAAGAAATTGTTTTTGGATAGATTCAATACTATTTATGTGAATGGTGAAGTAAGGATCCCATATAATTGATCCATATTCAAGAATAGGGCGAACCAAGGAAATATAAAGAACTCCACAAGCCTTATTAACAGTTAGCGCAATATGATCTCGAAAATCAAGTTTATGATCAAGAATGAATCCGATAATAAGTCGGTAATAGTGTTAACTTTTTCAAGCCTTATTCCATTAATGTGATAACAATAATATGAATAGTTGTTTCGATAAAACGATATTTGTTTGCATTTTTTTATGTTAAGGTACATAAGATTAACTTTGCACCATTTCTCAAGGTTATTGATATTGGCTTGAAGTAGGAGTTGATCTTTGGGGTCATTTAGGTGTTTAAATAGTTTAACATCATCAGCATACATTAAAATTCTTGAGTGCAAGACAGCAGAGGGCAGATCATTAATAAAAAGGTTAAATAACAACGGACCAAGATGGCTTCCTTGGGGAACACCAGAAGGCAGATCCAAATTTATCGATAAAACATTTCTAAATTTGACTTGTTGGGTTCTGTTGGACAGATATGAACGAATCCATTTAAGGGTTGTAATGCTAAATCCCATTAACGAAAGCTTGTGTAACAACAGGTCGTGGTTTACTTTGTCAAATGCTTTACTAAAATCCGTGTAAATTACATCCATTTGCTTGCTATTTAAAAATTCAACATTTACGATAGTAGTAAACTCCAAAACGTTAGTAGTGGTGGAACGTGACTTACAAAAGCCATGTTGATACGTTGATAACAGTGAAGATATTTGGTGAGATAGACAACTAGTCAAAAATTTTTCCAGAAGTTTTGGAATAGCATTTAGCTTAGCAATTCCTCTGTAGTTTGATATGTCAAACTTGCTTCCACATTTAAACAAAGGGATAATGAACGATTTTTTCCATTCAGAAGGCAGGTAACATAGATCAACAGACTTGTTATAGATAAACATAAGTTTATTATACAAAGACTCTGCACAATGTTTGAGAATACAGGTAGGAACTCCGTCCGGACCGGGATAATAAGAAGATTTAAGCGATCTTAAATTTGAAAGAACGGTTTCACTGTCAACGAATGGAAAAGTTATGCCAGATGAATGTTTTAAATTAAACTGATAAGTAAAATTGTAATCGATTGTGCTCTTGGAGTATGTTGTTGCAAAGAAATCTAAAAACATATTGCTGATGAGTGTATCGTCATCACTACTACAGGAACCATATTTCAAGTGTTTGGGATAGTCACAAGAACGGCGTTTTGAATTGACAAGTTTATAAAACGATTTAGGGTTAGTTTTCAACTGTATTCTCATGCGAGACTGTACTTGAATTACACTGTGGATAGAACAAACTGCATATGTACGTATTTGCCGGCAGTTCCAATGTAGGAAGTAGTGTTTTGTCTTCCATTCTGTGCGCACGTCTTTTGTTACTGCTGTCCGTATTTTCTATATATGTTCATTATTAATTTCGTATGAAAAAAATTGCAGCGGAATAGGTAGCACGCTGTTTAGTCGTGTTTGTTTTTTTGTCTCTTTTCTCCGTATTTTCTATATACATATGTTCGTTATTAATTTCGTATGAAACCATATTGCAATGGAATAGGTACACGTGTGTGCACGTGTTTCTTTTCTTCACCGTTTTCTGTATTTTCTTATATGTTCATTATTAACTCCTTTTGAATGTACTTCATTACCGTATAGTGTGAAAGGTTTGGGACTAAATTTCTTTAGTTGTTAGTGTTTAAATGATGTAATGGAGCTTTTTTTGGGTCTTCAAATTAAACCTCCAAAAACACTACTCCCTCTTTCATACTACTTATAACCTATTTTCCTAGTTCCGGTAGGATGTAGGGGCCATCCCCTGGTCCAAGGTAAGAAAAAGCAAGATTCAAATCAAACGTTCACTAATACTACACTAAAAAAAATGTAGCCCATCCGTATGTATATATATATATATATATATATATATATATATATATATATATATATATATATATATATATATATATATATATATATATATATATATATATATATATATATATATATGCATAGAAGTTATCTTAATCAACAGTAGAATTAGAAAACTTTAAAAAATGTTTTCAAATATTTAACTACGAATATTCCATTATTTTAAATAAATTAATGAGAGTTAAAAAAGAAAAATACTAAAGTAATATTTCACAAGTAAAAGAAAAACAGTTTTTTTTTTTCGTAGAGAACATTTTGTTTCCATCAGCAATTCATACTCCGTTGAAGAATTCTGCACTTGATTCAAGAATTTTATATTTATTTCAAGACATAGCAGGACTGGTTTTCTTGAACAATCTCGTTTTTGGTTTATTTTAATTACACTAATATGTTATTTCTACTTAGATTTTTGAGTGCGACTCGTACTAAAAGCAAGTACAAAATACTTAAATTTAGTACGAGGTTTTTCTTCCAGTGTACTTCCTTATTCCTACTACCCATAAGCTACGTTCCAGTACCACATACACAAAGGTCGTTCCCTGAATACTAGTTCGAATAAAAAAAAATTTTTAACTCCAAATATTATTTTATGGTTTACGACGTTGTGGCAATAAAGGAACGATGTGTACATGAATTTTTAAATACGTTTTCTTTTGTCAGATTCGTTTTTTATCAACACTTTCTTAATTTCTTTATTTAAATTTAAGTGCCTTCTTTTATGTTTTATATTCATAGTCGTACATAAAGTGTCATGTTTGTCTAACAATCATTTCTTCTTGCATTTTTGTTTCCTCAGGCCTTAACAGCCAGTTCACCTTGGCAGCGACGCTTGTGTTTCGCCTTGCCCTTTACATTGCGATCGATTTTAACATTTTTCCGCGCCATTGGTCTAGTGGGTGGCAATCGTGTTGCAATGGAGCATGTTTATCTGCAGGTATGTACTACATTTAACAGTAGAATGCTACAACAAAAACACTTAAATTCGACTGAACTTTTATTAAACTGCTTCATATTTTGTTAAATATACATTAAACATGCAACTTATTTTATATTCTCATAAAATACAGCCATATTTATATATCTGTGTCCCGATTGTTAATTGCGAAGAATAATATATTGCTATTATCATGTAAAAGGGTCCTAACTAACAAAAGTGCAACTTTACCGGAGAAGGAGAAAACACAATAGACGCTGTATTTACCAACAAGTAACTTTTTGTTTAGACTGTCTCAGTAAGAGTGCACTTTTTTTATATTAAAATAAAAATACGAGGGCTGATCAATAAATAACCGTTATTTTAAATTTTTGCAAAAGGTGTTTATTTATTCATCAATAACAATCTTGTCCGGGGAATACGGTGGTTGAGGCATGATAACGGTTTTGTTTTTTGCCAAAAACTGACGCACAAGCATCGGCGTGTGAGCTGGTGCGTTATTATGGTGCAAAATCCATGATTGGTTTTTTCACAATTCTTTGCGTGTCTGACGAATTGCTTCGCGCCAACGGCGCATAACTTATTGACCGTTCGATCTTGTGACAAGAATTCATGATGCACCACACTTTTGCAGTCTAAGAAAACAATGAGAAAAACCTTCACGCTTGACCGAACTTGAAGTGCTATTTTCGGTCTTGACTCTTCTGAACGCTTCCATTAGGATGATAGGGCTTTGGTTTCAATGTCATAGCCACCCACCCATGATTCGTCACCAGTTATGACCTTTTTGAAGAAATCTGGATGGTCGTTGACGACGTTCAACAGCTCGTGAGCGATGTCCATGCGACGTTATTTTGTCTTAAAATTTAGCAAAAAAAATCGAAGAGTACACTAAAACACGATTAACCTTTTTATTTGTCAAAAACAAACTGACAATCCGAAATGGCTGATGTTGCCAACATATATAACAGACATGTGTACCAATATAACAGAAAAAAATTCGAGAAACGAATATATATGTAACTCAGGAAAATTGAATATAACGGTTTTTTTTTATCAGACCATGTACGTATTTTTGCGGGAGTTGTACTACTCTGCCAACTTTAGTTTCGTACGCAGGTATAGAATTTCCGTATTCTGATTTGCTTTATCAGTATTTTGAACAAACGTTTATATATTAACCCCCAATTTCAGAATGTATGGTTGAATTAACTTTAACAGAAAATTTACTAACCGAAACTTTCCTTGACAGGCACTAATTAACTGATGATTACTTGTTTGCGTTTCACCATTATTAAATTAGTTAAGAAATGAATTTTGTATTAAATATGGTAACGACCATTTGATTTGTTTACGAAAGTATTTGCAATAACAAATTAAAATACATACATACATTTTCACGCAAAATTTTTTTAGCCGTTACAACGAATTCCTATCGAATTTGACCATGTAGTATAGTATGGAACTCAAAAAATAGCTTCTAAATTACCCTATGGGGACCGATATTTGGAACCATGCCTTATTCAGTACAAAGTTTAATGGCCTATTAGCATTTTGGGTTAAACTAGTCAAGTCAAAGAATATCTTTTACGGCCTAGGGGATATACTTGTGTACTTATATACACATACATATCTACAGCACTTCGCGCTCTAACATTAATAATATGGGCAAATTTTTCGGATGTATAAAAGTATTTATTTGAATTTAGCTTTCACAATTTTGCAACGTTTTGTAACATTTAATAATATACAATATGTGACTGCTTTTAAAGCCTTTCTGCTTCAGTTTGCAGATTTACAGAAATATCTCGCCTGTTGTTTTCTTAATATCTTCCTAGGAATGCAGCATTTTTATTAAACTTTTGAAAGCCTTGCGATTGTTTTTGATACATTTTACCACTAACTTTTTTATCGTACTACAATGGATTTTGCTCTGACGAGGTTAGGGATTTTGTTCCCGAAACCCGCAAATTTTTACACGCGTTCATCGTCCAGCATTACAGAAAGATTCGTTTTTCAGCTATACGATTCGCCTGTGAAATGAGTTGCCTGCAGCCGTATTTCCTGTCTGTTATAACGTCGGAAAGTTCAAATCAAATGTTCACAAGCACAACTCCCTCTTTCCCCCTCCACACAACCCACCCTGCTAGTTCTGGTACAATGCACTACATAGGTAAAGGTTATCTCCTTACTACTGGTCCAAGAAAGAAAAAAGTGGTAAACAAATTAAATTTCATTTTAGTTCATTTTGAAATAATTATGATTTGGCATTCTTCTGAAGACATCGAATTCTATATTTGCCGTATTTTTCTTAAGACCAGCAATTGTTGCTACTTCCCAATCTTCCTTTCATGATTGACTAAACTGATTCAATTGGGTTTAGGTTGCGACTGGATGATAGCCAACCCAGAGCATTAATATTTATTTGTTTATGCGATTTTAGCGGTATGGCACGTAGCTTCATCTTGTTGAAAGATGTATTCATCAAAAGAAGTCGGTGGTATCAAATGTTCCATTAAAATATTTATGTAACGAAAGACATTTATGATTGAATCTATAAAAATCTATAGATTCCCTAACGTCTTGGCAGACACATCCTCATATCATACCGCTGCTTGGAAACTTCACAGTACGTTTAAAAGCCTCTCTATGATAAGCTTCACTTAGGG
Organism: Thecocarcelia acutangulata; assembly: GCA_914767995.1. Lineage (NCBI taxonomy): Eukaryota > Metazoa > Arthropoda > Insecta > Diptera > Tachinidae > Thecocarcelia > Thecocarcelia acutangulata. The sequence continues at coordinate 167,605,857 of OU612094.1, read as the reverse complement.
TTCTTATAACTCTGTTTTGGGTATACCAAGATAGATCGTTATAATTATTGTAAAGATACTATTGACTTAATAAAAGTAATAGAATCGCACTAGAGGCCAATTTTGACAAGAAGAAATTCTTTCTTACTCATTTCGGTACGTTTGAGTAAGAAAGAATTTCTTCTTGTCAAAATTGGCCTCTAGTGCGATTCTATTACTTTTATTAAGTCAATGGTATCTTTACAATAATTATAACTTACTCATTTCGGTGCGTTTTGAAATTTCAAAGTTGACAACGCTGCTTGGTATGAATATTAAAATTATCTACTAACAACTTGTGTGGCACAGTTAATTTGACAAATCAGCATATCATTCAGCCTGAAGAAACACATTCAGCGCAATAAAATTCATCGTTTCTTACGTAATCATTTTTTAATGAAAAGTGAACACTCTGCCTGTCGGTGAATTTTATTTTAATTCATAGTGGCGGAAACTGGCCCCAGCACGCAAAGGTAACTTAGTTTACCTTTATTTTGTAAAATATGGTTAAAAAGGGAAGTTTTCTAATTTCAACATAACAAAATGAATGGGTATTATTAATAATTCAATTTGCATTAGTTCAGAATTTAAATACTACTTTAATACTTTTTAACATTTTTTCTTTTTAACAGTTTTTCAGTTTAATTTTATATGCAGTAAAGTTTTGTATTGTTTAAAATAGTGTATTACAATAAACTTTTTTTTTTGTTCAAATTTAAAGTGTCCTGATTTTATGTGCAATTGTTTTCGTTTGTTATTTACTAGACGTTTTTTTTTAATTTTCTTTTTTCTCTTCCCTTGTGTAAATAAAAAAGGTTTTCAGACAAAAAAATACAGCAGCAAACGAAATAAAAAAAAAGTAAAGCATTATATATTGTTTCTGAAAATGTTATAAAATAATATAAGCATGAATAAAAAGAATTTATTGTCTACTGACAACAAACAACCTTGTGCCTATTTACAGATATTTCGATAGATGCTTTAGTACGAGTATTGTTTAAGTTTCAGTTCCAGTCCTTTTTATTTTTTATAACCTGTGGATTAAATTGCCATAAGGAACACAATTTAAATAAGAGACAGTTTTAAATCGACTAAAAAACAAATAATTATTTAGGGCTTGCTTATGTAATAGATTTCTTAAATTTGTTTCTTTATGGCCTGTCTATAAGAGTTGGGTTCATGGGCAAGTAGTACGCAAGTTGAACTGAATCGGCGTATGTAAAAGATAAAAAAATTATCAAAGTGTAGTAAGCTATTGTTAAAAAACAATTGTTAGCATGCGTGAAAACAATTGTTAGCATAAGAATGATATGGAAAGCTAACTTCAACTTGAAATGGACATACATACTTTAATTCTATGTTAAAATGGCATTTCCTTGTATTAATTTCGATGTCTATCAAATTATTGTGAAAATTGTCAACGAAAACAATATACTTACATATTATGTATATTGGAGAAAGAAAATAAAACATTGCACCAAGGCGAATTCATAACAACTGAAATTAACAGCGCAGCTGATAAAAAAAATTTTTTTTTAAATCTTTTTCAGATGCCAATGGAATAATTAAAACAAATTTGAAAAAAAAAATTTAAAACAATTTTTTTAATTATTATTGTATCTTGTGCGCCAGGTATCATCCAGAATTCTCTCCAAACTGGCTGGCCATTTTCACCTTTTCAAGCTCTATCACCGGAGACTTTAAGTTTCACGAAATAATTAAAACTTTCACGAAATAATTAAGTATTTCACTTATTGTAAATTTTTTTTAAAAGAAATTTGAAAAAAACTTTTGAAACCATTTTTTTGAGTTATGTATTGCAACTTGAGCGCCAGCTATCATTCAGAATCCTCCCTGAAACTGATGGTGTTTTCTTTTCTAATAAAATATGCTGCCCTTTAAATGTTTATCATTTTTTTCCGATTACCATCACCCTTAAAAAGTTGTACATGTGTTATTAGCACAAAAGAACAAAAAATGCTAACAAAGTGCCATTTAATAATAATGTACTACTTTTAACATACCAACGTTTTATTTTTATCTTATAAAAAGAGCTATCATCAGCAGCACCGTTTACTCATCTACAATAACAAATAAAAATTTCTTATTTACATAAACACGTATGAAACAAAGATGTAAAAAAGGGCAGTATCTCCACCTTATTCGAAGTACCGTGTACGACATGCTACATATTTTGCCAGTTTTAAGTGCAACAAGTTTTGAAAAGAACGTGATACCCTTTAATAGTGTATAAAATTTTTTAGAAAAGAACGTGTTGAACCAATATATGTAGCATAGGTGTAACATTTTTATCAGAAAAGAAAACACCATGAGACTTTAATTTTCACCAAATAGCTAAAAGTTTCACGAAATAAATAAATGTTTATCTTTTTTGGTAAATTTTTTTATTATATTTTTTTTTAACTCCTTTTTGTGTTAATATTTTTCCCTTGATGTTTGCACTTTATAAAAATTGGTAAAATTAATTTTAAAATGACAATATCAATAAGACATAAGAAAGTGATGTACTATCAACCAAACCAATGAAGCGAAACACGTTATAAAAGGTTTGTATTTGGTGTACAACTTTGCTTCTACCGTTTTGCAATAGACGGTTGCAGCGGTAATCGAAATACTCGTAAATAGATCGTAGACGTCATAAAATACGCTTAGGTATTTGTAAACATAACGCCATCGATATATTAGTCGATTTGTGTCTGCATCATAAATAAATTCTCGATTATACATGTGAGCTTACGAGCCAAATTATCGTCATTTACAGGAGGCTTAAAATTTCTGCTTTAATATGAAGAACTCTGCGAAAATGCTCCCAAATACCTATGGTGAGGCCACGATTAGTGAAAGAACGTGCCGAGAGTGGTTTTAACGCTTCAAAAACCGTGCTCTTGAGGTCGAAGACCAGAATGGCGGTAGAAGATAGGTTTTCGAAGATGCAGAATTGGAGGCATTGCTTGATCAGGACTTGGCAGAATCATTGGGAGTGATGTAATAAACCATTTCAAAATGCCTGCAAATCATGGGAATGATTTAGAAACAAGGAAATTGTGTGCCTTACGAGTTGAAAGCGAAAAAATTTTTAACGGTTATTGTTTGCTTTGTAAGGCAAAGTAGGATGGGATTTCTGCATCGCTAATCATCAACATTCCCTAGGATTCGAGCTCGGTATCATGTAAACATGATGCAACTTAATACGGACGTTCAGCCACCAAGCTCTTATTTATTTTTTCCTCTATATCATCACACCCTACAAAATAACTGCCGCTTGGTTTTAAGTGTATTTTTCTATGGGCATATTCTAGATGATTAGCAAACTTATGAATTTTTAAATTGTGGTTTTCCCAACACATTAGCAATTATAAATGAATCAAGCATTAAAAGTAAATTTGAATATTTTTTGATACATAATCAAAACAGAAAAATATTTGTAGCAGGAACTAACTTGTTATTTGAAAGGTTATTGGACTACATTTTGCAAGAATTCATGCAAAAGTGAATAAGTTAAAACCAGATTTAAATTTGAATTTATACTCTAAATTAATTCCGCTTTTTGCATTCATTTATTCAAATTTTTATTCTACATACATACATACATACATATCAAACCATGATGCATCATGCTTGTTATCATATACTTAAGTATTTATTAAGTAATTATACAGTCCAGTAAATATGAGAGAATTTTAAATATTTTTTAATATAAACGAACATACATATGTATATCACCGGAATAAATATATTGCCAATTGCCAGGGCATACACCTTGAAATGAACTGTTTTTAAATATTTGGTTGTTCTAAAATGCATACAAATGTTAAAAGTATTGACGGGCATTTCATTTTGTTGTGATAGGTGAGAGAGGCTGCTTTGCCAAGTTTTTTTAAATACAAGTATATATATATATATATATATATATATATATATATATATATATATATATATATATATATATATATATATATATATATATATATATATATATATATATATATATATATATATATATATATATATATATATATATATATATATATATATATATATATATATATATATATATATATATATATATATATATGGTGAAATGGTGGTGCAAGCGTGTTTGGTGGCTTCCATTAGTCCTGTTTTTGTGCTGTATTGCTTTCCGGACTCGTATACTTTCCTAGCCAACCTAGATCGGGCGAGTACAGTGGCCACTCATGGTCATCAACTTTTTGGCTTTGAATCCAGGATTTTACGGATCTGGCTGTATAAATTGAGGTATTGACGTGTTGGAAATGCCACTTTCGACTGCGGAACAAGTTTTGGAATTGAGAAAAAGCCATTTCTAAAACGTGTCTATAGTTTTCTGCATTCATGCGTGACGTTAAAAACTGCAATTCGCAAGTGCCATAGTAGGATATAGCTCCCCACACCATCACTTCTGCTTCTCGGCTGTGCAACCGGTCCAAGTGGTGTTCCTCTTTACGTGGGTCATGGAAGTAACAATTTTACCCAACGGGCCCTTCTAAATTGAATTTCTTTTCATCTGAAAACACCACGTATTTCCACTAAGCAGCTCATGTCATGTGTCTTCGGGTAAAGTGCAAGCGCATTTCCTTTCTTAACGTATTAAATGGTGGTTTCTTTTTCAATTTCAGTCTTCGTATATATGCTGATTTTCTTATTACTTTTTCACTATTGGTAGGCTCGCTTTAACACAAGCTTTTTTCTTAGTTTTGACAGACGAGACGTGGGAATTAGATGCTTCTCTCTGTATAGCTCTCTTATCAGCTTCAGAAACTACTCGATTGTTACTGCCTTTAAAGGTGTTTCCATAGTTTTCTCTATTTTTAAGGTTATTAGTTGTTTAATTACCACATTGTTTCTTTATAAAACCTGGTATGGATTGCGTGGTCGATATGATTTTGCGAAGCCTGCTTGTCTCAGAAACTCCTTCTACGCCACTGCAGAAAGACCTTCAAGACCTCCGCTTTGCATTTCCTTTCATATTCTTAAACCTGTTTACGGAGGCTTTGTATTGCGACCAGAGTCCCAGTCTTTTTGCCTCATTGAAAAGTCTGCGACACTCTTTTTGAACTCTCGCTATCTCTAAGTTCCACCATGGTGGTTTACTCTTACCTCGGCACACGCTAGGTCTCTCGATTCCGAGATAGCTGCATCAAAAGACTCAGTAAGTCTACAGCTCTCTCAATATCCCTACAACCACTTATAGTAGGAGGATCCGGAAGAAGGTTCGAGAGGATTCTACCCTGTTCCTGCCAATTCGTTGTCTTCCTGTTTGTTCTTGGGACTAACCCTATTTCCTGAATTCCTATTTCAAACTCAATATATCTGTGATCAGAAAACGAACAGTCATTCGACACCTTTCATCCTTTGATCATATCAGCCTGCCTAGTATTAACTAGCGTAATATCCAGAACCTCCCTTCTATTTACCACAACAAAAGTAGGTTCCGACCCAACGTTCACAACGTTGTGTAGAACGCATGGAAAATTTGAAAAGTAGCATCTTGTTCAATTTCCATTACGAGCTAAACCAGAAACGCAACAAAACATGTAACATAAAGAATTGGCCAATACATAAAAAAACAAATTTATTAAAGAGGACGAATATACATTATAATACTCACCTAATGTATTTGAAATACAAGATACAAAATACTTGCCAGCTGCGTATTTGAAATACAAGATACAAAATACTTTCAAGTTGTGTATTTCAAATACAAAATACAAAATACTTTCAAGTTGCGTATTTTAAATACAAAATACAACTAAGAGATACAAATACATTTTTGTATTTCAATCTCATAAGAATATACCTCTCTGGTTTTAGATACATATTTTATTTTACATATGCACGTAAACTAAGTTGTGTATAGTCACCTAAAACTTAAAAGGATGTAACTGGCAAAATATTGAAAGTCTATTAAAACTTTCGGTAAAACAAGTATTTCCTTTAATAAAAACAAGATATTTTAATGACTCACCCGACAAACAACCTCTTGTTGGGTAGTGAATAAAACCTACAGGTTCTGAAGAAGCTCTCCATTAATTTTGTTAAAATATAACTGAAATGCCTCAAATTATTATATTTGCAGTCAATCTAATCTCGTTCTCACAGGCAGTTAGGTAGACAAAAGTTTTTCGTAATAACAATTATTTCCCTGTATATAATCCAAAGCGTTGGAAAAAAGCTGGGGTTGAATATGTGGAAATTCTTACTGATATCACCTAATTAGTGTAAAATCAATTTGCTCTGGACAAAACAATTGAAAGCTGAGTTGCAATTTTGCAAAATGATAAACAGTTTAATGGTCGTAGTTTCTAGCAATTTTAGCTTTTGTATGAAATAGCTTATTTTGAATTTACTATAATAAATAAATGTATTTTGTAAAAATGTATTTTTGCGCCACATGTATTTGAAATACAAAATATAAAATACTTTTAAATTATGTATTTGAAATACTAAATACTTTCAGGTCGTGTATTTGAAATACAGATACAAAATACGTATTTGTATTTCAAATACTGCTCAGGCCTGCATACGAGTAGATAGATAACAATTCAGTAAAATGAAGGTGATGCCAGTTTTTTGTATTTTTAATACTATTTTTTATTTCGTTTTATTTTAGGATGGCGTGTCGATTTTAGGTGGTGCAATCGGTGCTATGCGTATTCCGGAGAAATGGTTTCCTGGTTTAGTTGATTTCTACCTAAATTCTCACAATATAATGCATGTTTTAGTTGTTGTTGCAGTCTATTCTATGCACAAGGTATGTAGTAACAGCTTAAGCCTATTTAAAGTTTAATATTGCATAAAAAAATACTTTTTCTAGGCAACTATGAAGGATTTTGAGTGGATGGAATCAGCAAATTGTGATGCCTTTGTAAATATAACTAGTAAAGTACTTGAATCCACTTTAAATACAAAAATAGAACTATGACCATTTGATCTAAATACTTTGTTAAATTATTATAATCGTTTTTTATTTTTAATAAGTTTTAATAGTTGAAAATATTTGCACACCATTTCAGGTTAAAATTGAGAAAATATGGATAATTATAATAATTAAAAACCAAAAACAAAAAATGATATTAAAAAATATAATTTTAAGCTGAGCAAATAAATCCGAAAACTTTAAAATAAATAAATACCTGTTTATGTACAGTTCAAATTAAATTAAAATAAAACATTCAGCAGAATGCAGTAAGTGAAATTTAAAGAGCGAACTCGTATTTAACATATAGTCAAGAAGTAAGAGCATTTTAATACTGAAGAATCAATTTTAAAATGGTTCTTCAAAATACAAGCCTTAGAATAATATTTAAATTTATTCTTTAAAAAGACAATGAGAATCAAAAAGAAATCGTCATATTTGAAAATTCGTGTATGTCAGGGATCTGTTATTGGTCCTTTTCTTTTCATGCACTTCATCAACGACTTGTTTTATAATAAACGCCAAAGAATCTGATGATTTTAAATATTCTGGCTGTAAACACCAATAAAACAAAGCTACCATACAGACTTGGTTTTGATTTAAAAATAAGGAATTTTGGTTTTGATATTGGAGGACACTTGATATGTCTGGGTGTTATAGTTATCATTCAAAAATCCTATTATGATAGATCGCTCTAAAAGCTGCATAATTTATATTATAGCAATTTATTGCTATGATTATAGTAGTAGTGGTGTTTTGTATGAAATTCACTCATTCGTGTTCCATAAACACCACATTAATTACTGTAGTAAAATTTTAGCAAGTTATAATTTAAGTAATAAAGGGAATATTAAATCCATTGTTCATAAAACTGTTATATTGAAAATATTTTAAAATTATCTCTTGATGGCTATCTGACATGCTTTTATTTATACACACATATGTGTGTATATCTTTTAAATATTATCAAATTTCAATGGCCAATGTAAAAAAAAAAAACAGTTTTATTTCTCTCATATATATAACAGAATTTATTGTATTTAATTTCATATGGGGTGCGATTTACAAGGTTATACAATTTTCTGCCTGGAAACTTGAGATGCTTTTCTAATTCTATCAGTACTTATCAACGTAAACTCTTAGAACAGCTTTCCAGTAATATTCCAAAAAAACTTTTCACTGATAGTTTTTTTAATATCGGTTGCGTGGGGTGTCTTAGTGATGCTGGGATGATACGGAAAATTTATTTTTTTTTTCTATATTATTAGTTCTTCTTCTTTATCTATATAAGTAAACATATTTCTTTATTTTTGTAATACATACATATATTCAAGGCAATTGTTTTCCTGGGCCAACATACTATATGTACTAATAATTAATTTATTAATAATATATTACAAAAAATGTTAAACATCTTTTTTTCTGTTTCCTAGATGTCTATATGTCGAAATTTCATAGAAGCTACACTAATCATCAGTAAGCATAGAAATCTTTGATCATCTTTATATCCCAATATTCTAAATAAATTATTAAGAATTTTTGAGTGGTATCAATATTAGAAGCTAATAAAGTTAATAAACGCAAATAATTGAATAATAAAATACCTCAGATATTAACATAACAATGGTCGTTTGTAATGGCTTTCCCCTTTAGGCTGAGATAGCTCAGGGCCTCCAGAGTTCGTTACAAAAATTTACAGATCTGTCTAATGAAAGGAAAAACCCCACACTATCATTCTTCATAATGCTCTATATTAATTTTTTTTCTGCTATACACGACGGATCGCCATGCCAACGTCAACTGGACACCTTCGCGTACACCGCCATATATGTTACGCGTTGCTTAGATCTTAAAATTCTTCTGGTTGAAAAATCCCTAACAAAATCGAAGTAAGAGCATGAATGAAAGGTGGTAATTTCCCAGCTAGCTAAATGACGGTTCGTTGTTCGGTTCTTTACCCAATTTTTACGCGTACCATATAAAAAAAAATTCCGTCAAAATAAAATTAACGAGCAGATGTTAGTCTGAAGAAGTCCACTGGTCCCTCTCTGATCGTAGATCGCTTTTCATAGGTCACAAGGTTAGTAGAAGTTTCCACAAGCTTACTCCGAGGGGATATCAACTGCTAACTCTCGGTGGATTTAGTGGATCCCGGATTGACGGCACCGCAAAGGAGTTAGTTGAGCGTGGTGTGGACAATATCTGGAGAAAAAGATTTTTCTGCAAACCCTTCGTTGATTCCCTTTTCACGTATGCGGTTGCGAACCGAGAATACTCTGAAGGGAGCTTGACTGCAAACCCTCAGTGAATTCAGCATATCCCGACTTTCGTGCATGTGGGACTTATGCATTTTTTCTTGTCTCTTTTTATATATAACTTCTGCACAAATATAATCTTTAATATCATCTTTTGTCAATACTATATTATATAAAAACATATAGTTTAATTTGAACAAACATTAATTTTTTCTCAATTTCGACTTCGATGGTGTAGGATGAATAGAATTCTACTTAATAAAATAAAAAAGCGAAAAGCCAGTTTTAATATACACATTTCAATTCAAACTTAAAGACAAAAAATCTGTTAATTTTTTCTTAAATAATTGCGCAACTTTTCTCACTACTTTTTTCTCTTCTGCAATTAAAAGTTTTTAAAGAAAAAATACTAAAATTTTTGTTAAATAAGCACCGTTTTATATACAAAATTAACCAATAAATTTATAGTTTTACTTGAACTAACTTTAGTTAATAAAAAAAAAAAAAAAATGCTGCGTAAGCAGGATAAACTGAAAATAAAAAAAGAAAAGAAGGTTGACATAAAGGCTGTTCAATACAGCATCTTCTCGGAACATAGAAATTAAGCAATAACTCTAAAATATCAGACATATTTTTGAGTACTCATTATAGTTTCATTATCATTTATGAGAAAAATGTAACCTTCCTATATGAAATTCGTTTACTCTTCCAATTGCAAATGTAGTTGCTTCTTAACTGCATTGTTAGTAATCAATTTTAAACTCAATTATTTTAAGATCAAATTTAAGCAAAAGTACTTCATGAAACAAATAAAATAATCTGCGACTGTGGTTCTAAATATTAAGCTAACAAATAAATAAATTGGTAAATATAACAATGAAAGAAAAAAGAAATTCTTCAAAATAGTTTACATATACATACTTACATATATAGAATAAGAAATTGATATATAAAAAAAATATTTATAAAAAAAATAATTGAAAAAGTTTATATAGAATAAGAAATTGATACTTAAAACTTAATATTTCTCCAATGAATTAAATAATTTACAAAAACCAAAAAAAAAAAGATCTTAAATATTAAAAATATTATAACTTAGTTTTAGTAGTTGAAAATATTAAGAATTTTAGTTAAAACAAATAAATGAAAATTTAAAAAATATAGATTTATTAATTAAAATGCAATAAAAAAACCCTTAGAGCAATATTAAATAAACATTTTAAGTTTGTAACGCTAATCAATGATTTTAAAGCCATATGCAGAAACAAGAATTAAATTTCAAGTTCTTGGTAAAAATAAGTAAATTTATGTTGCGTTCAGATGCCTTAATTTATGCGTCTTCACATCAGGCAGAAAAATTATAAATTAAGTTATGTACACAAGATACGAGTATATATGATTGTCACACATTTCTTGTAGATTAAAGCAATAATTATAGGCTTTGAAAAATGTAGCTTTTTTATATAAATTAGCTGCTTTGCTACTACGTTGACGAAATTGTTTTTGCATACGGCTGTTAAACGTTCTTATTAAAAAATATTTTTAGTTTTTTTTTCTCCTACTATCAGAATATTTCCTCTCATCCACAATTTGGCCTTATCGATCATTTTATATGTAACATACCAAAAAATTCTTAATATTAAGTTATATTAAACAAATATAGGGCATATCGCTCCTTCACTGCAACGTAATCATAATTCAAAAAAGCTTGTTTCGAGAAAAACACATTTCAAATGTTTAGCTTCCATACAAGTCTTAGAATTTTTTTTTAGAAAATATCTTCTAAAGAAAACAGTTTAAAAGTAATGTGAATAAATTTTTGGCACAATATAAAAATTAGTACTGTTAGCAATTCTGCATTGTTAACTCGAAAAGTCCATTTTTTGAGATATTACTATGTTGCAATAAAGGAGCGATATGTACTCGTATACAAAGAGCAAGTAATAAGAATTCTTATAAGTGAGTGAACAAATGCTTTCGCATACAACTGCAAAACTATCGATAGTCAGTCGGTCCATTAGATAACACCGATAGTATATTGTAAAACTTTCAAGATGAGCGCTAATATTTTAACAGTCGTTAATAAAAAAAAAGCAAAATTTCTATTAAACAGAAATTAAGTGGAAATTTGTTGAATACAATTTTTAAAAATATAAAAAGTAATGTAAAAAGATATGAAATAAAATATATGTCATTAAGGGCAGTTATTACAATTTGGAGTTAGTTAAAGGTAGGACTTACTCTGCTGGTTGAATCGCATTTCATTATTACAATCTAAAAGTAAGCGATAAGTTATTAGGAAGACAATTCTACCTGTAACAACTTTTGTTTCCACGTTGTGGAAACTTTTTTCTTATTTAATATTTAATTATTTGATCTTATTTAAGTAATTATTTCTAATTTTTGCAACTAAAGATCGTTCTGATTTTAAATTGAAAATTTTTAATAACATATTCATTTTCCTGACTATGATAATAAATTGCTATCGAAATATCGAAAATAAATACTGTTGAACTTTTTATATAAAATCAGGACGATTTTTAGCTGCAAAAATAAGAAATAATAACTCTTTTTCATATGTTCCTTACTCATTACATACATAATCCATTGCAAATCTGTTTGTTTAGTGAATTCGCCAGCCGAACCAAACGAACCAAATTTTGAGAAAACTATCGCCTGCGCGATGATCTAGAAAAATTGTTTCGCAATTCTAAGCCGTATTTAAAATTGTTCTGAAAAATTTGGAACAATTGTAAAAATTAATATTAAGACGTTTAACAATTCAATTATTATATACATATGTAAATAGTATGTGGAAAAAAGTAAAAAGGTATAACAAAAATTTAACATTTTTTTATACAATAGTTTATGCGAAATTTTGAGCAAATTGTATTTTCGTCATAAGTTTTCAGAAAAAAAAACATTGATTTCTTTCTTTTTTTATTATAATTTTTTTTTTTCTATCAAAAAATATACACACAGCGTTGTCAAGTTTGAAATTTCAAAACGCACCAAAATGGGAAAAAAAGCGCGTTATTTCAGCAAAAACGCACTAAATTTTGAATTTTCTTCTTTCATTATCAAAAACCTATATTAAATATTGGTTTGTACATTTGTACAACAATATATATATATATATATATATATATATATATATATATATATATATATATATATATATATATATATATATATATATATTTATATATATATATATATATATATATATATATATATATATATATATATATATATATATATATATATATATATATATATATATATATATATATATATATATATATATATATATATATATATATATATATATATATATATATATATATATAAGAAATTACAGAATCACAAATTGATACAATCAGGCTTTAATATTTAATAGAAACCAGAGAACAGTTTTGAGCGATTGCACAAAAATCATACCTAATCAACAACATGAAAAACATTAAATTTCGTTTAAATATGATTTTGTGTTCTGCCACACAAATACGCAGTTGATTTTTCATCGGTAACACAATGAGCAACATATGTGAGTGTAATCATCGTTAAGGTGTTCGTTCTTAAACATAAATGAATGCGTATGTATTTTGCAATGATTTCTTGAGTTTGATTTTTGTTTTGTAAGAAAAAAAAAATGAACAAATCAACAGTTTTTCTATATGCTTCTTATGAAAAAAATAAAATAAAAATAATACATATGTATGTAGAAACAAAAAGTTTTCATAGGAAAAGGCAATGTGCATACATACTACATACAATTTTTTTTAACTTTCTTAAGCTATGTTTAAACGATATGTTGAATCAGCATATTTATGCTGAAAAATTTGCTAAAAGGGCTAACAAATCGTGTAAACGCAAAATTTTTTCAACATACGTATGTTTAACAACATTTGCAAGCATTTTATTGACAATGCCAACAAATATATGTTGGCATTTTAAGCATATCGTGTAAACAGTCTGTTACTAGTATTTGACAATTTTCCTGCATATGTTGGCAAATATGCCATTTGTTGAAAATCGTATTTCAACTTTTCAGCATATGCCAAATTCGCCGGCATATGTGAAAAATTGTTTAACCGAGCCGCCGATAAGTTTTTTTGGGTTTATAAATTTTTAATTTTAAATGTAATTGAATTTAATTTTAAAAAATTAAACTATGTACTCGTACACACATGTATATATATGTATGTTCTTTAGTTAAAATACAAAATGTTATTTAGATAACTTATTTTGTTTTTAATTTCACATAACCTACGAGGGTCGGATTGGAAGATAAAGTATTTTTTTATTAAAAATGCAATTAAATTCTAAATTTTATAATATATTTATATTTGTTGATACTGCCAATCTAATTCACCTTCTTCTACAAAATACATTGTTAATTCTTTTTGTATTTCTTTAGCACTTGCGGTTAATTGAATGTCAACGTTTGTTGAGGTTCGTGTGGTAAAAATGTTGAAGTTGAACTTTGCTCTTGCCGCCAATTTCCTTCAACTAGCTGTCCATTCCTATCATACTGGTCGGTGAATCCGCATGGTGTGTACATTTTTTTATTTGTGTCAATCATATAATTGTGAAGTACACAACTTGCTAGGACCACTTTTTTAGTTTTGTCTGGGCTTAAATGGATAGGTGACCGCAAAACTCGAAAACGTGCCGACATTATACCAAACGCATTTTCAATAATACGACGTGCACGACTCAATCTGTAGTTATATACCCGTTGCACCATCGTTAAACCACGTTGGCTATACGGTTTCATTAAGTTTGGTCGCATAGCAAAAGCATCATCTGCAACAAGTAAATACGGAATACGTAAATCTCGCCTTGGCAATGCAGTTGGTTCTGGTAAATTAAGTTTGTTACTATCCATCGCCTTCGCAAAGCTACAGCGATTGAAAACACCACCATCAGAGAAACGCCCATTGCGACCGACATCAACGTAAATAAACTTGTATTCCGCATCTGCAACTCCCATTAATACTATGCTGTGTGTACCCTTATAATTGTAATAGACACTACCAGAATTCGGTGGAGCTACCATTACCACATGCTTTCCATCAACAGCACCAATGCAATTTGGAAACTGCCACCTTTCATTAAATGATCCCGCAACAACTTTCCACTCTTCTGTAGTTTTTGGCATCTACTTTAGCGAGAAAACCTTTTAGCGTATAAATGTACAAATAAAAGTTGATTGCTCTTACCTTCATATATTTCTCTACAAGTACTGCATAAATCGCATCCAAAACAGGTGGGATAATTGTACTGATAGTCGGTTTTGGAATACGAAAAAGAAATTGCAATGAAGAAAACGAATCACCAGTGCTTAGAAAACGTAGGGTCAAAATGAGTCGATCTTTTGCTGTAATGCTTTTGCGCATCACTGTGTCTTGTTTAGTAATTATTGGTGACACGAGGGAAAGCAAATCATTGAACTGATTGATGTCCATACGCAGAAAATTTTTGTGCAAGGATTCTTCTTCCTCTTCCAATTCTTTGTATAATTTGGCACAAAAACCTTCATCCTCTCGCCGTTCTACCCATTTTCTTTTCCAAATTCTGCGCCGTTTTGTTTTTATTTCTGTTTCATCGTCATCCAAAACAAGCGCTGTACAAACAATGGCCAGAGATATATCCTCTGTTGACATCATTTTTTCCTTTTTTAATAGGATAAACTTTTTACTGAAAAAATGCTGGTTGTGTAAATAAAAAGTAATGACATTACATTACAAGCAAATATCATATGGGTGAACATATATATCACCATATTAAATTCAACATATCGTATAAACCCAAAATTTCTATGCTAACTGTTTTGTTGACATTTCATTTGCTAACATACATATGTTGACATTAGAATATTTAGTACTTTCAACATAGCGTGTAAACGCCTAACAAATTACATATGATGACATAGACATATGCTGCTATTTTTAACCATAAGGCTGTCAGCATATATATGCTGATTCAACATATCGTTTAAACATAGCTTTAGAAAGCCATTTAAATCAAAAAATCATAAGAACAATTTATATAGACATAAAATTACTTTATTAGGTACATATGTATGTACATACGTGAAAATAAATAAATTCAAATAAAATTTAAGAAAAAAAAATAGAAAGATTTATGTAAATATGTTTAAGATGTGTTCATACAGCTCACAATCAAAGAAACAATAAAATAATGCGCAATGTTTACAAGACAAGTTGATTTTACTCAGCGTTAAACTTTGTTGCCTGATTTTTGTTGATTACAAATTCAGAATGTTTACAAGACGAGTTGATCTTATTCAGCGTTAAAATTTGTTGTCTGATTTTTGTTGATTACAAATTAACAAATTTTATTGCATGAGTTAATCAACTCTGTATATTTTCAAAGCGTTTGACGGAGTGTGGCATAGTCACTACTGGCAAAACTTACAGCCTTTGGTGTCGATGATGACCTTAGTCGGTTTATATCGAGCTTTCTCAGTTACCGCACTATACGAGTTGTTATAGATGGGGTCTCATCAAACGAGTTTAAGATTAATTCAGGGGTACCGCAAGGCTCCGTTCTTTCTCCTACTCTATTTCTTATTTTCGTAAACGATCTTCTCTATCAAACTGCCAACCTTATCCACTCTTTCGCGGATGACAGCAGCATTTGCCACTCGTACTCATTTAGTTATAGGCCTAGCCTATCAGAGATCGCTAGCAAGAGGCTAAATATGAATGATTCACTGAACAGTGATCTTCTATTAATCTCCGAATGGGATCATAAAAACAGGGTCGTATATTTTTAGTTTACACTAACAAAATACACCTATAAATGCAATTGGAGAAATTTGCAATCTTAAATGCACAAGATTGTGAATCGAGCTAATAAGATATATAAACATACCACTCAAATCCCACACTCATAATTGTATCTCTGTGTGAATATGCGGGATGCAAATTTTACTAAAAATCTATTTTTGTTTAAATAAAATAATGGTGTACATACATATATACTTAAAACTAGGTAGTTTTTGCAAATTTATATTTGTTTAAAACTATAAACTCTTTCATTAAATTAATTATAAAACTTATTACTTGCTGAACAAATTGAATTTTCAATATGATTGTTAATACGAATCGTATTATAATACGATGGCAGAGAAAATGCAGCACTTAAAATGTTCGAGTATACTATAACTTGAAATCTGTTTTTAGTATTTTTTTATTTAATTAGTTCTTAATACTCATTGATAAATTTTAAGATGTTTAACAAACTCAAAAACATTTGTTAATAATTAGAGAAGATTTAAAAAGTATTATACTAAAACTTATATTAATATAAACACATGAATTAGAAAAACTAACGAATTGTAAAATTAAACAGCAAAAATAGTGAAAGAAAACTTTTAATTTCCGGAAAAACTTAATAACATAGAAGAAATTTCAAATAAATTTAAATAAATCGCAATAAAATTGAAATCAATAAAACAAAGTTTTAAAAATTTTAAAAATATGCAAATGTCTTTTATTTAAGGATTTTACAATTTTAATTAGTTGTACTTGCAGTTGGCGATATGCCCTCTCATCGTCTGCTTTCATACAAAGCTTATCTAAAAACTTCTTCATTAATATATGCTTTATGAAGACCCTAAATAGCCAGCAGACGTTCCAACGATTCGTCCCCAAGTCTACCCAATAGCCCTTTGACACAAATATAAGGCAACCACCGCCTTGTTTCACTGTCATTGACACTTTAGAATTGGAGTAGATGCCTATAGATATTTAATATCCATAATAGATATATAATATATATGTATACATTATAGATATATAATATATATCCATTATAGATATATAATATATATCAATTATAGATATATAATATATATATATATAGATCAATGTGGACTTTTAGTCAAACAATTGTTTATAAGCAACGCCTTCTTTTTCTTACGCTCTTTAGTTTAGCCGTTCAACAGACGTTGACGAATGCACATGTTAGTAAGATGCTTAGAACTTTTTATCCAATTACAGTAGATAACATAAATGACAATGCAAAATTCTTTTATGATAAATAATGCGTTTTTATATATGTTCAGTGTATTTTATGTCATCAAACATTTAAAATGGTTAGAGAAAATTTTATTAAGAGTCATTATGATTGCGAGTACTTCCATTCTAATATGAGTCTAACATAATAATGTGGAAAAATATTTTCAGACTTAAAATTCATTTGTGCTAAGGATTCTAATAAAATTATTTCTACGCCTTTAAATTATATATTGCTCTTAGAAAACTGTCATAACAACCTTAACGTAGACGATTTATATATATATATTTATATATATATATATATATATATATATATATATATATATATATATATATATATATATATATATATATATATATATATATATATATATATATATATATATATATATATATATATATATATATATATATATATATATATATATATATATATATATATATATATATATATATATAGCAATCAAATTTTCCATAAACGTTTAACTTTGAACCATTTATTCCAATGAAGTCGCCACGAGAGCATACAATTTTATCCAAATTCATAAATTTCAAAGCCACTGACCGTCTAACAAAACTGACGCTGCTACCCGAATCTATTAAACATTCTAAAGAAAACCGAAAACTAAAAGTAGGGTTAGTACAAAACTCAAAATACCTTACATATTCGTTTTCAGTTAATAAATGAACGGTCTTCTTCCTTTCAGGACAAGATGCAACTTGATGGGTTGAACTTCCGCATCCATAACAGGATCCTTTTTCTCGCCTCGGTTTTTGACATTCTGACGCAATGTGTCCTAACGAATTGCAATTATAGCATCTTATCATCTTCTCCAAACCATCAACTACCTGGTTTCCTTTTCTAGCATATTGTTGTTCTGGACGCTTAATTTCAATTTTTGAAAATGCCTGTAGTAATCTTGATTTTTCTGTAAAGCATTGCAGCTTTGCTTGCACTTTCAAATGAGTGTCGGAAATACCTTCAATGATTTGATCAACAAGCTCTTCTTCGTCTATTCCAATTTTACAGGACAACATCACCTTTTCATTAAAATAGTCCACAAACGATTCTCCGAACTTCCACTTACGTGCTTCAAAATCACGCCGCATAATAAGTTTGTTACCCTTCATGCAAAAAATTTGAGTAATTTCCTCTAGAATTTCATCTGATCCCTCATTGATAAAATTTGGCTTGCTGTGTAACCATGCTTGCGCTTTTCCTTTGAGTTTACATATCAACAACGCTTTTGTTGTGCTCTCGTCAACATTGTATAAAGCTTTAATGTTGCGAAATTGATTTACCCAAACTTCAGAAAATGATTCAGCATTGTAGTCGGGAATCATATCTTTTAATATACTGAAGGATATGTTGAATCTGTTGTCATTAGCATTTAGGCACTGTTGCATACAAACATCCTTTATTTTCGTACTCACTTCATCACTTTTTGCTTCCACACTTCCGCTTTCTTTCTCATTTTCTTTTATCATCTTCAATAATTCATTTTCTCTACGTAGGAGCTCTCTTTCACGTTTAACTAATGCCAATTCTCTACTCATAATCTCACTTAAAACACTTAACTGACCTTTACTTCCGTTTGTACACTCATTGTGTATCTGCACTGCACTAAAATTGTTTTCCCCGCGACACTCATTTGTATGCTTCACCACCTCGCTATCATTTTCCTTTCCACCAATCTTGTTATAATTCTGTACCACTTCTTCATCATTTTTACTTCCACAAGCTCGCTTCACACACTCATTTTCATCACCATCCATATCAATGCTTATTAATTCCGCTTCTTGTTGACTGAATTCCACTGCTGGACAATTTCCTCGTTCTCCAGGTGGCACACTGTTTAACTTCAATATCAGTGCACTCTTTGATCCTGAGGAAGACATACCCAGCTTCTGCAACCACAATCGCAAACGTTCTGCTGTATATTTTGTTCCATCAATATTCTTCATTTTTTATTCATATATGAAATTTGTTGAATACAATTTTTAAAAATATAAAAAGTAATGTAAAAAGATATGAAATAAAATATATGTCATTAAGGGCAGTTATTACAATTTGGAGTTAGTTAAAGGTAGGACTTACTCTGCTGGTTGAATCGCATTTCATTATTACAATCTAAAAGTAAGCGATAAGTTATTAGGAAGACAATTCTACCTGTAACAACTTTTGTTTCCACGTTGTGGAAACTTTTTTCTTATTTAATATTTAATTATTTGATCTTATTTAAGTAATTATTTCTAATTTTTGCAACTAAAGATCGTTCTGATTTTAAATTGAAAATTTTTAATAACATATTCATTTTCCTGACTATGATAATAAATTGCTATCGAAATATCGAAAATAAATACTGTTGAACTTTTTATATAAAATCAGGACGATTTTTAGCTGCAAAAATAAGAAATAATAACTCTTTTTCATATGTTCCTTACTCATTACATACATAATCCATTGCAAATCTGTTTGTTTAGTGAATTCGCCAGCCGAACCAAACGAACCAAATTTTGAGAAAACTATCGCCTGCGCGATGATCTAGAAAAATTGTTTCGCAATTCTAAGCCGTATTTAAAATTGTTCTGAAAAATTTGGAACAATTGTAAAAATTAATATTAAGACGTTTAACAATTCAATTATTATATACATATGTAAATAGTATGTGGAAAAAAGTAAAAAGGTATAACAAAAATTTAACATTTTTTTATACAATAGTTTATGCGAAATTTTGAGCAAATTGTATTTTCGTCATAAGTTTTCAGAAAAAAAACATTGATTTCTTTCTTTTTTTATTATAATTTTTTTTTTTTCTATCAAAAAATATACACACAGCGTTGTCAAGTTTGAAATTTCAAAACGCACCAAAATGGGAAAAAAAGCGCGTTATTTCAGCAAAAACGCACTAAATTTTGAATTTTCTTCTTTCATTATCAAAAACCTATATTAAATATTGGTTTGTACATTTGTACAACAATATATATATATATATATATATATATATATATATATATATATATATATATATATATATATATATATATATATATATATATATATATATATATATATATATATATATATATATATATATATATATATATATATATATATATATATATATATATATATATATATATATATATATATATATATATATATATATATATATATATATATATATATATATATATATAAGAAATTACAGAATCACAAATTGATACAATCAGGCTTTAATATTTAATAGAAACCAGAGAACAGTTTTGAGCGATTGCACAAAAATCATACCTAATCAACAACATGAAAAACATTAAATTTCGTTTAAATATGATTTTGTGTTCTGCCACACAAATACGCAGTTGATTTTTCATCGGTAACACAATGAGCAACATATGTGAGTGTAATCATCGTTAAGGTGTTCGTTCTTAAACATAAATGAATGCGTATGTATTTTGCAATGATTTCTTGAGTTTGATTTTTGTTTTGTAAGAAAAAAAAAATGAACAAATCAACAGTTTTTCTATATGCTTCTTATGAAAAAAATAAAATAAAAATAATACATATGTATGTAGAAACAAAAAGTTTTCATAGGAAAAGGCAATGTGCATACATACTACATACAATTTTTTTTAACTTTCTTAAGCTATGTTTAAACGATATGTTGAATCAGCATATTTATGCTGAAAAATTTGCTAAAAGGGCTAACAAATCGTGTAAACGCAAAATTTTTTCAACATACGTATGTTTAACAACATTTGCAAGCATTTTATTGACAATGCCAACAAATATATGTTGGCATTTTAAGCATATCGTGTAAACAGTCTGTTACTAGTATTTGACAATTTTCCTGCATATGTTGGCAAATATGCCATTTGTTGAAAATCGTATTTCAACTTTTCAGCATATGCCAAATTCGCCGGCATATGTGAAAAATTGTTTAACCGAGCCGCCGATAAGTTTTTTTGGGTTTATAAATTTTTAATTTTAAATGTAATTGAATTTAATTTTAAAAAATTAAACTATGTACTCGTACACACATGTATATATATGTATGTTCTTTAGTTAAAATACAAAATGTTATTTAGATAACTTATTTTGTTTTTAATTTCACATAACCTACGAGGGTCGGATTGGAAGATAAAGTATTTTTTTATTAAAAATGCAATTAAATTCTAAATTTTATAATATATTTATATTTGTTGATACTGCCAATCTAATTCACCTTCTTCTACAAAATACATTGTTAATTCTTTTTGTATTTCTTTAGCACTTGCGGTTAATTGAATGTCAACGTTTGTTGAGGTTCGTGTGGTAAAAATGTTGAAGTTGAACTTTGCTCTTGCCGCCAATTTCCTTCAACTAGCTGTCCATTCCTATCATACTGGTCGGTGAATCCGCATGGTGTGTACATTTTTTTATTTGTGTCAATCATATAATTGTGAAGTACACAACTTGCTAGGACCACTTTTTTAGTTTTGTCTGGGCTTAAATGGATAGGTGACCGCAAAACTCGAAAACGTGCCGACATTATACCAAACGCATTTTCAATAATACGACGTGCACGACTCAATCTGTAGTTATATACCCGTTGCACCATCGTTAAACCACGTTGGCTATACGGTTTCATTAAGTTTGGTCGCATAGCAAAAGCATCATCTGCAACAAGTAAATACGGAATACGTAAATCTCGCCTTGGCAATGCAGTTGGTTCTGGTAAATTAAGTTTGTTACTATCCATCGCCTTCGCAAAGCTACAGCGATTGAAAACACCACCATCAGAGAAACGCCCATTGCGACCGACATCAACGTAAATAAACTTGTATTCCGCATCTGCAACTCCCATTAATACTATGCTGTGTGTACCCTTATAATTGTAATAGACACTACCAGAATTCGGTGGAGCTACCATTACCACATGCTTTCCATCAACAGCACCAATGCAATTTGGAAACTGCCACCGTTCATTAAATGATCCCGCAACAACTTTCCACTCTTCTGTAGTTTTTGGCATCTACTTTAGCGAGAAAACCTTTTAGCGTATAAATGTACAAATAAAAGTTGATTGCTCTTACCTTCATATATTTCTCTACAAGTACTGCATAAATCGCATCCAAAACAGGTGGGATAATTGTACTGATAGTCGGTTTTGGAATACGAAAAAGAAATTGCAATGAAGAAAACGAATCACCAGTGCTTAGAAAACGTAGGGTCAAAATGAGTCGATCTTTTGCTGTAATGCTTTTGCGCATCACTGTGTCTTGTTTAGTAATTATTGGTGACACGAGGGAAAGCAAATCATTGAACTGATTGATGTCCATACGCAGAAAATTTTTGTGCAAGGATTCTTCTTCCTCTTCCAATTCTTTGTATAATTTGGCACAAAAACCTTCATCCTCTCGCCGTTCTACCCATTTTCTTTTCCAAATTCTGCGCCGTTTTGTTTTTATTTCTGTTTCATCGTCATCCAAAACAAGCGCTGTACAAACAATGGCCAGAGATATATCCTCTGTTGACATCATTTTTTCCTTTTTTAATAGGATAAACTTTTTACTGAAAAAATGCTGGTTGTGTAAATAAAAAGTAATGACATTACATTACAAGCAAATATCATATGGGTGAACATATATATCACCATATTAAATTCAACATATCGTATAAACCCAAAATTTCTATGCTAACTGTTTTGTTGACATTTCATTTGCTAACATACATATGTTGACATTAGAATATTTAGTACTTTCAACATAGCGTGTAAACGCCTAACAAATTACATATGATGACATAGACATATGCTGCTATTTTTAACCATAAGGCTGTCAGCATATATATGCTGATTCAACATATCGTTTAAACATAGCTTTAGAAAGCCATTTAAATCAAAAAATCATAAGAACAATTTATATAGACATAAAATTACTTTATTAGGTACATATGTATGTACATACGTGAAAATAAATAAATTCAAATAAAATTTAAGAAAAAAAAATAGAAAGATTTATGTAAATATGTTTAAGATGTGTTCATACAGCTCACAATCAAAGAAACAATAAAATAATACGCAATGTTTACAAGACAAGTTGATTTTACTCAGCGTTAAACTTTGTTGCCTGATTTTTGTTGATTACAAATTCAGAATGTTTACAAGACGAGTTGATCTTATTCAGCGTTAAAATTTGTTGTCTGATTTTTGTTGATTACAAATTAACAAATTTTATTGCATGAGTTAATCAACTCTGTATATTTTCAAAGCGTTTGACGGAGTGTGGCATAGTCACTACTGGCAAAACTTACAGCCTTTGGTGTCGATGATGACCTTAGTCGGTTTATATCGAGCTTTCTCAGTTACCGCACTATACGAGTTGTTATAGATGGGGTCTCATCAAACGAGTTTAAGATTAATTCAGGGGTACCGCAAGGCTCCGTTCTTTCTCCTACTCTATTTCTTATTTTCGTAAACGATCTTCTCTATCAAACTGCCAACCTTATCCACTCTTTCGCGGATGACAGCAGCATTTGCCACTCGTACTCATTTAGTTATAGGCCTAGCCTATCAGAGATCGCTAGCAAGAGGCTAAATATGAATGATTCACTGAACAGTGATCTTCTATTAATCTCCGAATGGGATCATAAAAACAGGGTCGCTTTTAACGCTCGTAAGACCCAATGCTGTTTATTAACACACAAACAAACGACCGCAAATGCTGCTTCATCTGTACTCATGGATGGTATAAATATTGAGGAATCGGATGCTCTTGATGTTCTGGGAATGAAAATACAGTGTGATGTTCGCTGGAACGAACCCATTTTTCATGTCTCTAAAGAAGCATTCAAGTGCCTCGGTTTTTTGAAACGGGGTAAGATGTACTTCACTCGATCCGATCTCCTTACTATATATCCACCTATATCCGACCGAAAATGGAATACAACTCTCATGTTTGGGCCGGTGCTTCAAAGTCTATTTTGGGGTTACTCGACCGTGTGCAGGAGAGGGCGAAGAAGCTTATCGGTGTCAGTAGGGTATCCAACTCTGTTGCTTCACTGGAGCATCGACGCAGTGTAGGGTGCGTTACTCTTGGGGATCTTGTTCCCGAAACTCGCACATTTTTACGTAGCACGCGCGCATTGTCCAAAGCTCATCCATTTGTGGTCGATTGCCCAAGGAATCGTACTACGCATTACAGAGAAAATTCGTTTTTCAGTCGTACGCTACGACTGTGGAATAAGTTGCCTGCAAATGTATTTCCTATCTGTTATAACGTTGGAAAGTTCAAGTCAAATGTTTACAAGCAGTACTCTTTTCCCCTCCACATAACCTACTTTCCTAGTTCCGGTACAATGCACTGCATATGTAGGGGTTATCCCCTGAGTACTGGCCCAAGAAAAACAATTCCGTTCAATGCCAAGACGGACGAAACACAAAATAGTGGAGTATATTTTTAGTTTACACTAACAAAATACACCTATAAATGCAATTGGAGAAATTTGCAATCTTAAATGCACAAGATTGTGAATCGAGCTAATAAGATATATAAACATACCACTCAAATCCCACACTCATAATTGTATCTCTGTGTGAATATGCGGGATGCAAATTTTACTAAAAATCTATTTTTGTTTAAATAAAATAATGGTGTACATACATATATACTTAAAACTAGGTAGTTTTTGCAAATTTATATTTGTTTAAAACTATAAACTCTTTCATTAAATTAATTATAAAACTTATTACTTGCTGAACAAATTGAATTTTCAATATGATTGTTAATACGAATCGTATTATAATACGATGGCAGAGAAAATGCAGCACTTAAAATGTTCGAGTATACTATAACTTGAAATCTGTTTTTAGTATTTTTTTATTTAATTAGTTCTTAATACTCATTGATAAATTTTAAGATGTTTAACAAACTCAAAAACATTTGTTAATAATTAGAGAAGATTTAAAAAGTATTATACTAAAACTTATATTAATATAAACACATGAATTAGAAAAACTAACGAATTGTAAAATTAAACAGCAAAAATAGTGAAAGAAAACTTTTAATTTCCGGAAAAACTTAATAACATAGAAGAAATTTCAAATAAATTTAAATAAATCGCAATAAAATTGAAATCAATAAAACAAAGTTTTAAAAATTTTAAAAATATGCAAATGTCTTTTATTTAAGGATTTTACAATTTTAATTAGTTGTACTTGCAGTTGGCGATATGCCCTCTCATCGTCTGCTTTCATACAAAGCTTATCTAAAAACTTCTTCATTAATATATGCTTTATGAAGACCCTAAATAGCCAGCAGACGTTCCAACGATTCGTCCCCAAGTCTACCCAATAGCCCTTTGACACAAATATAAGGCAACCACCGCCTTGTTGCACTGTCATTGACACTTTAGAATTGGAGTAGATGCCTATAGATATTTAATATCCATAATAGATATATAATATATATGTATACATTATAGATATATAATATATATCCATTATAGATATATAATATATATCAATTATAGATATATAATATATATATATATAGATCAATGGTGGACTTTTAGTCAAACAATTGTTTATAAGCAACGCCTTCTTTTTCTTACGCTCTTTAGTTTAGCCGTTCAACAGACGTTGACGAATGCACATGTTAGTAAGATGCTTAGAACTTTTTATCCAATTACAGTAGATAACATAAATGACAATGCAAAATTCTTTTATGATAAATAATGCGTTTTTATATATGTTCAGTGTATTTTATGTCATCAAACATTTAAAATGGTTAGAGAAAATTTTATTAAGAGTCATTATGATTGCGAGTACTTCCATTCTAATATGAGTCTAACATAATAATGTGGAAAAATATTTTCAGACTTAAAATTCATTTGTGCTAAGGATTCTAATAAAATTATTTCTATGCCTTTAAATTATATATTGCTCTTAGAAAACTGTCATAACAACCTTAACGTAGACGATTTATATATATATATTTATATATATATATATATATATATATATATATATATATATATATATATATATATATATATATATATATATATATATATATATATATATATATATATATATATATATATATATATATATATATATATATATATATATATATATATATATATATATATATATATATATATATATATATATATATATATATATATATAGCAATCAAATTTTCCATAAACGTTTAACTTTGAACCATTTATTCCAATGAAGTCGCCACGAGAGCATACAATTTTATCCAAATTCATAAATTTCAAAGCCACTGACCGTCTAACAAAACTGACGCTGCTACCCGAATCTATTAAACATTCTAAAGAAAACCGAAAACTAAAAGTAGGGTTAGTACAAAACTCAAAATACCTTACATATTCGTTTTCAGTTAATAAATGAACGGTCTTCTTCCTTTCAGGACAAGATGCAACTTGATGGGTTGAACTTCCGCATCCATAACAGGATCCTTTTTCTCGCCTCGGTTTTTGACATTCTGACGCAATGTGTCCTAACGAATTGCAATTATAGCATCTTATCATCTTCTCCAAACCATCAACTACCTGGTTTCCTTTTCTAGCATATTGTTGTTCTGGACGCTTAATTTCAATTTTTGAAAATGCCTGTAGTAATCTTGATTTTTCTGTAAAGCATTGCAGCTTTGCTTGCACTTTCAAATGAGTGTCGGAAATACCTTCAATGATTTGATCAACAAGCTCTTCTTCGTCTATTCCAATTTTACAGGACAACATCACCTTTTCATTAAAATAGTCCACAAACGATTCTCCGAACTTCCACTTACGTGCTTCAAAATCACGCCGCATAATAAGTTTGTTACCCTTCATGCAAAAAATTTGAGTAATTTCCTCTAGAATTTCATCTGATCCCTCATTGATAAAATTTGGCTTGCTGTGTAACCATGCTTGCGCTTTTCCTTTGAGTTTACATATCAACAACGCTTTTGTTGTGCTCTCGTCAACATTGTATAAAGCTTTAATGTTGCGAAATTGATTTACCCAAACTTCAGAAAATGATTCAGCATTGTAGTCGGGAATCATATCTTTTAATATACTGAAGGATATGTTGAATCTGTTGTCATTAGCATTTAGGCACTGTTGCATACAAACATCCTTTATTTTCGTACTCACTTCATCACTTTTTGCTTCCACACTTCCGCTTTCTTTCTCATTTTCTTTTATCATCTTCAATAATTCATTTTCTCTACGTAGGAGCTCTCTTTCACGTTTAACTAATGCCAATTCTCTACTCATAATCTCACTTAAAACACTTAACTGACCTTTACTTCCGTTTGTACACTCATTGTGTATCTGCACTGCACTAAAATTGTTTTCCCCGCGACACTCATTTGTATGCTTCACCACCTCGCTATCATTTTCCTTTCCACCAATCTTGTTATAATTCTGTACCACTTCTTCATCATTTTTACTTCCACAAGCTCGCTTCACACACTCATTTTCATCACCATCCATATCAATGCTTATTAATTCCGCTTCTTGTTGACTGAATTCCACTGCTGGACAATTTCCTCGTTCTCCAGGTGGCACACTGTTTAACTTCAATATCAGTGCACTCTTTGATCCTGAGGAAGACATACCCAGCTTCTGCAACCACAATCGCAAACGTTCTGCTGTATATTTTGTTCCATCAATATTCTTCATTTTTTATTCAAGGCTTTAGTGTCAAATTCTTATTTTCCTCTTTTCTTAAAAAAAAAAAAAAAAGAAATTTTTCCAACCGTTCCCACTTCTGAATTGTAGGATTTGCCGAATAAAATAAAACACGTCTGCCTCGCACAACGTTTACAGTTTTTAATAATCCTTTTTCTCTTAACAACTAAATACAAGCATACTTAAATCTAGAAAGTTTACAAAATAAGTATTAATATATATATTACATACACAAATGAGTTAGAATATAAACAATAACATACTATGCTAACAAATGGATTAGAAGGAGATGGTTGTACTAACCCATGCCCATTACAAACCAAAGGAATCTAATGAACCTAGCAATCATTGTCAGACATTCCTAACAGCGTCAGACACAGTAACCATATTACTACAATATATATATATATATATATATATATATATATATATATATATATATATATATATATATATATATATATATATATATATATATATATATATATATATATATATATATATATATATATATATATATATATATAAGTGCATTATGCACTTACTTCTCAAAATCCTAAACATAAAAAAATTAATATTATAAATAGTTGAACTCAAAAAGAATTTGTAAATAAATTACTAATAGAATAATACATACATAAATATGAAAACATTCGAATACAATTTATTCGAGTGATAATGTATTTTTTATTCGTTTTATTTGAATGTGGTTGTATTTATCCAAAAAGCAAATGAATATATTTAAATGCCTTTTGAACGTTTAATAAATACTTAATTTTTTTCAGTGTCTACTTAAAAAAGAGACTCTGTTTAGTCTCTTATAAATTCAACATTGTAGCAAGGTGCATTAACGTATACACGGTGGCAGCACTACGGCATGAGAAAATTTTTTTTGTTCCTGGCAATATAGTAAGCTATTTACGTCAGATGTATTGTTTACATTTTTGAAAGTGAATTTAGTGTTTTATTCTGAATTAAACATATACAAATTATTTTGTGAACACATAAATAATTCAAATAAATATAATTTATAATTTTGAAAAGCTAGATTCATAGTTTATAATTGTGAAAATAGTTGCAAATATTTTTGATAAACATAGCTTACCACATGCCTGTTCTTGTTGTATTGTTGTAGTTTTGCTCTAGTGCTGCCACCTGCTTTATATGTTAATGCACCTTGCATTGTAGTAAAGAAAAACAAACACATTTTGACAGTTCTATTCTATTTGGTAATTACAGAACCAATTGGCCGAAAAATTAAAATTTTATGATAAAAAAGTGAATCAGGAAGTTGACAAACAATTAATATACACATTGAATGGTTAAAATTCAGGCAACTTAGTAATAACCAATGCTAAGCAGAAAGGTTATAATTTAGTCCACCGACATTTAGGACACATACATATGTGTAAGTACAATAAACAGTAAGGTTAATGGAAGTTCGAAACACAGATAAATGTATTTTAAATTGATGGCTTTTACTTTGGAAAAATGTCTGTTTTTTAAAGAACAATATTTGTTTGTTTTAGAATATATCAATCCCTTCACGGCCAGAAGCATTTTAATAGACTGCCAAAATGTTACCTGCCACAATATTTCGCCAGATTTCTCGCAATCATGTTGCTTGCAGTAAAGGCCTCACAGAGTTGGTAGGTGGCGCAACAGCTTCCTCGTTCCCGGCTCCAACATCTGTCATCAATTGTCTTAATCGATATGCTGCTGCAACTGGATTCATACGGATATCCTTTTTGGATATTAACCAATACCGCAATTGGGATGTGGCCACTCTACGTATGTATGCCGATAGCAAAAAACATTCTTTGCATATGAAAACTCTTAAAGGTCGGGATATTCTACAAGGAGTCATCGATAAGAAACGTGAATCATTTATAGAGCGCAAAAATGTTATTGTCGAAGATATTCGAGAGGCAAAGGACAAGGTTAAAGAGCGTATGCGTGAAAAAATTGAAGAGGTTTACGAGAAAGAAAATATTTTGACCATACCGAATCTATTGACCGTGAGTCGCATGATTCTTTCCCCTTATATTGGTTACGTAATTATTGATGGGAGCTATAGTATGGCAATCAGCTTGCTTATAATAGCAGGGCTAACAGATTTAGTAAGATTAAAAATAGTCATCATTATCTATATTATTTGTTAAATCGTTTTAGCTTGATGGACAAATTGCAAGAAGATGGCCGAATCAAGCAAGTAAAGCAGGTTCGTTTTTAGATCCGGCTGCTGATAAGATTTTAATGGGGTCTTTAGTCATATCAATGGGTTATTGCGATTTACTGCCTTTGTGGTTAGCAGGTGTTGTTCTATTTCGTGATGTATTTTTAATTGCTGCAGGTTTCGTTATACGGTACATAAGTTTACCACCACCGGTACGGTACATTGTACTTAAATCGTGAAAACAGAACGCTTAATTTTGTTTGCTTTAAATAGCGCACCATTTCACGTTATTTTGATGCTACTCACGTTACTGCTCAATTAGAGCCAACGCTTATAAGTAAGATCAATACTGGAGTGCAATTAGCGGCTGTAGGTATAAGCTTAGGTGCACCTGTTTGGCAATATATCGGTAGGTTCGCAAAAATATACTCAAATATAAAGCTGATTTACTTTTATAACAGATCATGCTGTTCTCCACGGTCTTTGGTATTTAACGGGAGCCACCACAGTAGCAGCTGCTTTGAGCTATGTAGTCAACAAAAAAACTTTTAAAATTTTAGCAAAACATCGCACCACAAAAACGTAGCAAAAGTCATTTACGGAAAATTCAAACAACGAAAAACCACTGAAATAGCTGAGATTTAACAAATTCAACTGAAACTTTTTTGATAAATTAAAAAAATCGTTTGTTTAGTTTTACTTCTAATTTGGTTTCTTCATTTTACTTCAATTTTCATTACAAGCTGTTCGTGTTAAATAAATTTTAAGGCCAAGAACCTTTCTCTATAAAAAGGAAAATGACATAAAATAAAGTAACACCTTTACAATAAATAAATTAATATTTTTCACTGTGTAACTTGTTTGCTCTCTTTTCCATTATCCAGAAATATAAAGATGGGCAAACAAAACGTAACCACAACCCAGCCATAGCTTGAAAGTCACATATTATCACATCCTTTTCTTCATTTAACAAAGACTCCAAAATACGTTTGGCACAAATCGCTGCTGGCATACCTTTCGCTGTAGTTGCATCCATTTCTAAATTATTTAAAAATGTTAAAATAATTTTTCTTACAGATGGTTTAAGTACTTACTACCATAGTGTTTACCAGTAGACGTTAAAGCATTAAATGAGAGTTGTGTTTTTATATATCCTGGACTTACACATGTAACCTTTAAGCCTGTGGAAGCTACCTCAGCTCGTAATGAATCGGAAAAAGCTTGCATAGCATGTTTAGACGCCGAATATGCTGATCTGTACGGTAAAGCAAATTTACCTTGCACCGAACTTACAAAACAAATGTGTCCCGTCTGCCTTTTAACCATAGAAGGTAGAATAGATTTTGTCAAAGCTACGCAGCCAAAGTAGTTCACTGTCATTACTTTGAGGTCTACATCTAGCGATGTAGTTAAGGCGTCAGCCCTCACGCTTATGCCACCGTTATTAATAAGTATATCAATTCCATTATAAATATTGACGGCTTTAGATGCAAACTCGGAAATGGCAGTCAAT
The DNA here is from genome assembly GCA_914767995.1 of Thecocarcelia acutangulata. NCBI lineage: Eukaryota > Metazoa > Arthropoda > Insecta > Diptera > Tachinidae > Thecocarcelia > Thecocarcelia acutangulata. The sequence goes on along the minus strand of OU612094.1, from coordinate 167,574,199 downwards.
TCGGCTAAATCCAACGGTAAGACAATAGGTGGATATGCGGGACCGACCTTTATGTGTATGATTTTTAAAACATCGTGTTAAAAATTAAAAAGCGCAAACCTTACCACTTCTATTGATAACAAATCCTTCTTTACCCTTTCTAACTCATCTACACGACGCGCTGCTAAAATAACTTTACAACCTGCTTTGTAAAATGCATGCGATAATGCTTCCCCTAAGCCCGAACTAGCTCCAGTGATTAGCACCACTTTGCCAGGCAAGCGCTGACGTTCTTTAGCTATTAAGGATCGTCTCCAAAGATTTAAAAGCAGTAAAGGAACCGCTACAGGCAAACAAATAGTACCCAAAATCCAATATAATACATTCCAGTCATTGGAAGTTGTAGGAGCAGCACATTTCCCAACTGAATTATAGCTCATCTTTAATAACTACTGATCTTTGTCCATAAACTAAAATGAAAATAATCAATGATAAACTATTCACTGAAGTTTAACAACCCGACCGAATTTTCCCAGCCAACATTTTATTTATTGTACCTTTTTTTTATTTAATTTATTCATTTGTAATATAGGTATTGTAGCCTCTTGGCCAATATAAATACTTATATTACAAGACTAAATAAGAATATAAAAAATAAGAAAATAAAACAACTAACATATCTATAATTCATTAGATAATAAATATATAACAAGAATACCATAACGTATATCTATGTATGTTGAAAACCCAAGTATACATATTTCCTAGTCGAAACTCAAATCTTAAAACTATGAAATTAGTAATGTGTAAGGTAACTTTTATTTACTAAGGTTTACAGAATTTGTACTATTTTTTCGAACAAGTACTTTTGTATACAATAGTTTTTTTTTTAAGTTTTATACCCACCATAACAAACAATAACGAAAATCGTTGTATACGCAGTAAAAGGTGTTCAAGTTTTGACTGGTTACTACTAGTATGGTTGATAACTGGAAGCTGAGTAGGGATTAGACTAAAAGATGTTTGACAAACTTAACTTTTTTAACTCCAACTGCCCCTTTGTGCGCTTGTGGATGTAATTTTTTCAGGTATTTAAGCCGTAACGACACTTAAGAAGGTCCATACCACGCGTTATGTGCGTTAATGTGTTCTAATTTTTTCAGGTATTTAAGCCGTAACGACACTTAAGAAGGTCCATACCACGCGTTATGTGCGTTAATGTGTTCTAAGCGTCTGTCAAAAAAGTAGAATCAGTGCAATTATGTGAGACAAGGAAGCGTAGATGCACAGGATGCAAAAAGTAGGTTTACTTTCTACTTTTGTACGCGTCATAAGTGTTATAAAAACTGTCACTGTAACTGTTTTTGATAGCCGCACATCACAATTCATTTTATTTTATCAATGTTATCGCCAAGAATATTTGTGCCGTGGATTGTTATTTTATGTTTTTGTGTTAAGTAAAGTTTTTATTTAAAAAATACTTCAAGCACAACAAAAAACTTATCGTATTTAACTTGAGTGTAGCAAAGTGTAGAGCGCGTAGAAACGCTTAAAAAACGCAGCGCATATAACGTGTAGTATGGACCTTCAGCTTTAATTTTTTTTAAATGTTTCTTAATCTAAGATTGAAAGAACAAAATAGTTAATAATAGAAAGAGACGATTATATAAGTTGCAACAAATTAACTTTTGTACACATAAATACGGCATTTAAAAATATATTTTTTCATGTATTTTGTTAAAATAAATTAGTGAAAAATTATAAAAAAGAAGCCAAAAGTGTACAGGTAAAAGCATATTTTTAATTATTGAAGTGAAACAATGGTGCCGTTTACAATTTTTAATTCATATGTAGTTTGGCAAACACATTTAAACTGTGAAATATTTTTTGTTGTTTTTGTTTAATTTTTTAACATTCAGTACATTTTACTAAACCGTTTGTCGGATTAGCTAGCCAGACACAGCGTTTTAACTGAATTTCAAGCGGGTTTTAGAAAAGAATTTTCGACAGTGGATAATATTTTCAATCTTGTCAACATTATAAACATAAACCAATTAACACATAAACACACATATGCGTTTTTCGTAGACTTTTCTTGCGCTTTTGATATGATACCGAGAAATAGTCTCTTCAAATTATCGTGCTTGGGAATTTCGTCCAAATTCATAAGAATACTTATGCTTCTATATGAAAACACTAGGAGTCGTGTTTGGGATGGATCCACATTTTCTGAATACTTTCCAGTGGAATGCGGGGTGAAACAAGCTTGTATACTAAGTCCAGTACTGTTTTCATTATATATGAATGATTTGCCTGACACATTTCCTGGTGGAGTAAATGTTGCGAATGTTAACATTAAAATATTGCTATACGCAGATGACATTGTAATTTTATCAGACTTTTCTAAAGGTCTTCAGGAAATAATTGACTCTTTACAGATATATTGCTCATCCTGGGGCTTAAGACTTAATTTGATGAAATCCAAAATTGTTGTGTTTCGCAACGGACCAAGAATTTCAAATAATTTAAAGTGACATTATGGAAATGAAAATATCGAAATTGTCAACAATTACACGTATCTTGGTGTTAACCTATGTTATAACTTATCGTTTAAAATACATCTACTCAATAAGCTGTCAAATTCTAAGATAGTTATTGCTTCTACATGGTCGAAATATATTAACCACCCAAAAATATCGAAAAATAACACTTATATTCAATGCGTGCTCAAAATCTATCATGTTTTATACCGCACAAGTTTGGGGTTACGAAAGGTTTGATGATGTCGAAAAATTATTCCGCTTCTTTATTAAAAAACTGTTATACTTGCCCACTACTACATGCTATATTTAGAAACTGGATTTAACTCCTTGTACATCTCAATTTTAAAAATGCATCTTTGTTACGTCAATAAGATATTGTCATACGCTCCGAACAGACTGTCACGAGTATTGGCAGACAAAACAATAGAGCTTATCATTATCAACCTCCTGAAAATAAAAGACACTAATGATTTTGCTGTTCTTGCCACAAACTCACAGTTTCATGATCTTTACGCGGTACTTAACTTCAACAAAACTTCCATGCTCACGGCTAATTTTTCATCTCGGGCTACAAGTCTAATTATTAAAGCCAGAGATGGCCTTCTTGATTTAAACTCTAGATGCTTTAAAAGTAATACAGACGGTATATGCACAATTTGTTATATAGTTGCCGCCGAAAATACCTACCACCTCATCGGAATTTGTCCTGTTTATAGAGAATTCCGAGTCATATACTTTGGCCAGTCTACACTATGCTACAACGATGTATTGAAGATATTAAACGGTTCTAATTTTCACGCACTACACAAATATCTTGAAACATGCCTAAAATACAGATCTCTAATACTGAATGAATTTAATAGTTAATACCAACTCATAATTTTAGTATTATCAGTCTATCTACTTTTATTATTATGTAAAATATCACCATTACTAAGCATACACTGCCAACCTGGCTTTCAGCAATAACGCTATGCCATATAGATTATAATTGAATTAATTAATTTATTGTTCTTATATTGAATTATAACTAAATTATTAAATCTATTAATAAAATAAAAATAAATAACATTCAGTGCTGCGTCAATATTATATGCATGAAAAAATCGTTTAGTTGAGAAAAAATCTCTACATTTAGACTTAAACTAAAAAGTTAACAGCACAGTAGCATAGCTGTACACGTCATTGCTGAAAACGCATAGATCATATAAGCAAAAAAAAAATGAATTATTGGTAACAGCTGTAAACTTAAAAGCAACCTAAACTTTTCAATAGCAGCCAGTTTACCAATTTCGAAAGAAAATGAATGCGAAAGAAAGCCAGTCACTCACATTCGAATCAATTTGGGTTTGTCTATCTCACTACTATTCGTTCGCATATTCTTATGTATTTTGATTGAGTTTTGACACATCGTTCGCATAGAAAAAAGTTAGACGAACCCAAATCAATTTTCTTTCGCTTAGATTGCGAACGCAAGCAGGCTGTCGAGATTGGTAAAAAAAAGTATCATACAAAATGCTGATGGGGTTATTATTATTTATTTACATTAAAATGTTAGTTATACCAAGTCACAGAAAACGGCATATAATAACCCATAAATAACAACACAGATCAAGGCGAATTCATAACAGGTATAGGGTGTTTTTTTAAGCCCGATAGAATTTGAAATTGTAAAAAATAACACAAAAAATTAAATTGTAATCAAAATTTTTTTTTATTCGAAAGATCAATACGTGACATTAACATTTGAAAATGATTTCGGGCATATGGGCACCGCGGCTGTTCTTGACGAAGCGCATTCTGGACGTCCAATTTTGGGCCACTTTTTCGAGCACTGCTGGCCGTATGTCACGAACAACACGAACAATGCTGGCCTCCAAGACGTCAATTGTTGCTGGTTTATCAGCATAAACCAGTGACTTCACGTAGCCCCACAGGAAATAATCGAGAGGTGTCAAATCGCACGACCTTGGAGGCCAATTGACAGGTCCATTTCTCGAAATCAACTTATCGCCAAATTTTGATTTCAGTAAGTCGATGGTTGCGTTCGCCGTATGGCACGTAGCGCCATCCTGTTGAAACCACATCTCCTCCGGATCAATGTCATCCATATTTTCAAACAAAAAATCATTGATCATGGTGCGGTAACGATCTCCATTGACCGTAACGCGAGCTCCGGCCTCATTTTTGAAGAAATAAGGTCCGATGATGCCACCAGCATGAAAACCGCACCAAACAGTGCATTTTTCTGGATGTAATGGAGTCTGTAGGGTCTCTTGTGGATTGGTCTCACTCCATATGCGGCAATTTTGCTTATTAACAAACCCGTTAAGCCAAAAACGCTGAACACAATTTTGCGATAAAACAACGGGCGAATCGACGACTGATTTTCAAAGTAAATTTGGATAATTTCGTATCGTTGTTCAAGCGTAAGTCTATTCATGATGATTTGTCAGAGTATACTGAAACAAATAAAAAAAATGTTTCATCAAAATTTAATTTTTTGTGTTACTTTTTACAATTTAAAGTTCTATCTAGCTTAAAAAAACACCCTTTATATGCAAGAGCAATAAATACAACACTACAAAAAATAAATCTTTTTCAAACGTCAAGGGAAAAATATAAACACAAAAAGGAATTAAAAAAAAAATGTGATAAAAAAAAATTTACAAGATAAACTTTTAATTATTTCGTGAAACTTTTAACTATATCGTGAAAATTAAAGTCTGGGATCATAAAGCTCGGTAAGGTGAAAAAGGCCAGCCAGATTGCGGAGGATTCTGAATGATAGTTGCAACACAAAACTAAAAAATTGTTTCAAACAAATTTTTTTTTTTCAAATTTCTTTCAAAAAAATTTACAACAAAAGAAAAACTTAATTATTTCGTGAAAGTTTTAATTATTTTGTGAAACTTAAAGTCTCAGATGATAGAGCTTGAAAAGGTGAAAATGGCCAGCCAGATTGGCGAGAATTCTGGATGATTCCTGGCGCTCAAGATACAATAATAATTTAAAAAAATTGTTTTTTCAAATTTGTTTTAATTATTCCATTGACATCTGAAAAATATTAAAATTAAAAAAAAGTTATCAGCTGCGCTGTCAATTTCACCTGTTATGAATTCGCCTTGACACAGATGTTACAATTTCTAGTCAGCTGTGAAGTGGTTATGCATTTGTAAATAAAAAATGTGAAAAAGTTTTCAAGTTTTCTAATTTGTTAAAAGTTTTAACAAAAATTATAAGAAAATGTTTTCGCTTATTCGCAAAAAAACACAACTAATGCGTTTACCATTGGAAGCTTTTTACCTGCAGAAATTTGTATTTAATCTTCTTAAAGTTCATGCCACTTATGTGCACACAACACCTATATGCAAAACATTTTGGGAACGGGAGAAGAAATCTGGTTACAAAACAGCTTTACCTCTGCCATCAAAAAAAGATCTTATTCTCGATGGTCTAAAAGAACTCAAAAAAGAGATTAATTTGTGGAAAGACGAAATGAAGGAAAAACTGGAGTCTGATCCAATTTTAGTGTTTCGACCCGGTGAAACAGATATTGTTTTCGATTTCAAGGATAATTCATCAATTGAAAATTGGGTTGTTACTACAGATATGGACCATAATGAAGGAAAAAGTACTGCCATGCTAGAACTTAGTAATTCTGGAGCTGGTCTCTTTCATGGAGTAGTAAATTCGGAACACATTAAAGACGGTATAATAAAAAGAACGGGCTATGCAAACATTAGAACAAAGCGCGTGCGAGTAAGTTTTACTTAAAACCTAGTTTTAACGTTTTAATTTACATATGTACGTATTGTTCACATTCCGTTTTTATTAAAGAAATCATTCAAACGCGACGCTACTTATGACTGGGGCCAGTATAACATGTTAGTAATTAAATTACGTGGTGATGGCCGGAGTTATTTAATTAATCTAACATGTGAAGGATACTTTGATTTAATGTGGAATGATGTTTATCATTACGCCTTATATACAAGAGGCGGTCCACATTGGCAAATAGCTAAGGTTAATAAAAAAAATAATTTTTATTAAAAACTGATGAAGGTACTTGATTCTTTCAGATCCCATTTTCAAAATTTTTCTACTCTTCAAAGGGTCGGGTTCAAGATCGCCAACAGGCTATACAATTAAATCGTATAACACATTTTGGCTTTTCAGTGTCCGCCAAAAATAATATGGATGGTCCTTTTAATTTAGAAATTGCATATGTAGGTCTGGAATTTGAACCAAGTCACTTGGAGGAATTTGCTTACGAAATGTATCAAACACCTAATTATATTGTAGCTACATAAGTAAACATAATAAGGTTATCACTATCTATAGAGCCGAACATTTGTACAGGGATAATTCCTGAAAAAGTTTTCCAAAGGAAAGCAAAATTTTGAATTTATACAAAATTTTATGAAAACGGCCTCCAGTTTGCTCATAATTTAAAAAGAAAAAATTGTATAAAAAAGGTCAATAAATTAGGATCAGTAGATATTTGAACATAATTATATACATATAACCGTAGATACATATGTATATAATAAATATATATTACATGATGTTATTTTTCTTACGGAACAGCAAATTGTACCCCAGCTTAGTGTATTGAATTAATATTTCCTGCCTTGTTTAATTAAGAGATATTGATCGCAGCAATTATTGTTATAATAAATAATAATTCTTGGTGAAAACCGGAATTGGACTTTAACCAGAAAAATAAACTACATGTAATATTAGAAATATTTAATAAGGAAATTTCAACAATTTATCATTAAAGACACCCACAGACGACATGTTTTTACATCTGTTTTTTGATATGTAATTCCTCATGTATTTTTTCATGTCTGTCAAAATTTTTCATTTTTACAGACGGTTTTAAAATTTGCTCACAAACGTCTGACACTGTCTATGCTTTTTATTATTATAAAAAATAATTATTTAAAACACATTAAAATATTAATGCATTAAAATTTCTTCAAGCCGACTACTTATAAAGCCCAAAAACGGCCACTGAATTGTTCGCAAGGCATAGAGTTCTAATGTTAGATGTTAAAACATAACAAAATAGAACACGCTCTATTTGAAATTTTGTCAGACGACTTTGCTGATGTTATGTGATGTAACAGACGACATGTAGGTATTTTAAATTGTGAAAAATGTCATGTACATTGTTAAAAACATATCATGTATAAATCTATATAATTATGTACATTTCTAAATAAAACCACTGAACAAATATTTTTCTATTTAGCAAATTTGAGCTCAATAAGGTTCCAGTACCCAATTGTAAGGAATTTTTTGTACAAAGTAACTGGTATAAAACTAGTTTTATAGTACCCACTTAAGTGTTCTAGCATCCGAAAAAAAAATAAATCATTCCAGATCTTTACTACAACGTAGAAAAAAACGGAATAAAAATGAAAAATTTTGAAAACGTAAAAATTTGGAATAAGTAAAAAGCTGTCAAAAGTATTTGATAGAGAACATGTAAAAATTTAAATGGCGCTAAAAAAGGTAAACAAAACTTGACAGAGAAAGTGCCACCATATTAAACGAATTCGCCGATGCATCCACCTAATAATTAATTCGCCTTGCGGCTACCTTGTTTTTTATATCATGAAAAGGGTGAAATGCATGTTGTTTTTTGTGTTGTTGTTCTAATAACATCACCTGGTACTTAATTCGGCTTAGGTACAACCAAGGCGAATTCATTACCAGGTGAACTTAACAGCACAGGTGATTATTTTTTGCTTCTCGCGTTTTTTCCAATGAGACTGTCAAATTTTTTTTCTTTTGCTTACAAACTTTTTGCGCCATTTTAATCTGAAGTTTTTTTTGCATGATTTGGTTCAAGGCGAATTAATTATTAGGTGGATGCATCGGCGAATTCAGGCGAATTCGATTAATATGGCGGCACTTTCACTGTCAAGTTTTGTTTACCTTTTTCGCCGCCATTTAAATTTTTTTACATGTTCGTTATCAACTACTTTTGACTGCGTAAGTGTGAATTCGCCTTTTTACACAAACAAAATACCTGTTGTTTTTTTTATTGTTGTATTGTTGTAGCGAAGCGGCTACCTTGTTTTTTGTATCATGATTTGGTTGTACCCAAGGCGACTTTATACAGGTGAATGCAAGCGGAAAGGCGATATTTTGTTATTGTAAAACATATCGTGAATGTCATAATCTAAATTCGCCTAAGATTGCTCAGCAGAGAAAAAATTTTATATAAACGTTAAATATAAAATTTTATAGTTGTTTGTAATTAAAATCACAGATTATATTAGTTTTTCACTTTTAAATTCACACAAATTTCTTGAAATTGCACTAAATCATACAAAAAAATCTTCAGATTAAAATGACGCAAAACAGTTAAAAAAAAAATAAAAAAATTTACAGTCTCATTGGAAAAAACGCGAGAAGCAGAAAATAATCACCTGTGCTGTTAAGTTCACCTAGTAATGAATTCGCCTTGGGTAGAACTTTTGCAAAGTAAACTTTCGGTGGTTAAATGTGTTCAATCAAGGTGCATTAACGTATACACGGTGGCAGCACTAGAGCAAAATTACAACAATATAACAAAAACAGACATCTGGTAAGCTATGTTTATCAAAAATATTTGTAACTATTTTCACAATTATAAACTATGAATGTACCTTTTCATAATTATACATTATATTTATTTTAATTATTTTTATGTTCACAAAATAGTTTGTATATGTTTAATTCAGAATAAAACACAAAATTCACTTTCAAAAATGTAAACAATACATTTGACGTAAATAGCTTACTATATTGCCAGTAGCAAAAAATTGTCACCTGCCGTAGTGCTGCCACCATGTATACTTTAATGCACCTTGCAAGGTGCATTAACGTATACACGGTGGCAGCACTAGAGCAAAATTACAACAATACAACAAAAACAGGCATGTGGTAAGCTATGTTTGCCAAATATATTTGTAACTTTTTTCACAATTATAAACTATGAATGTTCCTTTCCATAATTATAAATTATTTTTATTTGAATTATTTTTATGTTCACAAAATAATTTTTGTATGTTTAATTCAGCATAAAACACTAAATTCACTTTCAAAAATGTAAACAATACATAAAATGTCATATGCCGTAGTGCTGCCACCGTGTATACTTTAATGCACCTGGTGTTCAATATTTTCATTTCATTACTCTTCAACTGTCAAACACAAAATTCTCTTAATTTTTGTTTGTTTTCTTTCACTAATCGTCAAACTGTTTTTGTTTACTTTCTGTATTTAATTAGTTTAATGTTTATTTTCAATTTTGCAAACTAGTTGTGCTACATTAAAAACAGATAAATTTGGAAGTCATTTCGAACATTGGTCCATTAATAAGACTATGATAGTCTATCATTACCTGTTCAACTGGTAAAATATATATTTTGTTGTACATATGTATGTACATAAAAATTTTGTAGCCTGAAAACTTGCAAATGCATATGTATAAGCATATACATATATACACATAAATATTAATGCATATGTGCTTTTGTAAGCAAAGTCTGTACATTCACACATACATATCTATATACTGTGTACGTAAGGAAACAAATTAAGAAAACTTGTAAATAATATCTTAGATGTGTTAAAATCTGCAACGTGGAAGTGGAATTGGTTAAGTACTTTTTATCTAACAACGAATTGCTCATTAACAAAATGGTAAGTTATATATTTTAGGCATTTAGAAAATGTACATACTATTTATGTATGTACTTATGTATATGATGTACTTAGATACATTCATATATTTATGTACATAATAGGCTTTTAAGTTACTATATATACTTAACATAGATATCTACATATTTACATACATACATACTTACATATATGTTAATAGGTACTTCTTGTTAGGCACAGTGGTTTTGCGAAAATCTTAACAGAAATTTTGTAAAATGCATTTTTATGGCTTTATGCTAAACGAGCTGTTTATTGTTGTGCACAGTGGGAAGCTTAAATCTAGTTTACGCATGAAGTTCCAAATAATAAGTGGAAAAGCATAATTTTCGTGATTGGGATTCTGAAGCTTTCATGTGTATCTGCGATTTTCTACTATATGAACATTTAGGTATAGACAATCTTGGCGGGTTTTACTTACATATGCGGATATGCAAAATTTATTTAATCAAAATGACAATTTAGTTTTAACAAAATGATCATCGTTATCAAGTATCTAAGTGTTGAACATTTTTAAATAAATTTTGCTTTTCCGAAAAGATCTATTCAAAAGCTTTAAAATGACACCAATATCTTTAAAAAATCATATAAATAAGTACATAAATATATACCTGCACACATTTATTTATTTATCCAATATCAATACAATAAAGCCTGCCTGTATGACCAATTTCATAAGAATTGTGACCAGAATACATATAAAACAGGAATTAATATCAAGGGCCAAATCACCGCATTCAATATCAAGCAAGACACACGATATGGAATGAATTGTGTCGTAATAATCAAGGCAGTTAATGCTGGTAATTGTAGAATTACAATAAATACAACTCCAAAAAACAATACACATACATATTATGTCTGTTCGTTTACCCAAATACCAGTATTTGCACAAATCTTTACTGTGTTTTACTACACTTTACTGAATGGTTTTCGTTTAACCAAGTTGCAGTAAATGAGAACACCAAAAAAAAAAAAAAAAAAAAAGAGTAAAGTGAGTACTTACAAATTTTTACTGCAAAAATTTCTTGCAGTAAAGTTTAGTAAGAAAAGAAATTAACCAAAAACAGAACAATTTTTACAAAAGTTAAAATTAGTATAGAATTAAATGATTATTGCTTTTAATATTAATTGGCAAACTATTTAAAAGGTGGTAAAACAATTGTGAGCTTATAGTAATAATTCAGAACCCAGTAATCATGTAAAAAAAGTAGTTGAGATTGTGACGCAGCACATAGGGGGTATATCGCAAATTCGGCTGCCCAAAATTTACTTAAATTTTGTGTTATTTAAATTCTGTTTTGATTTTTATTAAGACAATTTATTGTTAGTCGCAATTGTGATGTTTCCACATCACAAGCAAGTGACTTGTCAAGAAATTTGATATGAAAAGCTCTCAATTTTTGTGTTCTATACAAATATTAAATACTAGTCGCTTGTTTCTGTTGTCGAAATATCACATAAATACCTCTATTCGAAAAGTTAATTTGTGTTTACGAATTTTTATTATTTTTCCGTACTTATAGACAAGATAGTTCTTTGAAAAATTTTTTTGATCACAAACTTAATGATCACAATTACAATAATCGACGTATCCACAACAAAAGGTGGTAAAGTTGTGGCTGATTACTATAAGCATGGCTGATTACGGAAGTGACTAAAATGTGTATTACAAACTTAATTTTTGGCTAGTCAAATGTGCAATTACCAGGTGTGTTCAACGAGATCTCGGACTAGTTCGGACTAAAGAGAGTAAAAAGCAAATTACTCTCTAAATTTTTAAATTTTACCCAAAAATGCTGTAACGCAAAAAACCACAATTGTACATCTTGCAATAAAAGTGCTGCTTACTTTTTGGGTTATAATATATTTTAATGATTTTAGACGCTTAAAACGCGTACCATCATATTAACAAAAGATTTGCATTATTGGCAACAGCTGTAAAATTAAGAGCAATGTAGAATTTTCAATGGATTTTTATAATCATATTTATAAAATCAGAAACCAAATAACAATTGCATGTTCTATTTAAAACTTCACAACGTTATTTTTAGTTTGGGCAATCTTTAATTTGCTTTTAACTAATTTTTAAACACAAACTTTTTTCTAATTTCTAAATTTTCTGATTGTATTTTCAGTTTCATATGTATGTAAGCATAAAACAGCCGATTATTCAATTCTAGTCCGAACTTACCCAAAGAAACAGTTCGGGCTAATTTGTACTAGAAATTAAAAAAATTGCTCTCATTTTCTCAAAATTGCACAAAAATTGTTACATGGAACGCTTTTGGACGGACTGTGTGCGCTGTTACTTATGGGTGCAGTTTTATTAGCTGTTTACGAAAGTTACGAATTTTTACTATTTTTCTGTTAGAGTACTTTTTTGGACAAGAGAGTTTGCAGAGAGTAGTTTTTACAATATGCTGACAAATTCTCATTTACTGCATTTTACTGTAAAGTAAACGAAAAAACCTATTTTATTGGTAAAAATTACGTAAGTTGTCATAATTTTGTTTTTCATTTGTTTGAAAAATCAAGGAATTAAAGTGTTTTTGTCCAAAATTATGTATGTACATGCATATCTTGCAAACAAAGTTTTGACAAATTTACTGCATTATACTGTAAAGTAAACGAATAAACCTATTTTATTGGTAGAAATTACGTAAGTTGTCAAAATTTTGTTTTTCATTTGTTTGAAAAATCAAGGAAGTTACGTGTTTTTTCCAAAATTATGTATGTACTTACCTATCTTACAAACAAAGTTTTGACAAATTTACGCAAAGGAATCGAAAGACAGCTGTGCTTATACCATTACCCTGGCAAAGCTGGCTTAATTATCTTATATACATACATATGTATATCATTATGTATGCAATTAAAAAAAAATTTTTTTGTAAGGGAACGAAAAACCTGAAATGTGTTTTTAATAAGTTCTTTCTGCATAGAAGGCTTTAGAGTGAGACTCGTTTTAAACACTGTATTTCAAAGACCAAGTTTATTTCTTGTTATATTAATGTTAGCATACACTCGTATTTTTTTTTGTCTTTATTGTTAAAATGGCCTTCACAATCTATGTATGTATGTTTGTTTTATGTGCATATTTTGTTTGTAACAACTAGATACAAAAATCACATTCCTACACCCTAAAATTTGTAGTAAAGCGAAAATGTGGCTTAAAATGATAAAGAAAGTGATTCTAGACAGGTTTGCATAGAATTGTATGTGCGGATATGTACATACCCAACAAACACGAAATCAAACATTTGATATTTATGTAACTATACAGTTGAAAATAAATTTGCAAAGTGTACGATGCCCAGCATGGGTGAAGTAATGAATACCATATGCCCACGATGATATTAACAGTAATTTGTTGAGGCGCTGTGACTACCTGTACCGACCTATGCCTTCGCATAGGCTGTTGCCACGTGGTTAACAAAGAAATACCTCAAAAAAAAACTGTAAACTAATACAATTAGTTGAGGTAGATAGTTAACCAATGGGAGTGAGACGCAAAACTCTCGAAGGCCACACAACAACGACAAGCCTGAACGCACTTATAAGAAATAATTACGATGACGCAAGAGCAGTTCTACAGCCCAGAGTTGCATTACGACTGAAACATTTGATATAAAATGACTTTATCATTTGATATCAAACATAATTTTCAAACCCTTTTCAGTGGTTTGATTTTAACCAATTCAGCTTTAAACAGGTAGTGGCAGAATTACAATAAATACAACACCGAAAAACCTCAACATGTATTTTGTTGGTAGAATTTATGAAAAATTGTCAAAATTTGTTTGAAAAAGCAAGGAAATCTATGTATGTGTTTTTGACAAATTTACGCAAAGGAAACGAAGGACAGCTGTGCTTATACCGCTACACTATTAAAGCTGCCTTGATTTTAACATTTGTATTTAAATTAAGAATCATTAGAATATAAACATTTGATGTTTCATCGATTTGATTTTGAAACAAATGTGTCGGAAATTTACAAACAAATTTTAAGAATTCGGGAAAACGATTAATAAATATGATTTGTTTGTGCAATAAGCAGTTAAATGTAAGCAAAAATTTGTTTTAATAAGTAAAAACGCAAGAAGAAAAACACAAAAAAAGCGAAATAATAAGATTGTCTGATTTGAATGCGATTTAGAGCTAAGAGGAAGTATTTGGTTCGTCCTATCGAGAATTTCAAGACTAAGAAAAATTCGAATTAAAAATCGCAAATAAATCAAAATAAATATGAGTTTGTACAGCAAAAACTAGTTTTTATTTATACTACACATCACTTCAAATCATTCCCAATTTGAAATCAAACCTTAGTGTTTGTTGGGTACACACCTCTTGTTTGCACAATTAAACACTTAAAGAAAAAATCAAATTTAAAACCGCTACATAACTTTTTTTATCGAATAATTTTCAAAGCGGAACAACTTTTTTAATTTAATAAGTTAAAACTAATTTTTATTATTAAAGAAAGGCGAACTTAATTAGGTTTTTCTTGGGTGTCATGCTTGGTTTAAAATTATTTTTTCAGTGTTAGTACATGTATACGTATGTTTCTAAGTTTGTTGGTATGCGACACGTATTCGAAGGCTTTGTTGAATTTTTAATAACAAAAACAGAAAATAAAACTTGTGCTCCATTAAACCGGTAGATTTTAAAAAGTACGGCTGTGACTGATTTAGTTCGACTTTTGTTAAGACAAGAAAATACATATCTACCTTTAGATGAGTTTTGGTTGTGGTTACGTTGACATCTTTTGGTTGAAAGCAGTAAAAAAGTGCTGAAATAATAAATTAAATATTTAAAATGGTGGGATGGCAGGTAAACAAACTGGAAAATATAATTTAGATAATTAATTATTACTGTTTACACAAATTTTTTAACTTTACTTTTGAAATACAAAACCAATTTTCTGTTTAGGAAGAAACATATCTCTATGATCCCGATTTGTTGCTAAAATTGGATTTCCATCAAAGTCCTGCAAAATTTAATCCATTTATTTCTGCTGCTTGTCCGGGAGAATCGTGGCTAAAAGTTCGCCCATTAAAAGATAGTGACTATGATCGCGGTTTTTTGCAGCTGCTTTCACAATTGACCGATGTTGGGCCAGTTACGAGGACACAATTTTTGAGTGAGTCTTTGAAATTCCCTTTCTTTGCATTAATGTTTGTTTTATTAAATTAATCAGGTATATGTGGAAAACGATCGCGGAATTTTATTTGTTGTAAAAAGAAGTTCAAACCTTTCTGCAACAGACATTCTTAGAAAATTTGCCTTTACCAAAATTTTGTATAGAATTCTTATCGACAACAGTATCGTTAACAGAAATTATCTATAAAAAATTAATTGAGAAGAAAACATTTGTGAAGCAAATTATTCCAACATTCTGCAAAAGACTGTTTTGAATGATAAAAATTCCCCCTTTCTCCCTCCTCACAACCTATTTTCCTAGTTCTGGTACAATGCACTGCATAAGTAGGGGTCATCCCCTGGTCCAATATAAAAAAAAAAATAATAATAATAATTTTAATAGAATTTTTCTTTTTTTTTTTGCAACTCTTTTGGCGATTGCCTTTTGAAAAACGTACAGTTATATAAAATACGATTAAAACTAAATAAGAAATCAAAACTATCTCTCAAAACGTGAAGAGAAATGATTATCATAGAATCAAACCCTTTTTCTTTTGTAGACCGAATCGTTTTAAGTAACAGATTTATACTTTAAAACTTAAATAAAAAACGTGATAATTGACATAGTTTTATTAAGAGCATTGCACGATAGAATGGAAATGCGGATTTTATTTTTTAAAGAGTATATTCCATATGTCTTCCGTCGAGTTGAGCACACTGTCCAAAACAGAGCATTGTGTTCTGCTCCATACGTTGCAGTAAACTTGGTTCAATTGAGCTGTTTTATCGACGAATATTTTCGTTTAAAGCCACAAGAGATTAGGGATTGTCAAACTGGGAAAACTGGGTGGTAATTGGATGCCCCTGAAGAGACGGATCAGGTTTTGGGGAGTACGATAGATGAGCTCGCAGGTTTGACAAAAAGAATTCCGTAATCCTGAGCCGATAATTTCCACCGCTGGCATTCGTTGCTTGGCCTCAAGAATTTTCGGAAAAAAATAGTACACTTATATCATAAAATAGTTACCCTGGGGCAATGCAATGGTTCAATCGAGGATTCTTGGAGATCAGTAAACCGCAGTAGTGCTTGTTAGCCCTCTCCTTTAAGTGAAAATGAGCATGGACGCACCAAAAAATGGGATTTACAGTGCGAAAGCGCTTCAACATCGTTTCACAAAATTCGTTCGTTCAGATTTTGAAAGATTTGAACAGAACTTTTTTTAAAATTTCATGAATAATAGCTCTTGGAAGTCCCAGTGAGGCTGCTTTTCCGTATAGAAAGTCGCGGAATTTCACCTAAACTGCATTCAACCATTTCAATCCTTTTGGGAGTTCTTGAAAATCGAATGGTGGAACATTCATATCCGAAGCAGTTGTGCGGATTCTCTGCACCCATAAACTCATTAAATTTACCAAATTTTGAACAAAACTGTCGACGAGCAATTACAGTAAAATTGTTACTCTTAAAAAATATTTCCATAGCGAACACGTGATACTCACTCGACCACTACGACATCGTGGCTGACAAATCCGCACAATCGATAATTCCAACAGCGGCAAGTTGGTCCGCACCCTTTATCACTTTTTGAAATAATCGTATTTAAAAATATAAATTTTTCACCTGACACTCTAGTGGGTTATTTATTCTCTATTGCGATACGAAAGAAAAATGGTTCGTAATCGAAGAATTGGTACCTGGTATAGGGTTTCCGTATTTTCCTTTCGCATTTAATTTTTCCTTTCACACATTTCATTTTATCATTCTTCGCTATTGTTTATTTTGTGGTACCAGTATTGCTTCATTTTCAAACTATTTCACGAAAAAATTTACGCAAACAACACTCGCAATGATCCCAGATCCCCGAAAAATAAAATAAATTAATATGTACGTAGAAAAGCACGTATTGTATTTGTATTGTAATTTGTAACTATGCAATTGCAAATAAACTTGCAAGGTATGGGATGCACATCATGGGCGGAGTAACGCACATGATGGTTTTAACAGTAATTTGTTGAGGAGCTGTGACTAACTGTACCGACCTATGCCATCGCATAGGAAGTTGCAGCGTGGTTAACAATGAAATACCTAAAAAGATGTAAACTAATACAATTAGTTGTGGTAGACAGTTAACCAATGAGAGTTAGACGCAAAACTCTCGAAGGCCAAACAACAACGACAAGCCTGACCGCGCTTAAGAAATAATTACCTGCTTTACGACTGAAGTAGCTAGTTATTTTCAGCACAGCGCAAAATCGTTGTTAATGATTATTAATCTGTTTATAAAACTGAAACCCGAAACATAAGAAATTTACCAAAACTTCAATTTGAAATTGAGAAAAATCTAAATGAAATTGAGAATTTCAATCTACGTTTGTCAAATACGTTTGTCAAGCATTCACATACCTTTTATTCGCTTTCTTCAAAGGTACTCACTCCATTTTCGAAACCTTTGATTTCTCTTAAATATTTTAAACATATGTAACAATAAATACTTTGACGAAGAGTTATCAATGTATCTTTCAAGGTTTCAGTATGATTTCTAAACCTGTGACTTTTTAAAGAGATCGCATATTTGCAGAGAGACATACGAGTAAATCAATAACAGATACAACTTCCAGGCCCAAAATCAATGCGGCTATAAAGCTGTGAAATTTTTAGCTCTAACTTCCATAAAAATGTACAACATTTATTACCCCATAGCAAAACTTCATCTGTAACACCGTTTGAATCAAATAGAGATTATGTCGGGCGTCGTGGTAGTTATTCTAATTAATTTTTTATTTTAAATATTTGCGAATTATAATTTTTCTAATCGCTTTGAATATTTCTAGCTCGCTTTTCGCAAATGAAAGCAAGTGGAGATTACTTTGTAACGGTCATAGAAGATACTCGCAAAAACGTTATTATTGGCGCAGCATCACTTATTATAGAACGAAAATTTATTCATAATTGCGCTATAGTAAGTTGTTAATGTAATATTAGCCTATATAAAACTTTTTTTTATAATTATATTTATATAATTTTAATATTAAGTAAATAAATAATAAACTTTTTTTCTTTAAGCGTGGTCGGTTAGAGGATGTTGTGGTAAATGATACATACCGAGGAAAACAGTTGGGCAAACTGTGAGTTTTTGGCTTGATTATTTTCCTTTTATTCAATTTATTTATTTTTTCTATTCAAAGCATTGTGGTGACAGTATCTCTGTTGGCGCAGTATCTGGGTTGTTATAAAATGTCATTGGATTGTAAGGATAAGTTAATTAAATTCTATGAAACCTTGGGTTATGTTTTAATACCTGGCAATTCAAATTCGATGACTATACGTTATGATGAAACATCAAGTGTAAAACACAATCTGACTTCTTTTAATGACTCTGGCAGTGATGCTTGTCAAACCGTGAGCCTAGATTTTAACTCTTGACAATTAGCCGCCAGTACTGCCGCTAAGTCGAAACTTTAAAGCTGTTTAAATTATAAACTAACCGACGATTACGACGTATACAGAGTGATTGCAAGAGCGGTCATTTTAGTTTGGTCTTTTGTGTTTATAATTTGTTTGCCAATTTAAAGTTTAGATTTCTCAAAGCATTTATTTTATTTCAAATAAAACTGTTTTGAGGGTAGTTCTGGCAATAGTTGCTTGGCTATTAGTATTTAGAATTAGTCGAGTTTTATCCGCTTAAGTACTTTTGATTTTAATACTTACGATTTACTTAAAATTATTATTTTAAAAATATTAAAATTTTTATATATATTTATCTTTTTTCTTTTATGCTGTCTTCAAATTTGCGTTACAAAAACTCTACAGGTAGTTTGTATATTACCATTTAAAAGTACATTTATTAACTAAAGGATGTGTAAAATTTTATTTTAAGAATTAAATTCTTATAAAATATATACATATATGTATGTATAAAAAATCATAAAAATAATTATATTATAAAACATCAATTTTAAAGTATATCTTGTCTATAAAATTATTGTTAAAAACACAAATTTTGTAAGTACGATTTTTAAAATAATTGGAAGAAAGTAAATTTTCTTTAACTTCAGTCAATGTTCACTAATTGTACTCACACAAATGTCCGCATTTGGGGCATTTCGAATGGTTGGCAAAATAATCCATAACATGTTTTATGTGGCCACCATGAGAACAACCTTGACACCAGGCATATAACCCTCTCACAACCAAATCACATATGGAACATTTAGCCAAACGCATTGATTTACATTTCTGACAATACCAGCCGACACTGCCACCTAGAGGACGACCGCAATCGCCACAATTTGTATGAACACCAGTGGACTTTTGATTTAGTTCACGTACTGAGCTGAGCCACGATATATTCATTATTGTGCAGGCTTCATTCCACATCTGATAGCGATGTAATTGGTCAATGTAGGTTTGAAACCAATGCTCCTGAAAATACATAAAAATCAGTAATAGCGGTCGCTTTAATAAAACATATCGCTCCTTTATTGCAACATAGCCATAACTAAAAAAAAGCTCGTTTTGAGAAAAACGCATTTCACATTTTTAGTTTCCATACAAGTCTTAGAAAATATTTCCTAAAGGAAGCAGTTTAAAAGTAATTTCAATAAATTTTGGGCACGATATAAAAGGTAGTACTGTTAACAATTCTGCATTGTTAACTCGAAAAGCTGATTTTTTGAGATATGACTATGTTGCAAAAAAGGAGCGATATATACATTGTGAACGCAAAACTAAACTATTTAACTTTGAAAAGCTTAAGTTTGGGAAAATGTAGTCGGTAGGTAAATTTCATGATTATTCATTAAGTTTTCAAATTTCAAAAAATTTTGCACTTTCCATACAAATTTTCTACACGAGTCACTCACTGTGTTTAAATATTTGTTCTTAAGTGAAAAATAGGAGTTGTCCTTTTTCAAGAAAATATTGGTAAAAATCTGCAGACGAATAAGCGTAGACGAAACGCATTGAGACCTTCTTTACTGCTAACAAGGCTTGTTTATTTTTATTTATTATCAATCGAGCCCATAGGGCCATATATGATTAAAAGATAGGATTTACAGACTAATGAAACTATAATACAATATGATATTTAATAATTCGATAATGAAATAGTTCAAGACACCTTTTGACGAAATGTGTACATGAATGTGATTGAAAATGCATTTAATAATTGTGCGCATATCTCTTTTTAAATTGATACAACAAAAAATTTAAGCAATAGAAAACAATAACAAATACATATGTAGATATTTGGATGATGATATTACATATCCCTGGCAGAAACCATTGAAAACAGCAAACGCTTAAATCGAACCAAAGAAAATTCAAAGTTCCTTTGCGTAATAGGGAAATCATTGCTATATCATATTTAACGCTGTTTTATGATTTTTTCTACTTTATCTGGCTTTATCTACATTTTCACTCAGGCTGAAAAAAAAATTATGTTAAAGTTTGACTCAATTCTCTAGAAACAGGATTTCATATATGAAAATGTAAACCGTTACAAGTTTTAATCATGCAGGTTCTGAGAAACGTAAATCGCTTAAATTTAGTGTTTTCGATTTCAAAACGCCAAATAGGTGTTCTGAGAAACGTATAACGCAAGAAATATGGTTTTGCGATTTGAAATCGCCAAATAGGTGTTCTGGAAAACGCATATCGCTTAAAATTGGCGACTTCAACTCGCATGTATATATTGAAGTGAACTGATTGAATTTGCTAAAACTGAACTTGCAGAAGGCAATAAAATTATTCACAAAACTTAATATGTTTTCTTTTTATTTCAATAAAAAGTTTAATGAATTTTACACATTTTCACAAATTTTTTTTCGTTTTGTATTACTACCACATACATACATATATACGTATGTAAAACACATGTTGTATTTTTTCGGAAAAAACTCCTAAACGCCAGTAAAACGCGCGTTCCTCAGAACACCTAAAAATCAAGTAAGCGTTTTTCAAAACGCATTGCGGTTTCAGAACGCGCGTTCTCGGAACATGGCTGAATAGCTGTTTTTGGAAACATGATTGGTTTATATGAACAAAAAAAAAACAGCAAGTTGCTTGATTGAAGATCAGTTTTTATAAAATCTGAACCTCTGAACCAAAATTTTGACAACTATTCGTAAATTCTACCAACAAAATGTGTTTGTTGGTGTTGTATTTATTGTAATTCAGCCACTACCTGTATAAAGCTGCCTTGCTCTGAACAAAGCCTTCTTTTATTAATCACAAAATGTCAAATTATCATAATTATTATTTGTGACATAATTTTCCTTTCAAAAAACAGTAATATATTGAAGTGTAGAGCAAGGCGAATTGATAACAACAATTAAATTTGTCTATACGATACAACTCCATGAAAACCACAAGTACGTACTTGGTTTTTGTTGAACCATTGCGAAATGTAAAAAACTATAGAAATTTTGACATAAATTTGTTTACTTTAGATAAAAAGTAATCAACCGTGTTTCCATTTCAGCAGTTATGAATTTGTAGCAAACTGTCTTTAAATAAATTCATTTTGTTTTCTGACTTGGCAGAAACTTATTTCCTTCTACCTTTTTTCGTCAGTACTGTAATAAGAATTTATCCACATTAATAGGTTTAACAATTAGACAAGTTAGTGACAGAAAAGTGATTAGCTATGACTAATATCTGAATGTTATTAGTGCTGAACACAACAAAAACTCCTAGATTTATTGAAAGTACCAGTTGCGCCCAATCAGGAAATGATATAATACTTACAATTAACGCTTCGTGAATTGGTAGAAATTTACGACTTTCGCCCATGACAATTAATACGGCTAAAGCCGTTTGAACGTCACCTATATCGTTTTGCAACATCAAAGCATCGGCTAAAAATTGATGAGGTTCCCACAATGGTAAAGGGGGTACAGTAGAAACTTTTAAAACAGTCGGTAAATTTGAAGGCTAGATTAACACAAGAATTAGTACCTAAACATGGTGGCTAATACTAAAACCTACCGGCGATTTATCGCGGTTTTTCGCCTTTATATCCAACTGGGGCCTGGCCGCCTGCACGTCACAATGCAAAGCGGTTTCCGGCAAAGCTAACGCCTTTGTGAAATCAGGTGGTCCCACATACAGAAATCCATTACGCAGGGAATCGAAATTATCAAAAGTAACTTCAGACAATACTTGTGTTTCAGAGAGTATAACCGAACCGCAAGGAGGATATGTTTGTTTGTTACTAGAACCACTACCGTCCATTAAATGGTCATCGTCTTGTGATTTTATATCAAGATTATCATCGGATCCATTCACATTGTTATTTTTATTGTGGTCCCACTTAGAAACATCTGTGTTGTTAACTACCTGTGCAGTACGTCGAACATTTTGAGCACTTTTTTGATTTGAAAACGAATTGCGATGTTCGTATTTTTGTGTATTCATTTCATTAGAAGCATAACAAATTTCTATGAAATTCCAAAGGGTTGTAGCATTATGTTTACCATGCTTTCGACTTACAAAGGCATTATGCTTGCACATGTCAGCCATTTTCTTGCCAGACAATGCTAGTTCTTTTGCACATCCAATAAAACATTCATGTTCTTTAAGGTGTGTTAAATTTTCGGATTCGGTGTAACCGATCAACTGTAAGTAAAAAAAATTAAACATGATGGAAATTTGATTTTTTTTAACCATGATTTTTTTCAATAACCAACCGATGTATTCAATAAAAATCTGCACATATCGGATTTACCAATATGAAATTGTTCCAATCCTGTTATAGATTTTTGTCTATTAGTGCTATTGATTTTGAATTAAATGTTATTAAAATGCTTTAAAATATGTTGTATTTTTAACTTACAGCGACGCATTTGATTTAACAACTTGGGCTGCTGTTACGGGTAAATAAAATTTCAGTTTGTTTGCAAACGAAATGTCTCCTTTGCATCCTAAGCTAGCACCTTGCACATTAGCCTTAAGTGTCGGCCTAGAGGCATCTTTAAAGGCATGTTTATAAATCGTTGAGTCTTTACTAGTGGATAAAAGACAATGCCGATCATTGCCCTTCCACGCAATGCCAGTAGTTACATCTGTATGGTCGTTAAAAGAAGCAAATGGTACAAAAGGACGGCGGATATCCCAAACGTGTATACTATAGTCAGTGACTAAAGAACAACTTGCAATGTGATAGCTAAAAAATTTGGTATAAAAATTTTGCAATTAAGAACTTTGAGTTGTCATGTTTACATACGTTTTTTCTGGCCGCCATTTTACTCGTCCCACTACTGCTATAGAGTGTATTGTATGTTCGAGTGCAGCTTTGCCTTCCATATTCCAAATCTGATGTAAAACATTAAATAAATGAAAAATTAGTGAATTATCTTTAACCGATGATTACAATAGCTGTAACACTTCTCCAGTGTCGACAGAAAACTATATTGCTGAGAGCATGTCTGGATTATTTTCAGAGACAAGCTGTAAATATTATAGGGAAACTTTGTAGAGCAAACGCTTAGGTAACAGAAGTTACCGAGGCCTTTGTCTGCCAAATTGACATACGAGTATGTTAAACAAACTTTATGGTATTACCTTAATCTGTTTATCCCTACTACCAGTAGCCAACCAATTATGTGTAGGATGCCAATCACATGTATAAATGGGCTCCATGTGGGCTGGAAATTGTAGCATACACTTTTCAGTTCTGCAAATTATTTAGAACTTTCTGGTACCTATACCCATATATTTTTAAATTTTAACAACTGACCTTCTTAAATCCCACAATTGCACCGTGCCATTTTCCAAAACAGCAGAAAATAAATTATTGCTATGTGGACTAAATTTAACATCTCTTACTGACTCCGAATTACTATAAAATGTACTACAGGCTTTATCAGTACGAGTATCAAAGCATTTAATGGTACCATCTTGCGAACCCGAAATAAGTGTATTTACTTCAGTGTTGTGAAATGTTACCGCATGAGCAGTTCGTTCATGGTCGTTATAGACCAACCATTGCTTTTGTTTGCCAAATTTGGAAAGATCCCAAACCGACACAACGCCGTTAGTGGCAGCTGTTGCCAATATATTTGTATCTAAATTACTCCAGGCAACGTCATTGGAAGAATAGCTAAGATTTTGATTTTTGCCACCACGCATATTGCATACCTCACTGAATCCATCGTTATTAATGGCATAAACTTTAAGTACTGCAAAAGAAATCCATACTTTGATTTATAATTTTCCCAAATACAGATTCCTTAAAACTTACAACTTCTGCCCGCTACAGCTATTTTATTACAGTCTTTGTTAAGAACCAACGCATTAGCATGACCTTCTTGGCAAATGCGTAGCGAAACGGTGCCTGAGTCCTCCAACATTTAAGGGCGCTTATAAGTAAAAGCTATCTCATTAAATAAATGTTTTAACTGGCTTGTGCATTCCACAGCAAAAACAAATTTTTATGAGACAAGAAAGCATATATATGTTTATGATAAGATTTTTCTCTTAAAATGCAGCAAGGTAAGCTAAAATTTCTCTTTACAAATAAATGGTTTGCCATTGATGTGATGCCATACTGTTGGCATTTATAAAGCCGCTTAGCCAAGATGTCATAAATTTACCTTGTGGTAACGATGTTCATATGACAATTTTAATCAACTCGCATTCTTTTGTGGATTGTTCTTTATTCTGCTGGGAAAAAATTTTTTAACATTTTTGCTCAGATTAAATGTATAAAGTTGTTAATTCCATATATTAAAGCAACAAAAGTATTTTCATCAACAATTTCTGTTGAAATTGAAAAGTAAAGACGGCCCATAACTCATTACTTCAACTGTAAAAGCAACATCTTGTCAACGTTTCTACCCTTTTTTGTACAATTCTTGTATATTTTCTTCGTGACATTTTGTGTTTTGTTTATTTTTGATTTCTGGTTAAATGCTGCTTAAATAAAAACAAACTTTTTGAAACAGCATTAGTTTGGAAAAAATATGCCAGATATAAAAGTAACGCCATTAGGGGCTGGACAGGATGTAGGTCGCAGTTGTTTACTTTTGTCAATGGGCGGCAAAAATATCATGTTAGATTGTGGTATGCATATGGGCTACAATGATGAGCGCCGTTTTCCCGATTTCTCATATATTGTGCCAGATGGCCCAATAACCAGCCATATAGATTGCGTTATAATATCACATTTCCATTTGGGTAAGTAACGTTATATTTGGATGAATACGCATGTATGCACGTAAATATACACATTTTAAATTATGCATCTTTTTTACTACGCAGACCATTGTGGAGCGTTGCCTTATATGTCTGAAATGGTGGGGTATTCTGGTCCAATTTATATGACACATCCAACCAAAGCTATAGCCCCAATCTTGTTGGAAGACATGCGCAAGGTGGCTGTAGAACGTAAGGGTGAATCAAATTTTTTTACAACACAGATGATTAAGGATTGCATGAAAAAAGTGACCGCTGTGACGTTACATCAAAGTGTCATGGTTGACAGTGACTTGGAGATCAAAGCATATTATGCTGGGCATGTGCTTGGTGCTGCCATGTTTTGGATACGTGTCGGATCGCAGTCTGTGGTGTATACAGGAGACTATAATATGACACCCGATCGTCATTTGGGAGCTGCTTGGATCGATAAGTGCCGACCGGACCTATTGATATCAGAGTCCACTTATGCCACTACTATACGTGATTCTAAACGGTGCCGTGAACGAGACTTTTTGAAAAAAGTTCATGAGTGTGTAGCCAAAGGTGGAAAAGTTCTCATTCCTGTATTTGCTTTAGGACGAGCTCAAGAATTATGTATTCTTTTGGAAACGTATTGGGAACGCATGAATCTGAAATATCCCATATATTTTGCCTTAGGACTAACAGAAAAGGCAAACACGTATTACAAAATGTTTATTACATGGACTAATCAGAAAATAAGAAAAACTTTTGTGACCCGAAATATGTTTGATTTCAAACACATCAAACCATTTGACAAGACGTATATTGACAATCCTGGTGCCATGGTAGTTTTTGCTACACCGGGAATGTTACATGCCGGATTGTCTTTGCAAATATTTAAAAAGTGGGCTCCCAATGAAAACAATATGGTTATTATGCCGGGCTATTGTGTTCAAGGAACAGTAGGCAATAAAATTTTGAGTGGTGCCAAGAAAGTTGAATTTGAAAATCGTCAGGTCGTTGACGTTAAAATGTCTGTGGAATATATGAGCTTTTCAGCTCACGCTGATGCAAAAGGTATGTTATTATATACTTATACTAGCTGTGATATACATATGTATACGATTTTGGCCATGTGTTTACACACTTAATTACGAAATTACTTTTGTGCTGAAATTTAATTCTGGTATATAAGTGAGATAATTAATCATATACAGGGTGGCGCAAAAATAACCTTCCGATGTTTTTTGGCTGTAATTAAAAAAAAATTAAATATTTTGATGCTTCTTGTGGATTATTTTTATTTGGTCTTTTAATTTTTTTACATCAAGTCGAGAATATGATGTCATGAAAATGGACGCCGCCACAATTGATTGTTATTTGAGCCTTTTTTTATAGCATTTTCCATTACATTGGCCCAAACTTCCGGCGATAGGTCCTCACATTATTGACGGATATTGTCTTTAAGAGCTGCAAGGGTCTGTGGCTTGTTGACATGAACCCGCGACTTCAAAAAGCCCCATAAAAAGAAGCCTGCAGCGGTCAAATCATGCGAACTTGCTGGCCAGTGCAAATCGCCAAACGGGAGATTAGGCGCCCGGGAAATGCATCCTTCAGCATATCGGTTGTGGCACGTGCAGTGTGTGCTGTAGCACCGTCCTGTTGGAACCACATGTTTTCCAATCCCAATTCATCAAGTTGGGCAAAAAGAACTCGTTGATCATTGCTCTGTAGCGCTCAGCATTCACAGTATCCGTTTGGCCCGCGACATCTTCGAAGAAAAAAGGTCCCATGACTCTTCCAGCGAAAACAGCATGTCATACAGTGACTTTGAGCGGGTGTAATGGCTCTTCGTGGGTTACACGCGTATTTTCAGTGTCCCAGATCACTCATGATTATTTTTGATGAAAACTCATCTTCCTCTTGGGGTCAAATAAATAGTCACCAATATTCCGCGTTCTGGAGCAGTGTAGCGTAACATTGCTTATTAACGTGTATTTCGCATGTGTTTACTAACACAAATGTCAAAACAGAACTGACATTAGGGGCTAATCGCAAAATTTATAGCATTTTCTGATAGGAGGATTACTTTTGGGCCACCTGTTAGTATATATTTTTTATTCTTAAAATTTGTCTTGAGGTGTTATGATAAAAGCCACTGATATGTGTTGGTCTCATGTAGAAAGAGGCTAACTATAATTACAGAACAAGTCCAGTTGACACTATTCCAAATCAAAAAATATATATATAGGGGGTTAGAAAATATAAAGTGAGATAGTTGGCGGAAATGCATATTTCCGAGTTAGGTATCTCTGAAGTTTTAATATACGCGTACATGAAACTGCAATATTCCACTATATTTGTGAATTGCTCAGGCAAAATTGTCATCATTTGAAAGCTTTTGAATAAATAAATTAGATCGTGCAAGAATTTTTTAATTCTATAGCTTTCAATACAGGTTGTGTCTAGTCTTAAAATGTTTTTTTTTTTTTTAAATAAAAATGTGATTAAAATTTTAACACTGGATCAATAATTAATTTTTTTTGCATATCAGGACTTCGGCCGGGCGGGGGAAATTTCATCTCTATGGTATAGCAAACAGCGGCTTCTCTGACCAAAGTTTTCCTGCATAGGTTATCTTCTCTAAGGTATATAAAGCATCTGCTTCGCTGACTAAAATTTCTCTGCGTAACTTAGCGGAGGGATTTTCTTCTGTATATATATATATATATATATATATATATATATATATATATATATATATATATATATATATATATATATATATATATATATATATATATATATATATATATATATATATATATATATATATACAGTGCTGTTCCTACGCTAAGCAACTCACACTGTATTTTAGAAAAATGTTACTTTTCTCTCAAATAAGAAGACCTTAAGAACTCATTATAATACTTATTTATGACTTGTATGATAGCAAAAAAAAAATGTATAAAAAAATAACAACAAAAACCTTTTTGGATATTTCAATAACAAACAAAAACAAAACTAACTCTATGAGAGGCTGTGCCTATGCTAAGCAACAAATTTTCTTATTCTCTTTCCCTTAAATATAACGGTTCTTTTGCGATGCATTTGAGTTCATTAATTGCAAATTACTTAAATCAATGCAGTTTAGTCCTACTAAGACTTTCTTCGTCTTTAAACTATAAATTTTCAACATGAAGCGCGTTCAATACGATAATAGCTTCAAATCTTCCGTTATATCATTGTGGAAGGCAGGGCAAAGTCAAATTGATATAGCTAATAATTTAAAAATTAACAAATCAATGGTTTCACGGTGGATTCAAAATTATAAAACGATAGGCACTGTCGTAAAACCCAATACAGGCGCACCTCCACGTAAAATTTCCGACCGTGACGACAGACAAATTAAAATATTAATAAAAAAAAAACATTTATAACTTCAAAAGAGGTAATGAAATCACTTAATTTGAATGTGGATTCCAGCACAGTCAGAAAACATATCATCAAGCTGGGCTTAAAAAGTTATAGGGCTGTCAAAAAACCAATGCTGACAAAAAAACACATGAAAAAACGGTAAGTGAATTTTAATTTACTTTAACAACAAATTCTATAGGACTTTTGTAATTTTTAGTCTTGAATTTGCAAAGCAACACATTAATTGGACTATCACAAAGTGGAACAGTGTGCTCTTTAGCGATGAAGTCAAAGTAAACCTCTTCAATTCAGACGGCATATGCACTGTGCGGCATATGAAAGGAAATCGGCTCGACCCACGCTATTGTAAGCAAACAATGAAACATGGAGGGGGAAACATTATGGTGTGGGCATGTTTCTCTGGCAAACGCCTTGGTCCTGTGCACAAAATAAACGATAAAATGGATCGATTCGTGTATAAGGACATCTTAGAAACGAAAATGCTCCCATATGCAGAATGGAATATGCCACTTCGATCGGTGTTTCAACATGATAATGACCCGAAACACACATCGAAGTTGGTCAAGGAATGGTTTCAGACGAAAAGGATTCAAGTGCTTGATTGGCCGGCACAATCACCCGACTTGAATCCTATCGAAAATTTGTTCGCCATTGTGAAACGACGCCTCGGATCGAGTCGATTTACAAATAAAGAAAATTTGTTAAACGGTTTTCAAAATGAATGGAAAAACATCCCCAAAAGCACATTACAAAATTTAATTGCCTCAATGCCCAAGAGATGTGCTGCAGTCATAAAAAACAAAGGGTCATATACGAAATATTAATAAGTTGCTTAGCGTAGGAACAGCACTGTATATATATATATATATATATATATATATATATATATATATATATATATATATATATATATATATATATATATATATATATATATATATATATATATATATATATATATATATATATATATATATATATATATATATATATATATATATATATATATATATATATATATATATATATATATATATATATATATATATATATATATATATATATATATATATATATATATATATATATGTATATATTTTTTTTTTTTATCTTGGACCAGTACTCAGGGGATGACTCCTACATATGCAGTGCACTGTACCAGAACTAGGAAAATAGGTTGTGTGGAGGGGGAAAGAGGGAGTAGTGTTTGTGAACATTTGACTCGAACCTTGCAACGTTATAACAGACAGGAAATACGTCTGCAGGCAACTTATTCCACATGCGAAGCGTACGGCTGAAAAACGAACTCTCTCTGTAACGCGTAGTACGATTCCCCGGGCAATAGACCACGAATGGATGAGCTCTGAACGATGTAAGCGTGATATGTAAAAATGTGCGAGTTTCAGGAACAAGGTCCGTAATCTCGTCAGAGCAAAATCCATTGTAGTAACGATAGAACAGAGTAACGCATCCTACACTACGTCAATGCTCCAGCAAGTCAATAGAGTTGGATACCCTACTGTCACCGACAAGCTTCTTCGCCCTCTCCTGCACACGGTCGAGTAACCTCAAAATAGACTGGGGCACCAGCCCAAACATGAGAGTTGTATTCCGTTTTCGGTCGGATATAGGCGGAATAAATAGTAAGGAGATCGGATGGAGTGAAGTATATCTTATATGTTATAGCAAACACCCGCTTTCTAACGGGTTAGAAAAAAATTTTCGCATATCCAAAAAGCCTTATTTAGCTTTCAAATGATACCAATTTTGCATAAATAATATTAAAAATGTAATGGATAATCGCAATTTTATGTATTGGAATATCGAAATTTCAGAGCTCCATAGCTCGGAAACTAAAGGTTTCCACCAACTTTATCACTTAACATTTTCCTTTTATTATTATATTTAAACATTTTCCTTTTATTATTAAATTTTTTCAATTTGGTGGAGTGTACTTAAACTAGACTTAAGCCAAAAGTATAACTAATAAAACGGTTCAAACTTTGTAAATTTAAAAAAGAAAAATTATTTTGTTAAAATTCCAGGTATAATGCAACTCATTCAAAATTGTGAACCGAAAAATGTAATGCTTGTTCATGGAGAAGCTGAAAAAATGCAATTTTTGCGTACAAAAATCCGTGAAGAATTTAATCTTGAAACGTATATGCCTGCCAATGGTGAAACATCAGTTATTTCCACACCAGTTAAAATACCAGTTGACGCTTCAGTTTCATTACTAAAAGCAGAAACACGTATTTATAATGCCCAACCACCCGATCCAAAACGCAGACGTTTAATACATGGCGTTCTCGTTATGAAAGATAACCGCATAATGCTGCAAAATTTAACTGAAGCTTTAAAAGAAATTGGTATTAACCGTCATGTAATGCGTTTTACATCTAAAGTAAAAATAGATGATTCTGGTCCAAAAATGCGTACAGGAGAAAAATTATTGGCTTTGTTGCAAGAAAAATTAAGTGGTTGGACAGTGAATATGCAAGAGAACTGTACGATTGCTGTTGAAACAGTAGAAATTAAGATAGAAGAAGATGAAGATATTAAACATAAGACGCTTTTGATAACATGGACTAATCAAGATGAAGATATTGGTGCATACATATTAAATTTGTTACAAAATATGTGTTAGATAAATTTAATTAAAACTATTTTTGAAATATACAGGAATAACATTCCTGACTATGTAAAATGATTTACTTTTAACATTTTTATTAAATTTTATATCGCAGTTGTAAATATAGATTTATGTATAGTTTACTGCACTTTATACAAAAAAGTAACAGGTCATTTGAAAAGCTTAAACCATTTTTCTGTAAAATTATAAATTTACGACAGGAATAATGTAAAACGAAAACTACCCACTAAGAGCGCTAGGAAAGACCTATTGTTTTTTCTTATGCCTATTTTATACCTCTTATAATTTAATTCCTATTTTTGTACATTTTTTTTCTAATTTAGATCTCAAAAGTTATAGCTACTCGATACTTTCTTTTTAAAGTTAATTTATGTAGGAAATGAAAATAATATCTATGGTATAGAAAACAAGTAAGAGTGTGGTATATTCGGCTGGGCCGAATCTAAAATACCCTTCACGATAGTCACGTATATGTATAGTATATATTACAAATTTGAACTTAATGTGATCGAATACATATGGACCGATATCGGGGAAAAAATGTTTTTGCGTTGTAATCACCATTCCAAAAAAGAAATCTTGCATATACATTTTCATCGAAAAGTTTGTTTAAGCTATATCTCGGTTATATATGAACCGATATCGGAATTTTCTATTTTCTGTATTTTAATAACAACCTTCTTTTATAACGAGAATTTTTATCAACAAAAGAAAAAAAATTTAATGGAGAAATCGGTTTAGGCTATATTTCGGGTATATATGGACCGATATCGGAAATTTTCCATATTTATATAACCTTATTTTATTACCAGAACCGCTTTTAAGCAAAAAAAGTTGTTTCAGTTCGCTTACGCGACATTTTTATGAAAAACCCGATTTGGGCTATATCTCGGTTATATATGGACCGATATCTGAAAAAAAAATTTTTTGCCTTTTAGTCACCATGCTTAATGAGTGTGTGAAGTTTGAAGCAAAAAAAAACCTTTTTTTGTCAAAAATTTCCATACAAAATTTCAAAAATTCATGGCTTTTTTCGGAATTTTGAATATATCTCAGCTATACGTGGACCGATATTACTAAATTTCAATAGCAAACACATGGCAATATGAAGTAATAGAATGATGAAAGAAAAAAGTTTCTATGTCTAATGGTTTTCTCAGAAACGGTATTTCAACGACCGACAGACGGACAGACGGACATCGCTTAATCGACTTTTCCATTAATTCTGAATCAGAATATATATACTTTATAGGGTCGCAAAAAAATTACAAACGGAATCACAAACTTATATATACCCTTAACATTTTTGTGAAGGGTATAAAAAATGCTGAGGCCTATTTTGAGACAAAAGATAAACCAGTCTACAAAAGTGGTATTGAGATGTTAGAGCGGCGCGAGGAGATATTTTCTAAAAAAAAAATTTCTAAGACATGCATGGAGGCTAAAATTTTGGAATCTGTTTTTCTCGAAACAAGCTTTTCTGAGTTATGACTATGTTGCAATAAAGGAGCGATATGATCTTTTAAATACATCACTCTATGTATACTCCCAAATAAATATCGCATACAATTTCAGTGTTGCATACATATTTCCGAAAATATTTATTTTACTTCCGTTTTTCTCTATACCATAAATATTACTTTTATTCCTTACATAAATTAATTGAATAGTTGTAAAATCAAAGTTATTCAAAAAATATGAAAGTTTAAAATTTAATCTTCAAAAATCCTCAAAAACGGGCCTTAAATCATTAACAGGCTATTTTCAGCACCCAAAAATGGCGATAAATCGTCATATATGGCAACCGAGATACAGGTACATGAAACTTAACAAAACCAAAGAGAAAAATTAGGTAAAAAACCATTCCAGAAAATATGTTATATTCTAAAGACTACTTAAAACTTTGCAACTGTGGTTGTTTTGGCTTATATATGCCTGATTTAGTAGTGGTTAGTATACCTTTTATTAAATAAAATCTCATTTTAAAGGTATACTTAGAAAATTAACTTCATGTTTGTACGAGTATATATCGCACCCTTATTGCAACATAGTCATATCGTAGAAAAGCTCGTTTCGAAAAAAACGCATTTAAAATTTTTAGTTTCTATACGAGTCTTAGCAAATCTTTTGAGAAAATATCTCCTAAAGGAAACAGTTTAAAAGCAATTTGAATAAAATTTTGGCACAATATAAATAGTAGTACTGTTAACAATTCTGCATTGTTAACTCGAAAAGCTCATTTTTTGAGATATGACTATGTTGCAATAAAGGAGCGATATTTATTGTTATGGTGTTAAATACTATAGTTTTTTCTTAAAGGCAACCATGACTTGTTTTGCTATACTTTATCTCGTTGAAATATATATTTTATTCAAAAGCAATAAAATTTACAAGCTGACGATTTTGGCGATTTTTTTCGCTGAATTAGGTGATTTTAAACCAGATTTATTTAACATCTATGGATCTAACGTTCCATTATTTTTCTATTAACCACCATTTGAGCGACTAAACCTTTTAATTTATCCTAACTATAAATATAATTAATAAACAATTAAAATGATGATTAAAATCTTTTTAAATAAATATATTATTAAATATTTCTAAACTATACAATACAAATTAAAGAGTTAACACCTCCTACTGTTCACAAAGGCACAGGTTTTGGCTTGTTTTAAAGTTTACGTTTTTCTTTTTCTATTTTGTTATATAATTATTTTCGTGGGAGTTTTAAATTAATTTATTTCAATTTTACCCTAAACACTAGGAGATCTTTCGATTTCTGGCTTTAGTGTTTTATCTATTTGTATGTATGTATGTATATGCCCATTTTTCTATTACCTTTAAATGCCGTAAGCTTACCCAATAGCTTCAAAATGTTTCATCTTTTGCCTACTAGCGAAATAGTACACGCGTCTATAACTTGTTATACTACATCCATACACATGCACATACATACGAGTACGAGTATGTATTTTCTAGCAGAAAAACATTACAATAAATTCTCGGAGATATCAATTAGAAGAAAATAAATATTTATTGTCTTTTATTATTTTATTATCTTTTGAGAAAATATCTCCTAAAGGAAACAGTTTAAAAGCAATTTGAATAAATTTTTGGCACAATATAAATGGTAGTACTGTTAACAATTCTGCATTGTTAACTCGAAAAGCTCATTTTTTGAGATATGACTATGTTGCAATAAAGGAGCGATATTTATTGTTATGGTGTTAAATACTATAGTTTTTTCTTAAAGGCAACCATGACTTGTTTTGCTATACTTTATCTCGTTGAAATATATATTTTATTCAAAAGCAATAAAATTTACAAGCTGACGATTTTGGCGATTTTTTTCGCTGAATTAGGTGATTTTAAACCAGATTTATTTAACATCTATGGATCTAACGTTCCATTATTTTTCTATTAACCACCATTTGAGCGACTAAACCTTTTAATTTATCCTAACTATAAATATAATTAATAAACAATTAAAATGATGATTAAAATCTTTTTAAATAAATATATTATTAAATATTTCTAAACTATACAATACAAATTAAAGAGTTAACACCTCCTACTGTTCACAAAGGCACAGGTTTTGGCTTGTTTTAAAGTTTACGTTTTTCTTTTTCTATTTTGTTATATAATTATTTTCGTGGGAGTTTTAAATTAATTTATTTCAATTTTACCCTAAACACTAGGAGATCTTTCGATTTCTGGCTTTAGTGTTTTATCTATTTGTATGTATGTATGTATATGCCCATTTTTCTATTACCTTTAAATGACGTAAGCTTACCCAATAGCTTCAAAATGTTTCATCTTTTGCCTACTAGCGAAATAGTACACGCGTCTATAACTTGTTATACTACATCCATACACATGCACATACATACGAGTACGAGTATGTATTTTCTAGCAGAAAAACATTACAATAAATTCTCGGAGATATCAATTAGAAGAAAATAAATATTTATTGTCTTTTATTATCAAATTCTTAACGATTAAAAAACTGATAGGAAACATACTCAAATTTAATTATTTACACAAAGAAAATAGACCTATAAATGTACGTACAACGTCTACTATAAATACAAATGAAATTAAGCTTCTTTTCAGCAGTCTGTAAAAGAAATTTTCAAAGTTTATAACCTTTTTCAAATCATTTTTAAAGAAGTATGTTTGGCTTAAATAAAATGTGTGTAGCAATTTTTTTATCTTTGCTAGCTTTAGTCTCCTGTAAAGAGCAGGCTCTGGAAATAACAGGTATCGAGAAGCATACCGTGGAAACCAATCCGACAAAGAATGCTCTCTTAAGCCTATTAAAAGTAGCAAAATCCGAGCTCCAGGGTGATGTTTACACCTATAAATGTTCTGTGGGCACATATTCCTCAAGTAAGCTTTCATTAGCTTAAGACAATTTATTTTTAAATAAGCTTTTTTTAAAATTAGGTCGTTTGGCCTGCACCTTTCGCGATAATGCTTCATGGCCAACTGCGCAGGACGTTAATCTGAAATTAAGTTGTCCAGCTGGATCTGGTTCGACATTGTCTTACGTGGAAATTATTTTTGCAGTATCATCGCCCAAGGTACACTGTTTCATAAATGAGGGTGCTATTGATTCAAGTTATATTGGTATTACTATAGAAGCTTGGAGTACAGTTTTATTTGACTATTTCGCAAATTTTTATATTTCTTAAATTGACGACTGGGCCTAACTGCTTAAATTTTTTAAAATTAAAAACATAGTTACCTATTATTTCATCAAATTAAGTACATAGAATTGCTTCATATTGCTCAAAGTAAATGATATAGTGCATAAGATAGTACAAGAAAGAACGCAAGTTGAGTTTGTTATAGTATTTATTGGTTTCACTTTCTTTATTAAATTCACTATCAAAACTTACAACTACGTTTCTCATTGTTTACAAAACATTTATTTGACATATTTTACGGTTTTAGTAAGCAAATAAATAAACAATAAACTACAAAAACTATTTTGTTTTCTTGCACTTTGTATACAGAAGAGCGCCATTGCTTGTTATTTCACTTTACAGGTCGCAAAAGTGCAATCCACACTTATTTTCTAAAACATTGCTAGATTTACTAGAAGATATAAGAGGTAGACCGTGCATATTTGTTGGAGATTGTAATGTTGATCTTTGTATGTTGAGATCAAGGTAATGATGGTTATAGGATATTTTTTTTTTTTTTGGAATTTAATTTTGAATCGTGCCACTGTTGATTGTACTTTTTGCAACTTTAGTATGAGCATAAGTACATCTTCGATTGAAAATAAGTTATTTGAGACCAATAAAATATTTTGTGAAAATCGGTTTTATTTTTATTGCCGTAAACTTATGTACGATAAAAAGATATATTTAGATTACAGAAGGTTTGGGCATTATTTGGATGAAAAACTGAGTATAACAATATTCACCAGTTCTACGGAGCAGTGTGACCTCTTCTCAAAACTTTCTTGGAAGCGGCTGCATAAAGTAATACAGTAACAATGGAAAAAACATAAGAAGGAAAGTTTGTCCTTGGATGACAGAGGAAATAACACCGTTGATGGAATAAAAAAAATGTTGAAGACACGAAAGAAGTACCAGGAAAAGAATCGCATGTATTAGTAACTGCTTAAAACGTATAAATAAGGCTGCCAAAACTTGCAACTGTGAAAATGATTTACATCAGCACCTGCCTTGCGGCCTAATCTGATGGTGGACCAATTCCATGGAGTGAATTATTTACGATTCACCAGCGCCCTCGTATGGCTTTCCAGGCTCATACAGGTAGCAATTCTTGCCATATGATTGCGGTCATATGAGCAACTTCTTGTTGAGGAGTTCGGGCCTTCTAACCCATGCAATTTACCAGCAATCAAGGACAAGGCTTAATGAGTTGGTAGGCCGAAGCCCACTAAGAGCATCAGCCCTTATACCAACTCACCCGTCAATCATCACCACTGGTTCCTTACAATACAGGTATCTGTTGTATATGCAACAGATCCTCGGGAGATTGTTAGCCCTCGAAAAAAGCCACACACCAAACAATTATCAAGGATACTAACACTTCCTTCCTGCGTTTTAGGTTTCAACCACAGCCAGAACGTTTCAGCCAAGGTAGGCACCTCAACCATGATCAGCCCGGGTCGAACCGCAAGCAGAACTTTCCGGGGGCCATGCTGATCCCCGTTCTGCCAATTTATACCCTTGGTAAGGGTTTCGGAAGCCAACACAACAAAAGTCATGTGGCTTCCTAGAGTTTTGTTTGCCGCACCAAACGAGGAAGCCCTTCCCCTTTTTTCCCACGAAAAACAGAGCGCCCAAGTTAGGAATACGCCAAGACAAAACCTGTTTTGACACCCCGGGGGTGTCAAAACTTGCAATAAATTTTTAATGAACAATTAAATCATACAATTTCTAATATTATACAATGGTATTTGTCTGGCTCAAGTTCAAACATGGCTTTCGCCAAGAATTATTTTTATTTTTAATTGTAAGAATAATTGCCGTGATCAATAACAACTCTTGATCAAAGAAGGGAAAAATAATTGAATACACTAAGACAACGTATAACGTTCGATGGATTCTATGTCCCCCTTTAGTCGACATTTTCAATAAAATGGTTGCTGAAGGAAAATATCCAGACCATTAAAAAAAACTTAAGATAATACTTACTCTTATGCCAAAATTAGCAGCGAAGTGACACTGATCTTATATAAATAAAGATTGTTTAAAACGTAGAGTCCAATTTGTTCAAATTAGAAATTCCACAATCCGTGAGCTTGGGCTAACCTCTGGTGTTCCACAAAGCATTGTTCTTCATCGCTTACTATTTAAAATTTTTATTAACAACATTAAAAACATAAATTTCAATGGTAAACTGCATATTTTTGCGGATGACATTTGTGTTTCTTATAATTTTAGAGTTCTTCGGATGCTGCTATATTATCTGAATTTCTGCGGTTAATCAAACTATTTTTACAATTTCAACGTTTCAAACCATATTTATCAAGAAGTAAAAAGCTGACTGTTATCTTTATTAATCGTAAATATATAATGGAATCAGGGAAATACTTTGATATTATTTATATTAAATTGTTTGCTTCTAATTTAACGACTCTTTTTTATTTAAATTATTATTTGTTGTTGAACTAGTAGTCTTCTTGGTTTTTGTAAAAATTATGGTTTTTAATTCAATTTATGTATACAATTTTTCAAAAAAAAAAAAAAAAAAATTCTGAAGAAGACACACCACGGAGTGTCGAAATATTGAAATTAAAAACCAAAATTTTTACCAAAACCAAGAATACCACTAGCTCAACAACAAATAATAATTTATATTAAAACTTGATTTTTCATAGGCAAATCGTCTAAATCATCTTAAAGGGAAAATTGCTTCAGGAATAAGAATGTTGTGAAAATTTAAAAACAAACTCAAAATTAGTGCCAAACTGCTAATTTATCAGTCCCTCGTTCATTTACATCTAACTTATGTTTCCTTGGTTTACGGATTTAAAGTTAACTCTTCCATGCTCTCCTTACAATCATCACAAAATAAAGCTTTAAAAATAGTTTTCAAGCTTCCGGTACATTACAGTACAATTGATTTATTCAAAGAAAATGCAGACTGTATTTCGAAGGGCTGTATAAGCAACAATTTTTGTTATACATAATATGTATATTGAAATGCGCAAATCATGTTGGCACGCATATTATCAGATCGTAAGATTTATCTTTTTTCCTGGTTTTTTGAGATACCGAAGCGATTTAAAAAAAATTTTTTTATGAAAAAAGGTTTAATATATATATATATATATATATATATATATATATATATATATATATATATATATATATATATATATATATATATATATATATATATATATATATATATATATATATATATATATATATATATATATATATATATATATATATATATATATATATATATATATATATATATATATATATATATATATATATATATATATATATATATATATATATATATATATATATTTAAGTGAGACAATTGGCAAGCAATAAACGATCGTATTGTTTTTGAATCCTGTGAGTTGTTTATTATTACGAGTATATTGAATATTTATTATTATATTGTTATACATCCATAAACATACATATGCATTTTCTAGCAGAAAAACATTACAATAAATATTCGGATTTTATTTGAATTTTTATAGTTTTATTATTTTGTCTTTTATTACCAAACTTTTAACGTTTACAAACCTGATAAGAAATATTACCAATTTTATTTATTTACACAAAGAAAATATACCTACATATGTATGTACAGGTTGCCGCAAAATTAGTCATCCTATCGAAAGATGTAATAGGTTTTGAAAATGCCGTTTTACGTCAATCATATTTGTGAACTAGACAGGTGCAGAATACAAACAGACATACAATGGATGGCTATACTCCGCATTAGACCCATCCTCAATCTCAATAACGAAGAGGACAATTTTGAGTCGAAAATCTGGCGCACTGAAAAGGTGCGTGTGATGTATGAAAAACCATTATATACAATACTATTGTGTATTGCAGAGTACACGCGGTAGGAGTGATTGTAACGTAGTTGTTGGCGATAACATCGGCAATACTGACACTGGTACTGACGAACGCATAGCATTACAATTACGAGTACTATGTATGTGTGGCACCATGCCCACTTTCGCGACCTCCCCCACTTTTTGTCTGATAATTTACATCATGTCATTCTTAGCAAATTTAGAAACTTTAGCTTCAACCGTTTTAAGATATAAAAAATCAAAATTTGCTATATATGGAGAACACCGTGCCCACTTTCCCTACCCCACCCACTTTTTATCTTAAAATTTGTATTGACCATCATTCAAACTAAATTTAAAAACTTCAGCTTTAACCGTTCTCAATATACAGTCGAACTTCCATAATTCGAAATTCTCTAATTCGAATTTTCTCTAATTCGAACTAATTTAGTTGGAAGTAGCGTTAAGAGAACAAGTCACATACTTCAGCTTTAACCGTTCTCAATATACAGTCGAACTTCCATAATTCGAACTTCTCTAATTCGAATTTTCTCTAACTCGAACTAATTTAATTTGTTAAATTTTTGTTGAACTTTTATAATTTTTTAAATTAAAAATTGTTTGGTTTGTACATATGTACAACAGGTTTTTAGTTCAAGTTTTTCCTTTCTTAATTTTTTTCTTAAGAAGGATTTTTTACAATACAAATTTGCTGTGATCAATAATTTTGATTGAAGAAGACAAGAAAAATAATAATCAAATCTTTAGCTGGGGGACAACTAGCTGTTTCGTAGTCGCTACACTACTCATCAGCACCCACTGGGATTTGAACTCGGGACATGACGTATCATGATCTACTGCTTTAACCACTAAGCCACCGAGCATTTAATTATTTTCTATCTATATTCATCTCATATTGAATCACATATGCATTTTGTTAATTGCCCACACTGTTTGTACAGCGTTTGCTGTCTCAGAACTAGCGGTATTTTATTTTATTTATTAACATACATATTTTTTGTATTTTAATATTCTCCGGACCCAGAGATGTAAATATTAATTTGTTAAATTTTTGTTGAACTTTTATAATTTTTTAAATTAAAAATTGTTTGGTTTGTACATATGTACAACAGGTTTTTAGTTCAAGTTTTTCCTTTCTTAATTTTTTTCTTAAGAAGGATTTTTTACAATACAAATTTGCTGTGATCAATAATTTTGATTGAAGAAGACAAGAAAAATAATAATCAAATCTTTAGCTGGGGGACAACTAGCTGTTTCGTAGTCGCTACACTACTCATCAGCACCCACTGGGATTTGAACTCGGGACATGACGTATCATGATCTACTGCTTTAACCACTAAGCCACCGAGCATTTAATTATTTTCTATCTATATTCATCTCATATTGAATCACATATGCATTTTGTTAATTGCCTACACTGTTTGTACAGCGTTTGCTGTCTCAGAACTAGCGGTATTTTATTTTATTTATTAACATACATATTTTTTGTATTTTAATATTCTCCGGACCCAGAGATGTAAATATTAATTTGTTAAATTTTTGTTGAACTTTTATAATTTTTTAAATTAAAAATTGTTTGGTTTG
Organism: Thecocarcelia acutangulata; assembly: GCA_914767995.1. Taxonomy (NCBI): domain Eukaryota; kingdom Metazoa; phylum Arthropoda; class Insecta; order Diptera; family Tachinidae; genus Thecocarcelia; species Thecocarcelia acutangulata. The sequence continues at coordinate 167,532,422 of OU612094.1, read as the reverse complement.
TACATATGTACAACAGGTTTTTAGTTCAAGTTTTTCCTTTCTTAATTTTTTTCTTAAGAAGGATTTTTTACAATACAAATTTGCTGTGATCAATAATTTTGATTGAAGAAGACAAGAAAAATAATAATCAAATCTTTAGCTGGGGGACAACTAGCTGTTTCGTAGTCGCTACACTACTCATCAGCACCCACTGGGATTTGAACTCGGGACATGACGTATCATGATCTACTGCTTTAACCACTAAGCCACCGAGCATTTAATTATTTTCTATCTATATTCATCTCATATTGAATCACATATGCATTTTGTTAATTGCCCACACTGTTTGTACAGCGTTTGCTGTCTCAGAACTAGCGGTCTTTTATTTTATTTATTAACATACATATTTTTTGTATTTTAATATTCTCCGGACCCAGAGATGTAAATATTAATTTGTTAAATTTTTGTTGAACTTTTATAATTTTTTAAATTAAAAATTGTTTGGTTTGTACATATGTACAACAGGTTTTTAGTTCAAGTTTTTCCTTTCTTAATTTTTTTCTTAAGAAGGATTTTTTACAATACAAATTTGCTGTGATCAATAATTTTGATTGAAGAAGACAAGAAAAATAATAATCAAATCTTTAGCTGGGGGACAACTAGCTGTTTCGTAGTCGCTACACTACTCATCAGCACCCACTGGGATTTGAACTCGGGACATGACGTATCATGATCTACTGCTTTAACCACTAAGCCACCGAGCATTTAATTATTTTCTATCTATATTCATCTCATATTGAATCACATATGCATTTTGTTAATTGCCCACACTGTTTGTACAGCGTTTGCTGTCTCAGAACTAGCGGTATTTTATTTTATTTATTAACATACATATTTTTTGTATTTTAATATTCTCCGGACCCAGAGATGTAAATATTAATTTGTTAAATTTTTGTTGAACTTTTATAATTTTGTAAATTAAAAATTGTTTGGTTTGTACATATGTACTACAGGTTTTTAGGTCAAGTTTTTCCTTTCTTAATTTTTTTCTTAAGAAGGATTTTTTACAATACAAATTTGCTGTGATCAATAATTTTGATTGAAGAAGACAAGAAAAATAATAATCAAATCTTTAGCTGGGGGACAACTAGCTGTTTCGTAGTCGCTACACTACTCATCAGCACCCACTGGGATTTGAACTCGGGACATGACGTATCATGATCTACTGCTTTAACCACTAAGCCACCGAGCATTTAATTATTTTCTATCTATATTCATCTCATATTGAATCACATATGCATTTTGTTAATTGCCCACATTGTTTGTACAGCGTTTGCTGTCTCGAACTAATTTAGTTGGAAGTAGCGTTAAGAGAACAAGTCACATACAATTTGCCTTCTGTAACACGAACTTCCATAAGTCGAAGTTCTCCATAACTCGAACAAAAAACATACACATGAACTCCAGAACTCGAAGAATTTTGCTTGTTTACATGGTTTTTTGTTTTAATTATGATTTATATGTTTTGATCTCTTTTGTTGCTTGAGCTGGTTTGTATATTTTACATACTTGCTATTTTTGTTTATTTTTTTCGAGGAATTACAAATTTGTTCCTTTTTGTTTGCGTAAGTATCAATTCTATGCATAATTCGGCCATTAGTTTTTAGCAGCCAGAAGCCAAAACATGCCTATATCTGGTGAAATATTAAAGGAAAAGGCAATTGAATTTGCAAAGCGTTTTGAAGATGATAGTTTTACAGTAAGCACAGGTTAGCTTGATAAATGGAAGCAGAGGTATTAAGAAAAAGATTAATAGATGAAAAGTTCATTTAACTTAATGAATTTAAAAAAAAGTAAAATGTCAGTCCCTTATTTAGGAATATGTGTTTTACTTAACTATAATTAAATACATAATAAATTAAAATACATAATACAAAAACCTTATATTCTATTTTGCCAAAAAATTCTGTAACTCAAAGTCTTCGTAAGTCGAAATTTTTTTTGGGATAATAGTGATTCGAGTTATGGAAGTTCGACTGTATACAAAAATCAATATTTACTTTGCATGTGAGATACCATGCTCACTTTTCCAACCCCAGGAAATCGTGCAAAATTTAGAAACTTTAGCTTTATCCGTTCTGAAGATGTATATAGAAAAATCAACACATACAGTGTATGGGAGGGACAACGCCCGTTTATCCGATTTCGCCTTCTTTTTAGGCGATGATTTAATTTGTCAGTTAAGCAATCTGGACCAAATCAAAAAATCTTACTGTTACCGTGTTTAAGATATAAACAAATTGATATTGATTTTGTATAGGCGTGGCATTTTTATAAATTTTTTATTTACAAACCATCTTCTGAAAATTTCAAACCTTATAAAAAAATTTTGTCAAATCGCTCCAGCCGTTTTCAAGTGCGGAAAAAGTGCCTTATTGAACTCATTTTATATAAAAGTCATTTCATATAAAAAGTATATTTTTATAAATATTTCTTATTTTTGCAGCTAAAGATCGGTTTGTGTTATATAAAAAATTTAACAGTATAATATTTCGATAACAATTTGTTATCATCGTCAGGAAAATTAATATGTTATTAAAAAATGTTTCAATTGAAAAATTATTGTCAAAAAATTTCTATATACAAAAACTCTATATACCAAGAAAAATTATTAATTCATACACAAAGAAAAATTCTTAACAATATTATCAAATTGAAAAATTTTAAATTGAAAACTTAAAAAATATCTATTTAATTTACTGCCAGAAAATTTTTGGGTTATTAAAAATATTCAAAGAAGAAAATAATATTAATAACAATAATAACAAACATAAAAAAAAAATAACAAAAACCAAAAGAACCAAATTCTGCAACCAACACATGTTCTGCAATGAAAAAATGTCAAATAAGTGTTTAATAAACATACAATATTTCTTGTGAATTTGTCTACGAGTACATGATTTCACTCCGAATTCTTATTGTGGTCTAAAAAATGAAATTTAAATATTTCGGACACTTGAATGAAATGGTATTCAAATAGATGAGAAGAATATTGTTGGGACAAAACGCATCATGTAATTTTGTTATTAGTTTTGAGTTCTGTGTGTATAATGAATTAATCATCTCAAATGCCTTAATGATGTTTTTTGCAATTGCACAAAAGTAATTAAATATACCTTTGTGTGCGCATATACTGTGCACATTTTTTTGCACTTCATCCATTTAAGTAAATAAGCTAATAGTCCTAGGCCTAACAGTAATAAAGTTTTTCTTTTGTACATTTTCGTATTTTAAGTAAGTTTAGTTTTCAGAGTTAATAGTACTCGCATTGAAGAAATTATTGACAAATGAAGAATGGCTTTATTCACAATCTAGTGCATTTGTGATTGCAAATTTAAGCAATTGCAAGTATATGCTATCAATTTTGGACTACCTCTGTTGGTTTAGTTTGCAATACTTTTTGCAAAGCACGAAATTTACAGCTGATTAGAGTAGAAAACAATTTACTAAAATTTTAGTCAATAATAAATATGCTGAAAAAAAGTTTTAAGGAGCAGTTAATGGACTTTTTAACAGAAAAAGCGATTTTAAGTTAGATAAAGACATCGATTGGTGTTATTTTAATGCGGGATGAGCGACGACAACTAAGCGGTTATTACGAACTAATTTGCTTGGATCGCAGATTGTCAGCTGTCGATTTGCAATTAACTTGTGCATAAGCAGAGCAAATAAATACTATAGGTTTTAAGTATTGCATATATACATAACACTAGCAAGTGCATTGCTGTGTATTTTGTTAGTGTAGAGTAAAAATATGCTAAACCTTTTTGCAAATGCAATGATGCAATACCATTTGCATGAGACTGTGAATAGAGCTAATAAGTTTAAACAAAAAACCTTTTTTCGTTCATCGATTCTTTTATGTTTTAACAGATATAATTTTATGTCACCGAAATTTTAAGAACTCACCGAAAATAAAAATATAGTTCGCGCGCCGACTAAAGAATCTTTTCATAACAAAATATTTAAAAAGCACCAAAACAACGCAACGAAATCAGTTGAAACTGAATTAATATAAGTATCTTTACAGACGTATATTTAATTCTTAAGAGTGTTTCAAGTTATTTTTTGTATTATTCAGTTTATGTGTACATTTACCATCCCATGGACAAACATTTATTTTCTATCGTTAATTGTAGGATATTAGATGGTCAGTGTAAAAAACGTAGAACACATACAATTTAGAAAACAAAAACGAACTGGAATGGAACAGTTTTGCTAGAACAATGTCAATGTAAACAAAAATGCCAAACAACACATTTGACATAAAGTTTAGTTGTCAAATGTAAAATATTCGCATACGTCATGTGAAGTTTGTGAGAAACAGAATTGTTGAGAAATATGTGAATTAATATTAAAAAATTACATCCAAAGAAACTTACATTTGAAACCAAGAGTAACATTAAAACGTGTGTAAATCAGAACTAAGATTTGTAAATTTCGATATTTCCTGAACAGAAGGACAAAGTTTGTAATAGACGTATAAAAGCAACAACGTGATCATAAAAACAAACCAGAAAATAGAAGAAAGTTTTCGTATTTTTTCTTGCAGAAAAAATAAAAACGCAACGACCAAAGAGAAAAAGATTTGCCTTGGTTTAGTTTATTAAGTTAAAAGAAATTTGTAACAAAATATTTGGGCGACGAGCAAAGCACATGATGTGGTCGTTCTTCTCGCGCGACTCTTCAAAGGATTTTCCTTATGACATTGGCGAACCTGTAGTAGGTTTTGAATCACATTCCATATGGACATTACACAAAGCAAAACGTAAAGGAACATTGGAAGAAGTTTCTGTGTTTGTGTTTGATTTGCGAAATGGTTCAGATGCCAAATGCGAGTTGGCCAAATCCTCCCTGAAGAGATTGAAGACTCTTAGACATCCTAGTATCTTACAGTTTTTAGATTCATTAGAAACCGATAAAATGCTGTATGTAGCTACAGAACATGTGGAACCCTTAGGAACACATATACAAAAGCTATCAACAGAAGGCACCCAAAAGGACTTGTATTTTTCCTGGGGCATATTTCAAATTACGGTTTGCTTAAACTTATTTGCTGATTTTTAAAAAGCAACTAATATAGAATTATTATTCTTTACTTTAGAGAGCCTTATCTTTCCTTAATAATGACGGTAATTTGAGACACAATAATGTATCTGTTTGGTCCGTTTTTGTTAATTCCTCAGGAGAATGGAAACTGGGAAGTTTAGAATATGTCTCACCTGCCGATGGTAACCCCATGCCTCCTGTTAAAGTGCCACCTTCTTTAGAAGTTTATGATCCTCCAGAAAAAAATGATCAATCTAAACTAAAGGCTGCTACAAAATGGTATCATAATTGAAAAATTGTGTTTAAATTTTATGGTAATTTTCAAATTAAATATAACAGTTCTGCCGATATGTGGGGACTAGGGTGTTTAATCTGGGAATCATTTAATGGTCCTCTAAGATCTCGGAGTGGTCTAAAAGATATTGAGAACATTCCTAAATCTCTACAAACTTTATATTGCGAACTTGTAGGCGCTTCTCCGTCAACTCGTCCTAATCCAGCTGATGTTATAACGAGATGTCGTAAACCGAGTGGGTTTTTCAAAAATGATTTAGTTGATACTTTATTATTTTTGGAAGAAATTCAAATAAAAGATAAGGCTGAAAAGAATAGATTTTTTACTGGTCTTACTTTGCACTTGGAGAGTTTTCCTGATAATGTTTGCAAGTAAGTGTTCCTAGAAATTTTTAAATAAACTTTTGGAAAATGTTTTTCCTTTTGTTTTTTCTTCCAAGACATAAAATTTTACCACAACTGATAACAGCATATGAGTATGGTGATGCTGGTTCAGCAGTATTAACGCCAATGTTTAAGGTAATTGATTCGTAACGAATGTTAATTTCCATATTCGTTCTAAAGCTGAAACATGTTGACAACGTAACGTCAACTTGATAACGTAAATTTGTCCGTAGGTCTCAAAATTGTTTCCATTTGGTAGTTTCTATAGAAAGAACATGCCAATAGTACTCAATTTTTGTGTAGAAAAAGGCCAAATTTTGCTGTCGGGGTGACGAGAATAATGTGATACTGATTATACTGATACTGTTATACTGATTGCCCTTATATTTTCAGTTGGGAAAATTGTTAGACGAAACTGAATACCAAAAACGTATTGTACCCTGTGTTGTTAAACTTTTTGCATCTACAGATCGTGTGACACGATCGCGTCTTTTGCAACAGCTAGAATTATTTATAGCTCATTTGCAGCCACAAGTTGTTAATGAACAAATTTTTCCACAAGTTGCACATGGATTTTTGGATACTAATGCTACAATTAGGGAACAAACCGTAAAAGTAAGAAAAATACATTCTATTAAACTTTTAATTATTTAATACAAGTTTAAAATTATTTCTAGTCAATTATACACTTGGCCCCAAAGTTAAACTATAATAACTTAAATGTTGAAGTATTACGTCATTTTGCACGATTGCAAGCACGAGATGATCAGGGTGGTATTAGAACAAATACTACAGTGTGTTTGGGTAAAATAGCACCTCATTTACATCCGCAGGTAAACAAAAAATTTTCTTTGTTTGCTGATTTATTTAAAACTCAAGCGCATTTTTATTAAATTTAAGGTTCGGCAGCGTGTGTTGGTGTCTGCTTTTATAAGAGCAATGCGTGATCCTTTTCCTCCTGCTCGGGTAGCGGGTGTTTTGGCCTTAGCTGCTACCCAACAATACTTCTTACTAAAGTAAGTTATTATCTTTTTTCATGGCGGAATATTTTCCACTTAAATTTATTAATGTTCAAACTTTAGTGAAGTTGCAAATCGTGTCTTACCTGCATTGTGTTCGCTAACTATAGATCCTGAAAAATCAGTACGCGATCCAGCCTTCAAAACAATACGTGGTTTTCTAGGAAAATTGGAAAAAGTTTCTGAAGATCCTAGTCTGAGAGAAACTATGGGTACTTTTTTTTAAAGTTCTTTAAAAACTAAATTCTAAATTGTATGTTTTTCCGCAGAGGCAGACGTTCACACAGCTACCCCTTCTATTGGCAATGCAGCAGCCACTTGGGCAGGATGGGCTGTGACAGCAGTCACTTCAAAATTCTACCGCAGTCAAAGTGATTCTTCGAAACCCCGACCCCCATTGACCGGCCGTAATTTATCAAAACCGGCTTCATTAGGTGTGTAAAGAAAGCAATTATATAAAATTTTACTTTAAGTACTATTCACTTACCTATTTTGCAGAACAACCTTCTAGCAGTAGTTTATCAACGACCACCTCATCAGTAACGTCCATGACTTCGTTGGAACATGAAAGTAACGATACATCAGCTTCTGCCTCAGATTATGGTAACAATGATTGGGACAATGAAAATTGGGGCGACATGGATGTAAGTGTATTTTTAGAAAGCTAAGATATAATTAAATGTAAGAATTCGAACTTTAACATGTTAGACATCGCAGGATCCTAGTTCACCAATCGCTGGTTCGCCCAATAATGGTCCGTTAATGGCTTCAACTACTCTAGCTGATGTAAGAGATGGTTGGGACAACGAAGAATGGGGCAGTCTAGAAGAGGACCCAGTAAGTTTTTAAGTTTACCCTGATATCAAAAAAACATACAACACCTTTCCAAATCCAAAAGAAACAAACTTTATTAGATATTTCGTTTTCTTTTGGAAAACTTTTTCAGTTCGGTTTTGTTTGTATGGGATTATTTGAAAAAAAAATTAGTTCCCAATACCGATTTTCAGATGGAAGGGGATTCATCTTTATTATTTGATCGTATATGGAACTAAAATCAAGTTTATTTTAAATGTCCACAATTTTATATTTATATACTACAGCTCTTATGCATAATAAAACGCCTTGTGCTAACTAATTTAGTGCTCTCTTTCCTTTGTGGGAATGTTTAAGTCAAAACTGAAATATATTTAATTTCTGTACATATTTTGCAATTACTTTTACTACGTCGTCAGTTTCTTGATTATACTCCGTTTGTGGATAACTTTGTCTTTTCGGGGCTTTTTCGTTAAGATTCTGACGAGTTCGATTAAATGTTGCTTTCGCCATCTTTTGATACATACATAAATTTCTTACTTGTTTGAAGAATTCTGTGCTCGACACATACATTTTTTGTACACCAAATATTTTGTAAGGTAATATTCAGTTTGAATAAATAGAAGAAACATTCTTCTTGTATTATTATTAAACCCCTTGTGTTTTAGTCTTTAAACACAAAAAATTTATCAGCAGGGCAGTCAGCATAAGGATTTTGATTATACATAATGCTGTATATGATTTGGAAAGAAAAAAAGTCAATTTATGACATAAGTATACATTTACAATATTTCAAATCAAGTCCAAATTTAATATCTTTAAAATAGTGGTCTTAAGTGTTTCACAATTAAAAACAATTTGATGAAAATTCATATAGATACTATGCATAAACCATCATGAGGAAAATAAATTGCTGTACTATGTTTAAGTTCTAGGTTAGGTGAGGAGCCCAGGTTGAGTAAAGTTCCGTTCAAATACGGTCTTTTAACTCCCGACCTAAAAGTGTGTTGCATCTCACCCTTGTTTGAGGGTTTGAATAACCTTTCATACAGGCCAGCTTTAAGGCATCTGTCTTAACCATAAGAACATACGATTACCCATGACTATGTCCTCGAGAAAGAGAGAGAGAGAGAGAGAGAGAGCAAGGGCAGGTTTCCTAGCATGTACTTAAGTCTCTACGATACGTCTAGGCAGCTATCCTGGTGAAGGATGAAAACGTTTAAAAGTGTCACAAACTGTGCAAGTTTTCTCTTTCATAGTTGAATTGTAAAATAATGTTGAGAATACAAAGCAAAAGCCCGTATAACCTTTTGAAACCATTTAGAACCATTATTTAGTTTTATTAAAAAATAAAACATTGGTATAAAACTAGTAGTCACAAAACCAAAAATATTGCAATGCACATACAAAAAATATGGATACTAATGCAAATCTCAAAAAAGACCATAAATCAAAATCAAAATAGGTCCTAAAATGCAAAAAAAAAATCTATTAATAAAAGCGGTAACAATTTAATTTGTTTGAAGTAACTAACACATCCTGTAAAGCTGAAAATATATTCAAACATATGTATATCCTGAAATAATATTTATACAGTAACGAATTTCATATTCATTAACAGCTTTTAAGCATATATTTTCAATAAGGCGCCGACGTGTTGAAAATGTGGACCCACAAAGAGTCAAATCAATTCAAAAAAATAAATTAGTCCCCGATTTTTTTATATGCGTCTGAATTTTAAACGAAAACCAAACAAATAGTACATTTCCATTCATGGAATAAATATAATATTGCATAAATATAATGTTCAACTGTATAACAACAATACAATACTTTATAACTGGACGATTAAAAAACATATACGATTTTAATGCGACTTGTGAATTGGATTAATCTTAATATGCGCCAATTGAACTTTACTAACCAAATATTTTTTTATTCAGGGTGAAGAGGAAGCTCAGGAACAGGAGCAACAACAACTGCAAAAACTACGACAATCACCTTTATTACCACACCAACAAGAATTACATCAACATCAACTAAACGAACTAGCCGAACCATTAGCTATGCTCAACCCTCACAACTCATCATCATCAAAAAAACAATTATCAACGACGACCTCTCAATCAGCAAATTTACGACCAAGCGATCTAGCGTTAAATTTACCTTCGATTAGCAATGCAGTAACATCACAATCACCATTCCTAAATTGCAATAATATCAGTCCTCCTCAACAAAAATCACCACGTCATCAAGTAAACGATCCAACGAACAATGCCAATTGGAACAGTGATTCATGGGCTGATGGTGAATTCGAACCAATTGATGAACCAATGACCGGTAAGTAAATTAAAATATCTATAACATTTTTGGATTTTGTTTTCAATATCTGCCTTCTATCATAAAGCTTTGATCATCATACTGATGTGCTGTTTACATCAGTTTATTAATAGAATTGTTGGCATTTTTTTATTGTGTTTCTGTTTACATAGTTAATACTGACAATTAAATTTCTTTTTGTTAACAAACATGTAAATACTACATACATTTGCTGTACGTAAAATCCATAAATGAAAAATAATAGGCAATATTTGTTTCTATTGTTGGTGTAGTTGAGAAATATGCTTAATTACAACGCTTTGACGCGAATATATTTACGCAGGACTTTAACTGACGTACTATCAAGTGCTAAAACAATTTTAAAGTCTTGCTGTTTAGAACTATACTCGATTATTTATTGATACAGGTCTCACACATTTTATTTAAATTTTCCTGAAATAAAAACAATGGAATTTTTTTCTGTTCGTAATTATCCAATAAAAAATATTTTACATAAGGTTTATTCGTTGACTTTACAGTGAAATGCAGTAAATGAGTAATTTTTCAGCAAATTGTAAAAATTAATTTCTGAAAAGTCTATTGTCCAAAAAAGTACTCTAGCGGAAAATAGTAAAAATTCGCAAACTTTAGTAGAAAGCTGATAAAATTACATTCATATGTAACAGCGCACACGGGGGTATTGCAGATCTGACTAGCCCGTTCTAAGCAACGCTTGTAGTAACCACTCAAAACTTGACCGCCTTTTACTGTGCAAACGTCGAGTATCGTTATTGTGATCATTAAGTTTGTGATCAAATAAAATTTTTTAAAAAACTCTTGTTTGCATTTAAATGATTAATTAGTGAACTTTTTTAGTTTAATACATATGTACGATATTAACTAATCAGTTGTGAGTTCGAGTCCAACTTCATCCAACAACATCATATTAAACTTCAATTATAAAGCATTAATCACATTGAAGCCAGAAAACAACCGACTTCAATATATCATATTGCTCCTTTATTGCAACATAGTCATATCTCAAAAAAGCTCGTTTCGAGAAAAACGCATTTAAAATTTTTAGTTTCCATACAAGTCTTAGAAATTTTTTTTAGAAAATATCTCCTAAAGGAAACAGTTTAAAAGCAATTTGAATAAATTCTTGGCACAATATAAATGGTAGTACTGTTAACAATTCTGCATTGTTAACTCGAAAAGCTCATTTTTTGAGATATGACTATGTTGCAATAAAGGAGCGATATGTAAAATTCATGCATTTAAATGCGAACATTTATTTTGACAACAGCAAGACGACACGACTACAGGTTGTTGCCCATACTTATTTTTTTGCCGCAGTCCAATTAAACGATTTCTATTTTTCTTGACTGCAAAATAAAAACAGTGTGACCAGTGCGTAAAAAAAATATATAAAACAATTCAACTCTTGGAAATATTTTATTTTCTAATATACCATAATATACAACAAGATTTAAATGCGGTTTTAAACAAATTAATAATCTTATTTGTTCCATTGTTAAATATGTCTATACATACTTATGCTCAAAAGAAGAAATCTTATAGAATAACAAGTATGCGGTTCGATATATACGAGTTGATTTACTTCACATACGAGTAGTTTGAATTGTATATCTTTGACGAAAAATTTTAAAGGAGACGTGTATAAATTTCTGTTTGGTCTTCATTTTAAAGAATTCGAATTATTATCGTAAAATTTCAATTCTGTAATACTGTTCTCACTATAGATCAGAACCCGTCTATCCTGAATTAAGTATAGGAAACAAAAGCTTTTTTATGTAGAATTGAAATATTTTAAGACTTTTTTTAAAGAGAAGTACTTTTTTCATGAAAATTTGATATAAACAGAGGCACCCACACGTGTGTTTTTTTTTTAAATATATTTTTCCTCATGAACTTTTTATGTCTGTCAAAAGTTTTCGTTTTTTACAGACGGTTAGTAAAATTTGCTCACAAACGTAGATGTACACTTATGTCTGACATTGTCTATACTTTTTATTATTATAAAAAATAGTTATTTAAAACATATTAAAATGTTAATGCGTTAAAATTTCCTCAAACCGACTACTTTAGGCGATATACTAAAGTCAAGGGCAGCTGAATTATTCATAAGACATAGAGTTCTAATTTCTGATGATTTAACATAACAAAATAGAACACACTCTATTTGAAATTTTGTCAGATGACTTTGCTCATGTTTTTTTTTTTACAAACACAAGGTTTTTGAGGTAACAGATGACATGTAGCCATTTTACATTGTGAAAAGTCACATCTACATTGTTAAAAACATATACTTAAAGCAACGGCATTTTGTAAAGCTAAAATATCTCAGGTGACCACATTGTAATATACTTTTGTATAAATGAATTTATGTTCTGCTGTGTACAAAATAATTCAGTAGTTGACTACTGTCGGGTGCGGCATTTGCTGTAGTGAAGTCGTGAAATCTGCTGTGGTTTAATGCTTAAGTAAACAAAGTAGTGTTTTGTCTCTCATCCTGTGCATACGTCTTTTGTTACTGTTGTCCGTATTTTCTATATATTTATGTTCATTATTAATTTCGTATGAAACCAAAATGCACCGGAATAGGTAGCAAGATATTTGCTTTTTTTTGTCTTTTTCCACCGTTTTCCGTGTTTTCTTTACATGTTCAATACTAATTCCTTTTCAATGCATTTCATTATCTTGTAGTGTGGAAGGTGTTGGACCAAATTTTGCTATACACTGGGCACTGATCAGTTTTAACTAATTTATTTCCAATATGTTAAATGCTGCAATAGAGTTTTTTTAGTCTTTCGTGTTATTGTCAAAGTTAAACCTACACTAGCACTACTCACTCTTTCCTCCTCATCATAACCTATTTTCCTAGTTCCAGTACAATACGCTGCATATGTAGGGGTCATCCCCTCCAAGATAAAAAAAAATTTACTTAGTAGTTTTGGTTTTAAATATTACGACTAGCAATAAATTGCTTATCTTAATAAAATACAAAACCCAATTTGTGCAACCGGATTTGCGATATGCCCTTATGTGCTGCGTCACAATCTTTAACCGCTTTTTTAACTGGTTACTGGGTTCTGATTGATTACTATAAGCTCACAATTGTTCTACTACTTTTTAAATAGTTTACAAATTAATTTTTAAAAGCAATCGTTTAATTCTATATTATTCTTAACTCTTCTAAAATTGTTCTTTGTTTGGTAACTTTCGTTTTCTTATATTTGCTTGTTTACCATACTTTTTCATTTTACTAAACTTTACTACAAGAAATTTTTGCAGTCAAAATTTGTGATTACTCAGTAAAAGAACTGTCACTTAACTCTCTTTTTTTTTGTTCTCATTTACTGGGTAAACGAACACCATTCAGTAAAATGCAGTAACACACAGTAAAAATTTGTACAAATTTTTCGTTAAACGAACAGACATATAATAATTGTATAGAAAACCCAATGAGATTGTATTCCAAAGCTATTTTCATTTTGAAATTTATGTATTTTAAAAGCTTAAGTGCTTCGTTTTTAAAAGTTATGTAAACGTTTAAACAGTGGTAATATTATAATTTTTTTTTTGTTTTAATTATATAAACTATTTCAGGTAATACAAAACTCGACGAGGCACGACGAAAACGTGAAGAAAAAAGAATACAACGTCAACGTGAGCTCGAAGCTCGGCGCGCACAACGTAATAGTGGTCAAATGAAATTGGGCGCAAAAAAGCTTTAAAATCGAGCATTTGACTGTCAATTAAAAACAGTTAAGTGTCCAGTTTTACTTGTATAACTAAACTTCAAATGGTAATAAATATAAAATATATTATTTATTTTTGTCTACACATGAAAACATATAAACATATTTTTTTCTACATCAATATTTAGCTTAATGAGAATTTAGCATAATTATTTAATAATTGTGCAATAATATTACAAGAAAATAAAATACCAGTTCAGCGTTTGGTGCAGAAAGGCATGTAAGTGCTTTTGTAAATTTTTAATTGGATGAAAAAAAGACTTGCAAACAAACACGGAGCTAGGTTTATTAATATATATAGTAAAAACTAAAAAAAGAAAAAATAGAAATACACAAATAGATAAATTGCATGCCAGAAAAATTAAACCGATAATCTAAAAAAGTTTTTAGAAAATGTTTAAATACTTTAGGCATTGAATGCGAAAAAAACAATTTTATTACAAGAAATATAAGTTTGTAAAAATGTTTTTCCCTTTTCATAATTTTTATTGATGTAATAATGTTGAATGTTGTAACTTATTTTATGACTTACATACATAATTATTAAATTAATCAGGTTTTCAAGTTCAAGTCATAACAGATAAACTCGCCAAAAATCCCAAGTATGTAATTTGTTTTTTATATCATTGTAAAATGTCAAAAGTAATTTTTTATTCCTGAAAAAAAGTATAATCTGCGTTGTGAATTTCACCTGTTATGAATTCGCAGCTATAATAGCTGTGGTTATTTTTTTCAAAAATATAGAAAGTGTAGATTTTAAATTTGGTCCCATCTATCTATTTGGTGCTATACATCAGCAGCAAGCACATAGATGTTAAGTGACTTTTGTATAAGATCCAATTCATAGGGAATTGTGTTAACATACATTGTTTTCTAATATCTTGCAGTAAACAAATCTAGAAATAACGAAAGAAGAGAAAAATTAGGAAATGAAGACCTTCTAAATTACATATAAGAGAAGAAGCAAAGAATTTAAAACATAAAATCAGTCGTACGTTTTCGGTCGCCGTTTTCAACTGGAAAATGAATTGAAATACATGTTATCTTGTAAGCTTTGCCATATTCCACACCTCTCCGGTAACACAAAGTACAAAACGTGCGCAAATCTAAACGTGTGTTGATTTTTAGATTTATGTGTTGTTTGGGTGATTAAATATACATACATACGTACTATTTGTGTCAACTAACTCATTGTTACGTTTGTGTCAGTTGAAAACCGCCACGGATGACATACGGCGGACTCTTCGAGACCCGGTCTTTATGCTAGATTCACCCACCCATTGTTTCGGAACAAAATTTTTATTCCGAATCAGTTTTAGTTTTTTGAGAATTTGTTCTGAAACGATTCACACTCTTCGAACATTTGTTCTGGACAAACTAAGCTGCAATCCTAATTAAAAATGTAATCAAGACATCTTACTGTTACGAGGCAGCATTTTCATTTCTGAAATAACCTTCAGTGATATTGATGCTCTGAAATTTATTACTAAATATTTTAAAGTTATTATTTTTTAAACAATTAAGTTTTTTATTCGCTATTTTTAGCTTCTACCATTTATACCAATAAAAATTATAAATAGCTTGTTTTTTATGTTTCCCAGCTATCTATATGTCGACATTTCATAGGAACTACCCTAATCATCAGTAGACTTTGGAAATTTTTGAAAGATATTCTCAAACATTCAACTTTATATCCCAACAATATAAATAAATTGTTGAGAATTTAAAAGAAAAATGCTCTAATAATACCTGTCAAAAAACTTAATTGTTTGAATTTTTGTTCTCTGCTTTTCGATACTTTCAAAAAGCAAATCGTAGCAACCAACGGTTGTTCATTTGTTTGAAAGGTGTAAAGAAATGTTAGAGAGGTGTATAAATGAAAAGGCTTGTTTTTTGTGTTTTGACAGGTATTATTAGAGCATTTTTCTTTTAAATTCTCAACAATTTATTTATATTGTTGGGATATAAAGTTGAATGTTTGAGAATATCTTTCAAAAATTTCCAAAGTCTACTGATGATTAGGGTAGTTCCTATGAAATGTCGACATATAGATAGCTGGGAAACATAAAAAACAAGCTATTTATAATTTTTATTGTTATTATTTTTTAAAATAAACGATATAAAACTTTTACGTTTGCACCGTATTTTATTGTAATTATATATGTACATATATGATGTGACAGCTCAGTTCAATTTTGCTTAAAAAATTAAAGTAGCTGGCAGCTCCAATTCAAGCTAAAATTGTTCCGAACAAAATTAACTCTCTTTCGCGCTCTCTCTCAAAAAGAGGAACGTCAAACTCTATATAAAAACATGTTTAAGAGCAAAAATTTTGCTCCGAAACCATGGGTGAATCCAGCTTTAGCTTTTTCATTTGAATGAACAATATAGAGTTGAAATGTGGCAATGCCACAATCGCATACAAAGTATTTTTGACAATGTTCCAGCTAAACCGCTACGATCGCGCTCCCTTTGCGATGCTTAACCCAATTCAAACAAACAATTCAAAGGTAAAAAGAAAAATGAGTTCCGAGCGTAAGTCAGCATGTTCTTCCCATCATGTTGGGAAGAAATAATTCATATTTCAAGTATACATGTGGAAATTACAGTAGATTTATATGGCGTTCTAAAATGAAATTATAAAAAAGATTGTTAGTATATACATACGTTTGCCATGGGATGTTGCAGACCAAATTAGTATAAAATCTGACAAGTCGATTGCTGACGAATTGATAAGGAATTTAACGATGAATCCATCTTATAAGGAATTCGCTTTGTATACATAAATGTTTTGTCAATCTGCATTCATTTATATCCTTATATCAAGGCAAATTTATACAGGTGAATGCAAGCGGTGAGGCGAATTCAGTACTATTTATTTTGTTGCTGCTAAATATCCTGAGAATGTCAAAATCTAAATTCGCCTAAGATTTTTCAGCTGGGAAAAAATGTTATATAAACGTTAAAAAATTTTTATAATTGTTTGTAATTAAAATCACAGATTATATTGGGTTTTCACTTTTAAAATCACAAAGATTTTTTGAAATTGCAGTAAATCATACAAAAAAATCTTCAGATTAAAATGGCGCGAAAATGTGTGTAAACAAAAGAAATTCATTTGACAGTCTCACGAAAAAAAGGAGGAAATCAAAAAATTATCACCTGCGCTGTCAAGTTCACCTAGTAATGAATTCGCCTTGCTTTATATTTTCTTTTTTTCGATTAGATAAAATTCTAAATCGAAAACTAAAATTTCACAATTTCATTTGAAGTTTTCTCAATTTAAAATTGAAATCGATGTCAGATGAAGCTTTCTCATTTATATTGAAATTTACAATTTCACTTGAAATTTTTACAGTTTCGAGTCTCGATTTCATATGAAGTTTTCAATTTCATTTAGAATTTTCCCAAGTTGATCATGAAATTCTATTCTCATTTTTATTTTGAATGTGCTTAATTTAATGAAAGTTGAAGTAGTAGTAATTTTGCTATAAAAAATCTGGGGAAAATAAAAAAGTTTGTTTAATTTTTCAATAAACAGTTACTGAATTTAGTGTCAATTCTGCTACTTTTTTCATTTCAAGAATCAATTTCATTTTCACCTTTTTTATTATTCTTATTAGTTTTTTTTTATTATTAAACACAAAAAAACTGTACAGTTAAATTGAAAAAACAAAAACTTTGTATTATCAATAAGAGTTCAACAATTTACGAGGTGGAAACTAAACTTTTGCATATAAAACTATATTTTTACGAAAATACATAATTTAATAAATATTCTTAAAAAAAGTATTTTTATAGAAAAGTTAAAAAAAGTAAAAATCATAACATTAATTTCAAATCAAGATATTAAATGTTTATATAAAATGTAAAAAAGGTAAAATATAAAAATCGTATAATTTTTTACAGCTTTTTAATTGAGGCTTACTAAACACAGACAAGAACCTCAAAAAACAATCATAAAACCCGAGCACCAGTTATTATTAGCTGCTTAAACTCTTATCAAACATTTAACTTATTATTTGTTTTTGAATTAAATGCACCCAAGTAACAGAATTTTTGAAAATAATTTTAAGTAATACCAGAAAAAAAAACGAAAACAAAAATAAGAAGAGAATATTTTTCAAATTTTGAATCAAATATTAAAAAAATGTATTTTTCTTAAGATTTAAACACAACAAAGTAAATAAAAACGACTAAGTGTGTTATTTTATCAATACAAAGAAAAAAAACAAAAGCAAGAAAAATTTTAAATTTACACAAATAAATATCATATTGAATTCTGCTCCTCCAATTCCTTCCGTCTCGCTCCTCTACTCTACTATAGTTGTCATTTTTAATTGTTATTAAATATCGATAAACAAAATAAAAAACCATAATATTTTTTTCCATTGAAAACATAAATCTCATTGTCAGTTAAATTTTTTCTCGATTACCACGTCAAAACATTTTTGTAAAGAACAAAAACTTATTCGTATTCTAGAAAAACCGTTATACATCCTCGCTATAGAAACAGGACATAATTTCAATTATCCTGTAAATATTAAACCTCTTAAAAATTAAACAAATAAACGACATTTTTGCTAAAAAAAAATTGTAACTTAAAATAAATTAATTTATACAACAAAAATGAGTCAACAATAACATATTGAAATTTAACAAACAAAAACACAAAAAAACAACTAAATTAATGTTTAGAAAATTTTTTAAGACTGCAAAAACAGAAAAAAAACCAAAAATTAAATAAATTATAAAGACAAAAAAATAAATAAAAACTAAAACAAAATTTATTGAAGTGGTAATTTAGTAATTAAACATAAAAAATAAATAAAAAAAAATATCATACACAAATTTGTTTTTATGAATTAATCATTTAGGGAGAAAGCATTTTGCACTTTTTTTGCTGCAAAAATGTTTGCGACCAGCAAAGGTTTAGTGACGAAAATTACCATCATAACATTAATTCTGTGCTTGCAAGGATTAACAGCAGAACTCGATTTCGCAGCTATTTGAAAAATCATTTTTAAATTTAAAAGCATTGTCTCAAATCAGAGAGTAAAGATTATCAGCGAAGTAAGGTTATTGTATATTTCGTTAATAAATAATTCAATTTCAAAAATAAATCAAAATAATAAAAAGTCAACAATAAATTATATGTACACACACTTTTGCAATTTCACTTTGTTTTCAATTCTATAAAATTTGTATACATAACATCAAAAAAAATTTCCTGAAGAAGACATACAAAGGGATGTCGAAATATTGGAAAACTCGATTCAAGAAACGAGTGCAATTGAAAATAAAAATTAGTAAAATTAAATCCCAATTTCTCGTTTTAAGATAAACTTATACTTGCTCTTATTTGCACGATATTTAGCCAAAAAGCTATTATGTTAAAGAGATGTTATCTAAAAGTAAGGATCATGTAAAATTTAAAGCAAAGCAAAATCTGCCATGTTGGTTTTTGTAAAGAATCCAAGTTGTTGAGAACGACAAGTAACTGATCTTCTTTAACAAGTAACGAGCCTTGTCTCGAATTACTGACCAAATTCGTATTTTACAAAACGTAACTTTTGCAGTAGGTATTTCCATACATGTAGAATTATCCTAAAACTCAAAGTGATCTTCGAGCAAAAATTCTTATTAAAAAAATTTTAGCAAAAGTTTTGAACAGATTTCCCAAATCACTTTTATTTTTCATACTACGGACCACTGACCTCGTATGCGCGCTGCAATGTATTGATTTTTTTTCTTTCTATTTTTGAAATCAAAATAACAACTAAAAAACATGTTTATGAACCAATAATTCATTAATACAAATTGAAATTGACCCAATTTGCCAGTTGCATAAATGTTACAAACAAAACTTTGTATTGTGTATGTGTGTTTTTGTTCAAATCCTAAAACAGCTTCTATTGATGGAGACAACAATCCGTATAATTTGTAAATAATATTAAGAAAAGTATATTTTGTAGCGCGAAATTTGTTTTCATATTTGTAAATAGTAGTCCATATGTTGAATTGCTGCCAGACAACGAAACAACAAAAAACATTTGTTTGCAACACGTGTGTTGTTCATTTACCACAATATTTTGCAATCGTTAAACCTGTTTTCTTTTTATTTACATTAATATTAAAGGGATTCTTTGTCTGTTTTACAAAAAAAAAAAAAAAAATAATAATAGAAATCTGTAAAAAATTGTACTTTGACACAGATACGAAAAGGCGCACATTCAGTAAACAGCACTCAGCTCTTTATATGCCACTATTTTTGTATTTTTTTTTTAAGGAGTATTATTGCTGTGGCAAACTTTGTTTCATTCACAAACAAACAAAAGAAACACAAGTTTCCACTGCCATATCTGCTTGTATGTGAGTCAAGTTTTTGTGTATGCCTGTACAACATGTTGCATGCCGCAGTCATTTTTTATGCAGCAACAATCTTTTACTGAACAGCTGCTAAAGTTGGCGCGTGAACACTTGGTCGTTCTTTGTTGCGATATTAATTTTATTTTCGATATGTACTATCAAAGAGTTTATTCATTATATTTATTCTTTTATATGTAAAAATTACAGAGTATTATGTGATTATTTCACAATACAAGTAAGCGACCTGTCTGAAATATACATATGTATATATTTAAAAAATTCAGCGCTATTCATCACATCACATTAATATTGTAAAACCTAAATGGTGGATGTGAATATTGCAGGGCCATTTGAGTTAAAAATTTCAACTCTTAGAAATGTGTGCACTATCAAATACTATGCATACATATTCGTATGTTTCGCCAAAAATGCGGCGCACTTAGAGCCATGTTCAGGCCTCTCCATAGCAGCCTTTCAGGCTGCATTTTCTCGCTATGCGCAGCGGACTACCTCAAAAAATTTTCTCTGATAATGGTCGAGACTTCGTAGGTGCGAGCCGAGCAATGCGCAGAGAGTTCAAAGTCTTCATAAACGACATATCTATCAACATTGCTCAAAAATATGTAACGCAAGGGTTTGAATGGTCGTTTATTCTCCTGCAGGCTCTCCACATGGGCGGAATCCGGGAAGCGGCTGTAAAGAGCTTGAAATTTTGTTCAAAAAGAGCTGCTGGCGCACACCACTTTAACTGCGAAGAGTTCGCTACCATTATTATTAATTAATTTATATATACATATATATATATATATATATATATATATATATATATATATATATATATATATATATATATATATATATATATATATATATATATATATATATATATATATATATATACATATATATATATATATATATATATGTATATATAAATTATAAAATATATATAATAAATATATATATATATACTATTTCGGTGGCCCGTTTTGCTTCTGGCAAGCAAGATTTTTTGATTTTGATATGGAAAAACCGAAAGAGGTTTTCCGATATTTTTCTTCATTGAATGTCCAAATTTTATTCAATGTTTTTACTAATTTCATTTTTATAATTATCAGTAGTAAAGTATGCTCAAAAATTGCAAGTATACTTATGTACGTACATACATATGTATGTGTATAAAATATATATTCATCTTTTAAGATGCTCATACGCTACTTTCCACTCGACCACGGCCATAGATGCCAGATAAATCTCGTTTAAAATCGTCAGATTAAAAAATCGTTAATATAATTATCGCAAATCGTCAAGAAATCGTCAGCAAGTAAAATTAACAACTTTTAAATAAAATACTTATAAATTAATAGACAAACACGTATTTTAAAATCCCTTTTGTAGTCGTACTACTGCACATTTAGAAAAATTATATATCGTTTTAAAGCCAGGTTGTGAGGTGTTGATTCAACAAAAACTCATTACTTTGTAAGTCGGCAGTAGGAAACTCGAATGCAATCTCGCACGTACTGCGCACCTCAGTTTTTTTGCGAATATTCCATTAAACAAATTTGTTCTTTTATTTGTTTACTGCATTCTTTTCTTCTTTCACTAAATGTTTTATCTTTCTTGTACCTTTTTTTTTTAGGGCGTCTTACCTTTAGCATTGATTTTGTTAATTAACATTTTTGTAACGTAGTCTGACAAATACTGCGAGCGTTTGTTTAATAACTAAGAAATAAAATACGTACATTTAAACGATATACAAAAGATGAACGTAATTCACTTTTGGGAACTCCATGTACTACTGTCATACACTTTGCAAGTTAGCATTCATTGATTACAAAGTGTTGCAAACATAATTGAGGAGAAGTAATGTGACAGGCAATGTTTGCCGCTGGGGAAACTTTGGTTGCTGGAAAAAAACGAAAGAGAAGAATGAGTGAGCAGGGATTCCAGTGTTATAAATGAATACGCATTTTCATTTAGAAATCAAATAATAAATTTATTTTATTATTATTATTATTATTATTATTATTATTATTATTATTATTATTATTATTATTATTATTATTATTATTATTATTATTATTATTATTATTATTATTATTATTATTATTATTATTATTATTATTATTATTATTATTATTATTATTATTATTATTATTATTATTATTATTATTATTATTATTATTATTATTATTATTATTTATATATAAAGGCATTAATTTCTTCTAAATTTTTCAACTAAATATGTTTAATTGTTTTTGTTTTTTATTAAAAAGGTTCGACAGCATTTTATTTTCGATAACAGTTTGTTGCATTCTCAGGAAAATTAAAATGTTCTGGAATATTATAGTTATTTGAAAAAAATAAATTTTTTTAACAGCAAACATGATTTAAAAATTATCTTACATGCATGTTCTGAGAAACGCAAATCGCTTAAATTTAGCGTTTTCGATTTGAAATCGGCAAATAGGTGTTCTGGAAAACGCATATCGCTTAAAATTGGCGACTTCAACTCGCATGTATATATTGAAGTGAACTGATTAAATTTGCTATAACTGAACTTGCAAAAGCCAATAAAATTATTCACAATTAAAATTTAATATGTTTTCTTTTTATTTCAATAAAAAGTTTAAAAAATTTTACACATTTTCATTAAGAAAACTAAATTGAAAAATTTTTCTATTTTTTGTCAAATATTTTTTCGTTTTATATTACTACCACATACATATATACGTATGTAAAACACATGTTGTATTTTTTCGGAAAAAACTCCTAAACGCCAGTAAAACGCGCCTAAAAATCAATTAAGCGTTTTTTAAAACGCATTGCGGTTTCAGAACGCGCGTTCTCGGAACATGGCTGTTAGAAATATATCAAAAATTTGGTAGCAACTTTTAAAGAATATTATAAAAAAGACCTGGCTTTACATTGCCGTATAAATAAGCTCTTTCCGTAATTTAGCTAAAAAATACGGTAATTTTTTTTACAGTATTTTGAAAATAAAAGTTAGCATTACTGAGTTAGACATTCATTTGTATTCACACGTATGTGCATGTAATTGTGTGTCTTGGTATGTGTAGTGGTAACAAATTAATTATCTTTTTACACCTTTAATACTGAACCGCAGAATGCTGTAAAAATAACTGCGGCTATATAAAATAGCAAGTGAGATCAATATGAGACAAGTATAGACGAAGAATAATTCAAAAGCTCGGTGGCTGAGTTGGTATGATACCTAACTTGAATCCTAGTGGGTGCTGATGAGTAGTGTAGCGACTACGAAACAGCTAGTTGTCACCCAGCTTTAGTATTCAATTATTTTCTTCTTTGATCACGGCAATTTATTGATCGCGGCAATTATTGTTGTAATTAAAAAATAAAAATTCTTCTTGGCGAAAGCCAGATTTGAACTTTAACCAGAACATAATTACAGCATGTAAAACAAATCAGAAACATTTAAAAAAATTTTATAATTTTAGTAATAATTTTGTAATTTATTAATTACCAAAAGCAATGACTAATGCACCCTATATCACAAATATCAACTTTAATGCCTACTTTCATTGGGTTATTTGACAAACTTGGACTAATCGTATAACAACAAAATGCTCTCTGAAACAATAAATTTTATCAAATGAAATATTCCTTTTTCTTTATAGAATACATACATACATATGTATAATATATAACAGCAAGACTGTCTTACTTTGTTCATATGATTTGGTTGTGTTTTCTACATTATTATCATGTAAAATGAAATGTAAAAATTTTGTAACTTGAATAAAATGGCACTCGAATCGCCGTACAAAAACTTTTTTCTTACTTTAACAGCCCAATAACAGAATATTCTAGCGGAATTTCTTTCTCATGGAATTTATTCCTCACGGAATTTAGTCCTCTCTTAAAAAATTACTTTTTTCAAGTAAGAATTGAAGATTTGATCCCCCTTTAACGTTTTCTATGAATGGAAGAAACGAAAAACTAAAACACGTCATACTTAATTTTTATTCATAATTGGAGGAAAGAAAAAAGTGAAAAAACTCGCACGGAATTTACATTTGAAGTCAGGCTGTAAAACTATAAGTTGTGTTGAATATAATTCGTTGCCATCGAAATTTAATAAGCGCTCCGAAAATTAAAAAAAGCGATGCTTTTGCAAACAAAAGAAAGCGCAGATTTTGACACCATTACGTATCTCCTACGTGGTAAAGCGGCTTTGGTACTTAATTAAAGGAAATTGATGGATTGAATTTTCGTTTCGGTATATACATACCTATACAAAAGTTATACTCATCGTATACCTATTTTACGTTTATCATGTTTGTAGCTTTTGTAAGCCTATCGTGCCATACTGAATATCCTTTTGGGAAACAATAGCAAACTCTTTTAAGCCACTGAAAACAAGTACAAGAAGCTGCTTTAGTAACATTAAAGAAAATTACTTCTCTTAATTTTGTTGTTGTTCTTGTTGGGGAATGCCTGTGTTTGGCGCATGCGTACCAATTGTGAGTCATTTGGTATACACACATATATACATATGTGTGTATACAAGTACATATATATGTAGCTATGTATGTATACATGTACATATGTATGTAGATATACGTGTCATGGTTTTAGTTCCAGCATGCTTTGTTTTGCCTTTTCAGCTCCAAAAAAAAAGCAGCAATAATCCAACAGCAAAAAATCCCCAACTGAAAACGTTACTGTTTTACAATTCATTTGCGATTATTTCTGAAGTCCCACATTGACGACATACACACAATTTACTTGTTTGTTTTTGCGGTTTTCATTTCATCCATAGACGCGATCTGATCTCCACATACGGAACTTTTCGTATCTGCATACGAATGTGTTTGAACACACGTCAAGACGCAGTCTTCATTTTTTACTTTTTTTCTTGTGGACATAGATACATATATATGTACATACATGTATGTTCTTTAAAAAATATGAATACATTTTACTCTGCGGTTTGATTTCGTTGTCATTTATGTAAATTTGTGTTTTTTTGCTCTTTTAATTGTGTATTTGTGTTGTTTTTAAACGTTGTAGGTTGGCTGGGTTTTTGCTTTTTGCTTCCACTGGTGTTGCTGTTGTTTTCTTAGTTTTTCTGGGTTTGGCTACTGATTAAACTTTTGGACTTTTGTTTATTTAACGATGATACGTATCTTAACACCTTTATTTTGCATTGCTTTTGTTTAGTTTTGAAGTTGAACATACATGCATACCTACATACATACATATGTATACAAAAATTGTCAAACTGTTTTGTTTGGTTTTGTATTGACTTGTCTTTTTTTATTGCGTTAAATTTGTGGCCGGCCATCCAAGCGATCATAGGTCCGTTTTTTATCTTATAGAAAACTATGAATATCTTTAATTGACAAAACGGAAATACGAGCAGACGTTATTTGCTGTGTTTTTTCATGCATAGGACACATACGAGTACATATCTAGATACATACATATGTGCATATGTATATACATATGCATACACAAAGCTTCGTATGTATCTACGCTGGAATTTTTGCATTTTACAGTTCAGACGCATATTCCACGGCACCGTATATGAAAAATGAAGTTGTTTGGAACCTTTTTGGGAATTCTCAAAATCGACTTCATGAATCCCCAAAATCTCCCAGATTTCACCGGAAGCATTACGGCAACTCTAAATTTCACACAAAAGCAGCAAAACTGTTTATACAGTTTTATATATCTACATATCGCTCCTTTATTGCAACATAGTCATATCTCATATTGTTAACAGTACTACCTTTTGTATTGTGGCAAAAAATTATTCAAATTGTTTTTAAACTGTTTCCTTCAGGCGATGTTTTCTAAAAAAAATTTTTATGACTGGTATGGAAACTAAAAATTTGATATGGTTTTTCTCGAAAGAAGCTTTTTCTAGTTATGACTATGTTGCAATAAAGGAGCGATATGTAATAACCACTCATATGGCAAGGGTTTCGAGTGTTGCAACCATACAAACATACCAGTGAAACTAATATAAGCATGGTCAAATAGAATTGATTTTAAGATATTCAGTAGAATGTGGTCGAGAAATAGGTAGAATCCGTTTTGCTACGATAATGTGTTTTGTTATGCTCTCATATATAGGCACCCATTTTTTCTAAAATGCTATCATACTTCCATAAACATTCAATAGTTTTATTAACAGAAAATAAAAAAATTAAAGAGTATGTAAATGTATGAAGTTGGCGTTGATTTAATTATGAGCTTTATTTATTTGATAACGATTTTTTTTGAAGCTGCAGACGACAATTGTTTGTGTAAGAAATTTTTGAAAAACACTAACGCTTTTATTACGAGCCAATGTCGCTTAATATAAGACAAACATATGTATGTATATATTTACCCAATTTCGTTTATTGTCTTCGTGTTGATTTGAATTTTCAAGTACGAAGTGTATTGTACTTAAGTTAATTTCTTAAAATGTTGAAATATCATTTAAGACAACATCGAAAAATGAATACAGCCAGCGATTAATTAAGCTTTTTTTATTGCTTTAAGGAATGTCGCTTAACATACTTGTAAAAATAAAACAAGTTTTAAAATACAGTTCTGTTCCTTTTTTGGGTTCTTTTTTAAAAAATAAAAATAAAACAAATTACATGTATGTATGTACATATCATATGTATGCATATTCTCTATTTAAAAGCGGCATTCCTTTTTATACCCTTCACAAAAATGTAAAGGGTATATACATATAAGTTTGTGATTCCGTTTGTAATTTCTACAGTTTTTTTTGCGACCCTATAAAGTATATATATTCTGAATCAGAATTAATGGAAAAGTCGATTAAGCGATGTCCGTCTGTCCGTCTGTCCGCTGTTGAAATACCGTTTCTGAGAAAACCATTAGACTTAGAAACTTTTTTCTTTCACCATTCTTTTACCCCATCGATTCATGGGTTTGCTATTGAAATTCAGTAATATCGGTCCACGTATAGCTGAGATATATTCAAAATTCCGAAAAAAGCCATTTTTTTGCAGTTTTGTATGAAAATTTTTGAAAACAAAAGTTGTTCGTTTTGCTTCAAAC
The DNA here is from genome assembly GCA_914767995.1 of Thecocarcelia acutangulata. Taxonomy (NCBI): domain Eukaryota; kingdom Metazoa; phylum Arthropoda; class Insecta; order Diptera; family Tachinidae; genus Thecocarcelia; species Thecocarcelia acutangulata. The sequence goes on along the minus strand of OU612094.1, from coordinate 167,505,283 downwards.
TTCACACACTTATTAAACATGGTGACTAAAAGACAAAAAATTTTTTTTTCAGATATCGGTCCATATATACCCGAGATATAGCCCAAATCGGATTTTAATGAAAATGTCGCATAGGCGAAGCTAAATAACTTTTTTTTGCTCAAAAGTAGTTCTGGTAATAAAATAAGGTTATATAAATATGAAAAATGAAAATTTCCGATATCGGTCCTTATACCCGAGATATAGCCCAAACCGGGTTTTTCATGAAAATGTCGCGTAAGCGAACTTAAACAACTTTTTTGTGCTCAAAAGCAGTTCTGGTAATGAAATTAGGTTACATAAATATGGAAAATGGAAATTTCCGATATCGGTCCATATATACCCGAGATATAGCCTAGACCAGGGTTTTCATGAAAATGCCGCGTAAGCGAACTTAACAGCTTTTTTGTGCTCAAAAGCAGTTCTGGTAATGAAATTAGGTTACCTAAATATGGAAAATGAAAATTTCCGATATCGGTCCATATGTACTCGAGATATAGCCCAAATCGGGTTTTTCATGAAAATGTCGCGTAAGCGATCTTAAACAACTTTTTTTTGCTCAAAAGCAGTTCTGATAATGAAATAAGATTACATAAATATGAAAAATGAAAATTTCCGATATCGGTCCATATATACCCGAGATATAGCCTAGACCGGGTTTTACATAAAACTGTCGCGTAAGCAAACTAAAACAACATTTTTGTGCTCAAAAGCAGTTCTAGTAATGAAATGAAGTTATATAAATATGAAAAATGAAAACTTCCAATATCGGTCCATATATACCCGAGATATAGCCTAGAACGGGTTTTTCATGAAAATGCCGCGTCAGCGAAACTAAACAACTTTTTTTGCTTAAAAGCGGTTCTGGTAATAAAATAAGGTTATATAAATATGAAAAATGAAAATTTCCGATATCGGTCCATATATACCGCAGATATAGCCTGGAACGTGGTTTTCATGAAAATGCCGCGTAAGCGAACGTAAACAACTTTTTTTGCTTAAAAGCAGTTCTGGTAATCAAATAAGGTTATATAAGTATGGAAAATGAAAATTTCCGATATCGGTCCATATATACCCGAGATATAGCGCAAACCGGGTTTTTCATGAAAATGTCGCGTAAGCGAACTTTAACAACTATTTTTGATTAAAAACAGTTCTTGTAATAAGATGCGGTTATATAAATATGGAAGATAAAAATTTCCGATATCGGTCCATATATACCCGAGATATAGCCCAAACCGGGTTTTTCATGAAAATGTCGCGTAAGCGAACTTAACAATTTTTTTTTTGCTTAAAAACAGTTCTGGTAATAAGAAAAGGTTATATAAATATGGAAGATAAAAATTTCCGATATCGGTTCATATGTACCCGAGATATAGCCCAAATCGGGTTTTTCATGAATATGTCGCGTAAGCGAACTTAAACAACTTTTTTTTGCTCAAAAGCAGTTCTGATAATGAAATAAGATTACATAAATACGGAAAATGAAAATTTCCGATGTCGGTCCATATATACCCGAGATATAGCCCAAATCGGGTTTTTCATGAAAATGTCGCGTAAGCGAACTTAAACAACTTTTTTGTGCTCAAAAGGAGTTCTAGTAATGGAATAGGGTCATATAAATATGAAAAATGAAAATTTTCGATATCGGTCCATATATACCCGAGATATAGCCTAGACCGGGGTTTTCAAGAAAATGCCGCGTAAGCGAACATAAACAACTTTTTTGTGTTCAAAAGCAGTTCTGGTAATGAAATTAGGTTACATAAATATGGAAAATGGAAATTTCCGATATCGGTCCATATATACCCGAGATATAGCCTAAACTGCGGTTTTTCATGAAAATGTCGCGTAAGCGATCTTAAACAACTTTTTTGTGCTCAAAAGGAGTTCTGGTAATGGAATAGGGTCATATAAATATGAAAAATGAAAATTTTCGATATCGGTCCATATATACCCGAGATATAGCCTAGACCGGGGTTTTCAAGAAAATGTCGCGTAAGCGAACTTAAACAACTTTTTTGTGCTCAAAAGCAGTTCTGGTAATGAAATAGGGTCATATAAATATGAAAAATAAAAACTTTCTATATCGGGCCATATATACCCGAGATATAGCCTAGACCGGGGTTTTCATGAAAACGCAGCGTAAGCGAACTTAAACAATTTTTTCGCCTTAAAGCAGTTCTGGTAATAAAATAAGGTGATATAAATATGGAAAATGAAAGTTTTCGATATCGGCTATATCTCGGGTCGTTTTTTGCTTAAAAACAGTTCTGGTAATGAAATAGGGTCATATAAATATGGAAAAAGAAAATATCCGATATCGGTCCATATATACTCGAGATATAGCCTGAACCGATTTTTCCAATAACATTTTTTTTTGCTGAAAAGTAGTTCTTGTTATGAAAGAAGGTTACGAAAATGGAGAAAATTAAAATTTCTGATATCGGTCCATATATACCCGAGATATAGCCTAGAACGGGTTTTTCATGAAAATATCGCGTAAGCGAACTTAAACAATTTGTTGTGCTCAAAAGCAGTTCTGGTAATGATATAAGGTTATATAAATATGGAAAATTAAAATTTTCGATATCGGTCCATATATAGCCGAGATATAGCCTAAACCGATTTTTCCATTAAAAAAAAATTTTTTTTTTGCTGAAAAGCAATTCTCGTTATAAAAGAAGATTACTAAAATACAGAAAATAGAAAACTCCGATATCGGTTCATATATAACCGAGCATATTTAGGTCACATTTTTAATATACTATACATATTCGTGACTATCGTGAAGGGTATTTTAGATTCGGCCCAGCCGAATATACTACACTCTTACTTGTTGATATACTAAAATTGAGGTTGTCAAAATATATTTTTAGTTAAATAAATTAACTTTAATACTTATTTTGTTATAAAATTTTGCAAACAATTTAAATGTTTTTTTTTTTCATAAAAAACGTTTTTTTCTTTGTTTTATTTTTATATATGTATACATACCATATATATGTGTATATTAAGATTACAACACAGCTCAAAAGAAAAGAAAAATTAACGGTTCTTGGAATTTTCGCACGTTTACTTCTTTTTTTTTTTTGAACAGCGTTTTATTGCAGTTTATTTTTATTGCTGCAGGTGGTACTTTATCTAACCTTTTATTCTGTTTTACTCAGCTTTTCCCTGATTATACATATTGACTAGTAAAGCAACACTTTCGATAACAATCCGTATGGAGCAGTCGTATGTGGTGTTTACTGGACACAAATGAGTTATACGTCTAGGAAATTTATATGAAATACACTTAAAGTATTGAGTATATTTCTATAAATTTTCTAGACGTATCACTCATTTGTGTTCCATAAACACCATAATAATTTTTAATCAATATTATTTGCACTAGTTTATATTCAAATTAATTCTTTGTTATTAATACGCACATATGTATATAAACATATATGCCATCGACAGATCGGACTCCGATTTCAACGATTCAAACGCAGGCTACGCTGTTGAAAGTTATATTCTGACTGGAGTTACTTTTAAATTAATTCATATATTTATACCACCTAACCCGACCAAAAATGGAATACAAGTTTAATGTTTGGGCCGAGCTATTTTGGGATTAGTCGACCGAGTGCAAGAGAGAGAGAGAGAGAGAGAGAGAGCGAAGAAGCTTATCGGGGGCAGCAGGGCATCCAACTCTATTGACTTATTGGAGCATCGCCGCAGTGTGGAGTGTGTTACTCTGCTTTATCGCCACTACAATGGATTTTCCTCTAATGAGATTAGGTAGGTATCTTGTTACTGAAACCCACATATTTCTATGTAATACAACTACATTGTCTGTAGGTCATCCATTTCCTATCGATTTCCCATTGAACCGCACATTGAACGCAATTCGTTCTTCAGCCACAAGCACGACTCCCCCTTTCCTCCTCCACGTAATCTTTTTTCCTAGTTTGGGCACAATGCACTGCACTGCAGGGGGGTCAGCCCCTGAGTACTGGTTCAAGAAAAAAATAAAATAAAATAAAAAGAAAAATAATAATAATACTAAAATATGAAACAACAACCCATAAATAATATCAAATAGTGTATTTTCATGGATATAACGATGTTTCGATATTTGAAACTCTTTTTGAGTTGCCCATCAAGAGGTACGTTCAAACTGGAGGCTAATAGCGCTGCAAACTATATTGGTCTACGTCAGGGGTACCCAAAAATTCTTTATGGAAGAGCAAACTCCAATACATTTAGCGAAAAACTACTTTTATTCAATATTTTTTGTTGTAAAAAACAAAACATGTTTACAAAATTTACACTGATAATCGCTGTCATCAATGTTTACCAGCAAAGCATGCGAAAGTGTTGCTGCTTTGCTCTTGTGTTTGTGAAGTGAAGAACGACAAAATATATATAAGACAAACAGTGTATTTTTAAAGATACAACCAGGTTTCGATATTTGAAACTCTTTTTGAGTTACCCATCAAGAGGTACACTCAAACTGGATATTAATAACGCTGCAAATAATAGTGGTCTACGTCAGGGGTGCCCAATACACTTAACGAAAAACTACTTTTATTTTATATTTTCCGTTGTAAGAAGCAAAACATATTTACAAAATTTACACTGATAATCGCTGTCGTCAAAGCATGCGAAAGTGTTGTTGCTTTGCTCTTGTGTGTGTGCAGTGAAGCAGTGTTGGGCAAAATCTTTCATTTGTGTGAATCTTTCATTTTCTTTCAGAAAGGTTAACTAAATTAATTCATTATTTTCTTTCATCTTTTTGCTTGCCAAACATTTTAGAATGAATGAAAATGTTTGAATTATGTGTGTCAGATGGCAGCATAACGAGTTATTATACGAGTATAGCAAAACGGCATTATTTGTTTGTATCACATTTTGTTTAAACGTAATATATAAAAAAATAAAAAATTGATTTGAAAATTATAAAATATAATAATATTATACATATATAAAATTGATTTAAATTTAAAAGCACAAAATAAAACTAATAACTGATTTTGAATGTTTACGGGTGAGAGAATCATTCAGTTGAATAACTTCATTCATGAATGAAACGTTGTGGCAACGCCGATTAATTCATTCATGAACGACGCAAGACTACGGTGAAGAACGACAAAAAATATATATAAGACAAAGTTGTTTGTGTATTTTTCATTGCTAGAGCTGAGTGAACTATGTGTGTATTAAAGAGCACAGTCCTATAGTTAAGCGCTTTTGAAACAAACTATGCCCTATGCAATGTAGATATGGACTATGTAATTACAACATTGCCCTATGCAATGCAGGCTTGGAGCATATCATTGTTAAACAAGAGTTTGTATATTAGTCGATAACTGTTCGCTTTTAAACGATTGGTTTTTTCCTTTCTTTAATGGAATTTTATTTATAAATTTATTTATTTATAAACAGTTTGTTTTTAATGTTTCCTAGCTGTCTATATATTGACACTTTACAGGAGCTACCCCAATCATCAGTAGACTTGGAAACCTTTGTATGGTATTCTGGTATCAATATTAGAAGCTAATAAAGGGAATAAAATTAATAGTTTTTATTTATTCATAAATAAAATAAGATAAAAATAAATAAATAAAAAAATTCGAAGTTAAGCATATTCTTATATATATGGAGTAGTATTAGCTAGTATATTACAAAATACTATTTTGTGGTGTACCATAGAGTAGTGATATGGAGTATTATTGTCACTAACCTTCTGGAATAGTGACACGGAGTAGTTTTGAGGCTACTCTTATGTAATGCAATGCTAGAATATATGTGGTCCAGCTATAGGGCAACGTAATGTTAAAAAGACCAAGGTTTGCCATACAATCCGCTTAGTTTTAGGTTACTCCTGGTCCGTTGTGAGCCATTCTTTACACGCATGCCACTGGCATTTTTTGCGAGCGATTCGTAATTTCTGTTTTTTAACTTCAGTTCAAGTTTTCTTTATTTTTTTATTCCTGCTACGAGTATTATTTAAAATTTCTTTAAAGTGCGCATAAAACGGCTTCAACGTTCTAATTTTTTATATACGAGTATATGGAGGAAAATTCAGAATTTAGTACGTTACTTCTTGGCATTTATAATAACTTCGACAATATTATAACGTATGTAAAAAGCCACCAGTAGTAATGCACGTACACACTTATGTATGTATGCTCCAATATACTTTATTTTTTGCAAAATAACTCATAATAATGCGACAATTTGAAATGCAGGTGCAAAAATGAATAAAATTTAAACGAATTTTTTAAGATTAGAATATTTTGCTGCAAATGTTTATTTTTTTGTGTTCATGAACGAGCGAAGTAAATGTACGAATAAAAATAACAATAATCTGAAACCCTCCCTCATAAATTTAAATTGTATTGTAGATGTTTACAGTTTGTTGTAGTTGTTTTATTTTTTTGTTATCATGATATGCTGCATTAATTTTTGCTAATTTTTCTTACCAAATTAAAACCGCTCAGCACATAAACAAAAAAGAAAAATCATGAAAAATGTAAATTAGTTTTTTGTAATAACTTTTCCCTTTTAGCAAACACCTTTAAAAGTGTTGAAACCAGAGTTTAAAGTGATTGCAATGTTTCAAAAATAATATTGCAGTAATGCAAACTAATATTAATATGTATATGTAGTTTTCTCAAAAAATATTATTTATTTTTCAATTTCAATTTTATTTCCTTCAAAGTATTATCCGCATCAAATACTCTGCAATCACATGATTACCCAATTTTTCACAAATTTGAATGCGGCAAGAGTGTGAGAAACGATTTTGTGGCCCATATCAGTCACACAATGGTTCTAAATTGCGACAATACCACGAACCAGCTGTTGCACTAGCTTTTAATTTGCTGTGTAGTGGTTCAAAATTAGCGCCAACAAAAAAAAAAAAAAAAAAGGAAAAGACATTGCAAAAGAAAGTATTTCTTTCAGAAATTAAATAACTTAAGCTGGATTCACCCATTGTTTCCGAACAAAATTTTTGTCTGAACAAAAATTTTTTACTGAGAGTTTTCTGCAGCACGATTCACCCATTGCAAAAAAATGTTCAGGAAAATAAGAGCTGCCTATACTACAATCATATACTACAATCATACACTTTGTAAGTTAAGATTTATTGAACATAAAGAGTTGCACACACCATTGAGAAGATGTAATGTGGTAGGCACTTCCTCTGCCGATGCCCGGTTCTCTGTTCTAAGAGCGCGTTGTATCTAGGCTGACCGATGCTGCACTGGTTAGCGAAATGCGCAGTGAACGGACGGATTCCTTTATCCGGCTTTCGCATTGGTTTGGATTTGAACCGTCGGGGGAAGTGTAATTCTCATAGGCTGCACTTCTCCCTCAAGCAACACAACGGGTCCAAGAAAAGAACCCAAGTGGGCTGGTTTCATGAAACTGTATAACCTTATAACCTAACCTAATCTAATGTGGTAGGCAGTGTTCGTCGCTGGAACGCCGTTCTTTCATAGGTCTCTTCATTTTTGGGAAAAGAAAAAGTCGCAATGGGCCATATCTGGCGAAAAAGGTGGCTGACGCATGATTACCGTATTTTTTTCAGTCAAAAGATTACATACAAACAATGTTGATCGAGCATTTTTCCATTTCTTTCCACAATAGAAAATCGCTGAACAAGCAAACTAACGTTTACTTTTTACAAACTATGTAACATATGGTTTAAAAGGAAAAATAGTTACATGTTGATATATATAAATTCTCCTGTAAAGTAGAATACCAATTATGTTATTTGGGTCTGTCTACATATGACCAACGATATGTATACTCGTACATGCATCACAAAAACTATTATAGTATAAAGTATATTTTAAATAAATAATAGATTTTTCTCATTGGTACTATTGCTTTTAATTTGTGCATAGTTAAGCAAAAAGCACGGTCAATCATCTATTAACTGTGGTGCCTCGATGGCTGATTTGGTATTCGACCAACAGTCTCGAGGTCGCAGGTTCGATTCCTGTCTCAGACCCTGGGTTTTACTGCAGACAAGCAAAAAAGGTTCGCAGTTTTTGTATTTGTTTTAAATAAATCATAAAAAAATATTTACGGTATGCAAAGTGTGGTCATAAGGACATAAGTCTTAAATTTTTTTTTTTACCAGTAAAAATTATAAACAGCTTGTTTTCTATGTTTCCCAGCTATCTATATGTCGACATTTCATAGGAACTACCCTAATCATCAGTAGACTTTGGAAACTTTTGAAAAATATTCTCAAACATTCAACTTTATATCCCAACAATCTAAATAAATTGCTGAGAATTTAAAAAGAAAAATGCTCTAATAATATCCGTCAAAACACAAAAAACAAGCTTTTCTATTTATAAACGTCTCTAACATTTCTTTACACCTTTCAAACAAATGAACAACCGTTGGTTGCTACGATTTGCTTTTTGAAAGTATCGAAAAGCAGAGAACAAAAATTCAAACAATTAAGTTTTTTATTCGCTATTTAAGCTTCTAACATTTATACCAGTAAAAATTATAAACAGCTTGTTTTTTTTGTCGCCTTTGAATTTTTTCGATGTTCGAAGTCTTAAAATAATAGCATGAACAAAAACATAACTTTTGTGAGCATGATGTTATAATTTAGTGTGATATAAAGTCCGGTGAGATGTTTACGGTTTAAAATATTAAAACGTTATGCGTGGTATGACATCGATTGAATCTCCCAATTACTTTTGACCAAAAACACATATTTAGTAGATGATAATGAGAGGCAAAGAATGGATAATAGAGAGCGTAAATGAAAACAAGCACTATTCCCCTTAATATAATATTGGGTAATCGAGGTATAAATGTATTTGATTCATTATTGGCATGAACTTTAAAGCAAATGTTGTAACTTCGAGGCACGTGTGTATATCTTTTTTATTAAAGATCTACATATTTATCTTGCGATTAACCGCTAGTAACTTTAGTTATGTAAATATCACTCTTTTAAATATTTTATTTTTATGTGAGCAATTATTTATTTTTAAGAAAGGGTGTTGAAATATTTGAGTTACGTAAAATATTATGTGTAGTTAACAATACACGTTTTTTTTTGTTTTATAATAAACTTTTAAACATTAACACGATGTTTCCATATCACAAGCAAACGAATTGGCAAGAAAATTTATATGAAAAAAACTAATGATTTAAGTGATACCTATGCAAAATTTTTTGACAAGTCTCTTGCTTGCGTTGTGAAAACATCATATAAGTGCCAAAGAAGGACTTGTCACAAAATCTTGTAGCCAAGTCCTCTTAAGGCCTTGCTACACTATCATACACGATCGTGCGATCTACTAAATAAAGCATGTGTGCTGAAAAAGTACTAAAAAAACAACCGTGCGACAGAGTTTTTGAAAAATCGTGCGATTTGAAAAATTTTATGAAACTTTTCAAAACATTATAGTTCAGTGTGGTATATATTGTGAATAATATGAAAATATTGTTGGTGCCTGGAGGAAAAAATTTAAGTAATATAAAATTATTATGTTAATAAAAGTTTTTAATTGTTTAATTGTGTATATAAATTATTTCAATCATACTTGTATAATAGTGTGGCCTACAACGCCATTTTGAAACGATTATTTCAAGTGGGCCAGACCTTTGAAACAGTTTCCTGTGAATGAATCGTACGATCGTGTAGGATAGTGAATCAGGGTCTTTAGCGAGCACTTTTTTGCTACACTTGGCTTTGAATATTGTCTTTATAGGAGTTAACCGTCAATGCATTTTTAGCTAATACATTTCGCAATGAATATTTCTACGCATTAGCTGAATGATAACATAGAGTTTTATAGCATGAAAGTTCCCTAAGAAAAGTTCAACAAAAATGGGAATATCTCGAACCTACAATATTAGATATAGCCTACTTTTCCAAGATTTAAGTTGGACGAGGATACGAAGTCATTATTGTACGTATTTTGAAAATACCTAATAAAACACATCTTATATAGACAACCCTGTAAGAAATTTAACTTCTTGCCTTTGCATCTTATGTGTTTGTTTTTGTTATTGTTTTTTAAATGTTGCATGTTATGTCGTTGTAATTTTGTTTTATTTTACTTTTTATGCTGCTTTTGTTGTTATTAAACACAACAATAATGAGCATTTATTTATTTTGTGGGTTATCTGATGCTGTTTGTGTTTTTTGAATATTTTGTTTTTCTAATTTTTTTGCATTTTTTCATTTCCATGGCCGTTGTGTGCAATATTGATTTTACTCGTATTTAGAATTTAAAATTTTCAAGTTTTTTTTTCAAGGAGTGGCGGAGCAATTTATAAATGTTTGGAAGTGTTTTAAATTTAGAGTCTTTAGTGTTTGTACAACCCGTATTTTGTGTGATAATTTATTTTAAATATTCATATTTTTATCAGTTATAGTTATAAGGGAAATCATGAGTTCTCTTTACGATTATGTCATTTTAAATTAGAGGGTTTCGAGGTCACACAAAAATGTAAAAGTGTATAGTGTACGTTTGTTATCATAAGTACATACATATATGTATGTATAAAATGCATACATATGTTTGAAAAAGTTAACACTATTATCGACTTGGGATTCCTCCTTGATCATAAACTTGATTTTCGAGATCACATTGCGCTAACTGTTAACAAGGCTTGTGGAGTTCTTGGATTTATGAAACGATGGTCTAAAGAATTTTCAGAGCCTTACATTACAAAGCAACTTTATATTTCCTTGGTTCGCCCTACTCTTGAATATGGATCAATTATATGGGATCCTTACTTCACAATTTCTTATTTTCTGTCTACGGGGTCTTGGATGGAACTCATATGTGCTGCCATCATATGAAAGTAGGCTTGGACTCATTAAATTACCAACTTTGAAAAGTCGTCGAAGCATTCTTAATATCTCTTTCCTCCTTGGATTGATTCGCGGTGAAGTCGATTCAAAGTTTCTGCTGAGCAGAATAAATTTCTGTGTACCAACAAGAGCAACTCGTAACTATCAACTACTTAGCCTTGATTATCACAGGGCCGTCTATGTTAACAATGATCCTTTTCGTCGCATATGTGAAATATTTAACAAGTTTTATCATATTATAGATATCTCTGAATCTAATGATGTTCTAAAACGAAAAATAGTTTTGTACTTAAATACGTAATTGTACTGCTTTATATTTTTTCTTTAGTCTGTAAGGACTTATAGTCTATAGACTTAAATAAAAAAATAAAAAAAATATCTATGAATATATATATATATATATATATATATATATATATATATATATATATATATATATATATATATATATATATATATATATATATATATATATATATATATATATATGTATATATATATATATATATATATATATATATATATATATATATATATATATATATATATATATATATATATATATATATATATATATATACATATATATATATATATATGTATAAATATATTTTTATTCATTACCACCTCGTCCTTTTTTAAGAAACAAAAGTTTTTTTGTTTTAGTTTCTCTGAACGTAACAGTATCACAACATATACTCGAGGATTATCATCACCCGACATACGGCTGTTTTGTTTACTGATATATCCATTCAAACAAAAGTGAGCTTCATCGCTAATGGATATAGTGTATGATAAGTTTCTAAAATAAATCATGTTTTTCAAAATAAAATTGCTCTTTTTGGAAGAGTTGTTCAAACGTGTTATTCAAACTATTCATGTTAAAATGTAAAACCAAACTAAACACAAATCACTTAAGGCCCGATCAGACTATTATACAAGTATAAATACTTTCATTCCATTTTGTGAGATTAAAGTCTAAACACATTTCTTGCGATTGCCAAAAAGTCTAACGTAAATTAGATTTTGCATTCACACCATCACAATTGATATAAACCAACAAATTTGAGTAGAAAAGAAAACAGCTGTTCATTTTTTTTTACAAAACAATAAATTTTAATTGTTTTATCGTGTTTAAGTTTGATTTAACTTCCTAAAAATTGGAAAAAATTTGTTCGTGATAAAAATGTAGTGATGAACATTTTTAAAGAAGAAATGAAATAATAAAACTAACAAATTTGAAAAGTGATAAGGAGAAAAAAATATGTTTTTAGGAGTTATGGCAATCATATGCATATCTATTTATATAATTACGTATATAAGTACATATGCATGTGCGTACTTGTATTTTTTGGATTTTAAGTATTTTAAGTGTGTAAAATTTTTCAACGTTTTTCAGCAAATATATGTGCCAACATAAAACTTTTCACGGCGTCAGGTGCGCTATTTGTCGTAGGCGATAGACGTGCAGGCGCGTGAAATTCTTCAACAGTTAAAATAATAATTATTTAAAACAGATCCATATTCAATAGCACAAAACTATTTTATGTTCCACATATAAAATGAGCAAAATACATTTATAAATGACAGCTAGATTCCATATTTAGAGCTTTTTTATAACGACAAAAAATACTATCAGTGACGGCATCCAACCGGCTACGAAATAGCTGACTACTCAATTTTTAAACAGCTGGTTTGCTAAAAAACACAACCCTGATCCAATGAAAAGTACTATCGTTTAGAAAAGTTTTAAAAAGCGACAAAGTCGTATGGGATGTCAATTTTTTATCGTATTATTTTTCGCAAGTATGATGGATTGCATTCAGACTATAAGACTTGCACGTATTATTTGAATTTTTGACAAGTATTAATACACAATATAATAGTCTGAACTGGGCTTTAACAGATGAAAAATTGGCTTGCGCTAGAACTGAAGTTTTTGGTTATTTCTAATCAAAATTGGTAATATTTTGCTTTAATGTAGAAATGCAAATATTGTTTTCCGATAATCTACACGTATAAATTGTAATAGACAACTAGGAAAAACAAAAAAAAAAGCTAAAGGCGGTTTTAGTGCACGATTTTTTTTTTTTTTTTTTTGTGATTTGGATTCTCTAATTCTTATTTTGTGGGTTTTGATAAAAAAAATGCATTAGTCGAAAACCTATGACTGGGTTTAAGGTTGGGTGAAACGACAGAAAATCCACAAAAAACTTTATAACTGTCTTTGTGTCGCTCTTAGGGGGTAAAATGTAAGATGAAGCCCCACTAATATTTCTCCTTCTACATTTCTTGCGAAAATATCTATCCCGTAACTACCCTCCTTAAGGGGATAACATACAAAATATTAGTTTTTAACATATTAGCGTCAACCGCCCTGACTCCAAAAGGAGCCAACTTCCAATATTTTTGTGAACACAACATTTTTGTAGACTATACCTAGCTTTTATTTTCAATCAAAACATATAATCAATGTTCATATATTTTGATTGATATAAATATTAATAGCTAGTAAATCAAATAATAATGAACTCAATTATTTTTTAATTTAACATCACTTGAAGTAATTATTTCTTCGTTTCTGAGCATAAAAGTTTTTTTTGCTTTTTTTTTTTATTATTAACTGTCATCATTACAAATAAAATATTAAAATATTTATAATAAATACACTTTTCGGGATCTTACTTAAGTAGATTTATTGTTTAAAAATATCTATTGTTTATAATTTACATTAATGCAATGTTAGGAAAAAAATATAGGGGACAACCTAGTGAAGATTTAAAGAAATTCTAAATTAATCCTTCTATCAGCTTCATCACTGAAGTTGAAGAAGAAATTAAAATTACAAATTCCTTATTATATCATAATTTAAAGCTTTATTTCGTATTTCAAATCTTTGTGTTGAATTAGATGATTTAAACAAATTTTCTTGAAAATTTTGATGCAATCTACTTGTTGAGTATCATCTAGGTAAATTAAAAATGATTTTTAAATTTTTGTTTTGGATTATTTGTAGCTTCTTGAGATGGGTTTTGGCACATCTATTTGATCAAATTTGACATCCATATGTCATAATAGGCCGTATGCACATTTTGTGCAATAATATTTTATTTTTATGATTCAATGTTGATTTTCGATTTAATAATGGGAAAAGGGCTCCTCCACATTTAATTGCCTTTTCACAGGTTTTTAGAACATGATGTCTGAAAGTCAGTTTTTTGTCCAACTCAATTCCAAGATATTTAATGGTATCCAGAAGAGGAATTTCAGCTCCTTCTACAGATAGTGGTATTGAGGGTATCCTTTTCGGAGATTTATTGAAAGAAAATATTATTGCCTGCGTTTTATTTTCGTTGATTTTTATTTTCCAATTTTTTAAATATTTTTGAGCATGTAAAAGACCTTTTTTCATCCTTTTGACTATGGCATTTAAAAGTTTACCTTTAGTTATAATGTCAGTATCATCTGCGTACAGTGCAACTGCCTGATCTTTAAGTATTTCGAAGTCCGATGTATGAATTGAATATAAAACTGGTGATAACACCGAACCTTGTGGAACTCCAGCTGGGATATTACGCTTGATGTAATACTCTGTATCAATATTCACTACAAAAGATCTTTCGTTCAAAACACTTTGTATTATTTTTTGTAAACATATTGGATAACCGAAATTATGGAGTTTAAAAATTAATACGTTGTGCCATATAGAGTCAAAGGCTTTTTCTATGTCTAACAGGACTATCCCAGTACTTTTTCGGTTACTTTTGTTATTTGAGATAAAGTTTACAATTCTCTTAACTTGATGCACTGTTGAATGATCTTTTCTAAAACCAAATTGCTTGATTATCAAAACGCATTTTCGTCTTTGATCAATAAATATATTTTGAAGATATTAGTATATGCGAGTAAGTATATAAAGGTATTAATAAAGATCGCTACTTAAAAATAAATTACGTTCACTTCACTTCACCAATACAATAAATACGTTGTTTCGTACTTTAAATTTATTTAAACAATAAAAAAATAATACAACAACATCTCTGGCATTTCCGTTCGAGCCATCACACGAAAAAGCAAAACACTTTAAAGGGAAATACGACTGAAATGCTAAAATTTCAACAACAAAAACTGCTTCATTTAACTGTTTCTGTTCCCTGTAATTAAGTTAAGTGTTAATTTAAGTGAAATTCCACAAACCACTGTAGATAGCTACATATGTGTGTTTGTATATATGAGCATACACGATGTAAATTTACTTATATTTCGAGCTATTCCCAGTACAAAAATGTTAGCTGCTACAATTATTTGCTACTCGTAACTTCATTGAATTGTTTGTTTATTAAATTTTATAAATCATTAAGAATCACGTTTTTCAATAATTTTGTTTTCATTAAGTACTATTTTATCTTAAAAGTTATTTTATTGTATAAAAATTAATTACGACTAGTAAACTATAAATTTTAAGGTCAACATCAGTTTATGTGTTTAAAAAACTTTTGAAAAAACTATTCCAAAATTTTAAAATTATCTTTGCGATAAGCGTTATCAGTACAAACGGAATTCCGGTAGCTTTACATTTTAGTATTCTAAAAACAAGTTTTAGCTTATTAATTACATAAACATACATACAAATAGGCTGAAATACATACATATACAGTGAAACCTCTGACTACGCGACGGTGATTTTTGTCAATTATGCATTCTTATTCTTTTTCCCCAAATTCACAACGACGTTAGCGCTCTCTCTCTCTTTCTCTCAATGATGATGTGTCTGATTTCTGATTCCCAAAAATCAAAAATTTGTTCGTTACAAGCCACCAGAATAAAAAATTGCCTGATGAGTTAGTCATTCACGTTTAAAGTCAGGCAAGCATTGTCGAAAATTTATGATCTTAATATTTATGTTTTGATGAAAAATGATGATGCGCTTAACTTTTTTTTGTTTTATCATAAAAACTCTTATTAATAGAAAAACCAAAGAAATTTTATTTTAAGTCCCGTTATAAAATACATAAGAATAACAAAATGAGAAAAAGTAAATTCTCTGTCTCACATTGAAAGTCGGGCACTTAATGTTTTGTACAATGAAAAAGTGAAATATACCGTTATTTCCACTTTTTTCTTCTAAAGCGAACGGCTTGTTTTTGCTCGTCAATATATGACCAAAGATTTTGATTTCTGGAGTACCGTAAGTTAGAACAGACATAAAAATTTAATTAGGCTTATTATTAATATTTAGGTATTGTTTACTGACGAAAGTAAATTTAACTTATTTGGGTGCGATGGAAGAGGCAAAGTATGGCGCAAATCAAACAAAGAGATGGAAGGCAAGAATTTAAGAAAAACAGTAAAGCACGGTGGTGGATCGGTTATGGTTTGGGGATGCATGGCAGCCTCAGGAGTTGGAAATTTGCATTTCATTGACGGTGTTATGAATAAGAATGTTTATTTAAATATTTTGAGAAAAAATTTAAAAGAAAGCGTAAAAAAACTCGGCATTGAAACTAATTTCCAATTTTACCAGGACAATGATCCTAAACATTCAGCATATGATGTAAAGAATTGGCTGCTCTATAACTGTCCGAAGGTTATTACAACCCCTGCACAAAGTCCGGACCTCAATGTTATTGAACATTTGTGGGACGAATTAGGCCGCCGGATGCAGGACAGGCAGTGTACTTCAATTCCACAACTAAAGAATGCCTTACAGGAAGAGTGGAATAATATAAGTCCTGAGGTTTGCAAAAAATTAGTGGAAAAGAAGTTTTGTGATAAAATAAACAAAATTAAAACGAATTTTTCTTCCGTCAGCTTATAAATATTGGGATTAAAAGTTTTTTCATGTATCTGCCCGACTTTAAATGTGAGTGACTGTATAAAAGTTTCATAATTGAGCCAGATGATGTTACGATTGACTGGTTTGGTAATTTCCTAGATTCTTAGACAGCGTTTATTTATTATTATTTTTTTTTGATAGAATAGATGAGAATGAAATCATACTGGTGTTTAGTATAATAAAGTCTTCAGCAAATTGCACTGATGGATTATCTCCTTGCTTTTTGAGCTTGATGTTTCCTCGCATAATCTGTTATCTTAAGCATATTTACAACACAATTTCAATGGTATCAAGGTTTCCGGGAGATTGAAAAACTGCCAAGGTAACATCTCTGCCTAAAGGCTAATTAATATTGAGTTCATTATTTCGTGCGAAATTCTTTCAAATTGCATACAAAAGTGTGCGAATTAAGTTTAGAAATGTAGTACTAAGTTTTAAAAGCGGAAAACACGCAAAATGTATCTGCAATGTGTTTTAATTTAAAATTGTTTCTGGGGCTGTTTGTTTTTCAGCTGCGAAATAACATAAGCAAAGCTTTTCTCGCAAATTAAAAATGAAACATGAATAAGAGAAAAATAGAAAACATTGAGTACATATCAATTTTTCCGTACGAAATAAGTAATGTTGCTGAAAATTTTTCGCACATTCAATCTCAATACTAGGCTTAAGGTAAAAAATCGTACTAATTGCGGTGATTGCAGATCAATTGGTATTTTACCAATTTTAGGAAAAATTTTTGAAAACAAACTCCACAACAGAATTATAGATTACCTGAATATGGTTCGATTAATATCACCATTTCCATCAGGTTTTCGAACTCATTATGACACATCTTCGCTTGTCATGAGCTTAGTTGAGAATATTAGGAAATATGTATATATATGTTGGTTGTGGAGCTATTACTATTTTTCTGCATTTTGCTAAAGCTTTTAATTCTATTTCTCACCGAAAACCTATGGTAAAAATGTGTAATGAACTTTATTTTGCTTCTGCTGCCTGTAAACTTATTTTTTCATTTTGGCATAATAGGCAACAGTTTATACAAATAGATAGAAGAAGATCAGTCTTAATGACGAAAGTCATCAGAGAATTTTGTCATGTATTGAATATCATAAATGCTACAACCGTTGTGACATCAATTCCATAACTTGTTATTAATAATTATAATAAATCTAATCTTGTTTATGAGATTTCTACATCAAATTGTGATTCTATTGACTTCATTTAGTCATTTCTTCGATATTAGATTATCATTGCATTGTTCACAAGCTTGCATCACACGTTTTGTTTTTTTATTTTGGGCCAGTACTCTGAGAATGACCCCTATAAACGCAGTACATTGTACTGGAACTAGGAAAGTAGATTATGATGAGGAGGGAAGAGCGAGTAGTGTTTGTGGACATGGGACATGAGCAACAACAACGCCAAAGACCAAAACAGACTCTATTACAGCACTTAAAATTTTGAAATTAAATTAGTTAAAATTGAGCAGTGCCCAGTGTATTTACCTTTCACACTGCTCAAGCTAACAAAATTGAGTTCAACAAAGACAAACTACTGATGTAATGGTGTTGATATCACAGCAATGAAAAATGGCATGGAGTCACATATAATGTTAAAATATATCACTGCTATGACGGGTTTTCCACTAGTGTGTAATCCATCCACAGCTACCAAAGTTATTAATTTCTAATTTTAAGTAATTACGGAATACAAAAATGCATTAGGCGTGCAACTTTGCTACTGTCGTTTTGCAATAGATAGTTGTAATGGTAAGTGATCAGCGTTGTCAACTTTGAAATTTAATAACGCACCAAAATGGGGGGAAAAAGCGCGTTATTTCAACAAAAACGCACCAAATTTTTAATATTTCTTTTAATTTTTAAAAACCAATTTTGTGTTATAAAGAATATAATATTTTTATATTGAAAAACACGACAATTAAACAGCCTTTTCGTCCAATAGCTAGAATTCGTGTTTGTCAAACATGGCCTCTAATGCGATTATGTTAATATTATTAAGACAATATTATCTTTACAATAATTATAACGATATTTTATCAAATTTATTATTCAGCGATATTATTTAATTATATTCGCTCTCGATCGAAATCAGATATTAGTTTTTCTGCCTATTATCCTGTACACAAAAATACAGCTGCTTACCGTTGTTAAAATCATATTGCAGGAGCATACTACAATCGTTATTGCAGGGAATGAAATATGTCGAAGAAATTTACGATTATCGGATCATTACAAATTACAGAATGGCACTGCAAGCCATCAAAATCTAGTAACAGCAATTCTGTCAAAAATAAATATAATACAATATAAATTTCATTCGTTTTTTCGTAAGCGAACAGTGGAAATTAGTTGGCTGGGTGTCTTAAAAAGAATTGAAATATACGAACATTTGCTAGAATTATAACAAATAAAAGATGAAGTTTACCATACATAATATGCTAACGTTTTGGAAAAATTTAATTTTGTTAATAATTTAATGATTTATCACTTACTAAAACATCTACAAATTCGCGCGGCATAATAAATACGAACTCCAATATCTGTGTTTGCCTTTATTGTAATATTTGACCAACCTGGCTTGATCGTTTGATATCAAAACACGGTCTAGAAGCAGCAAATTTTATAAAGCTAAATGTTTCTTTTTCTTTCACGAATATGTATAACACAGCAAGATTGTCTTAAAATGTGCATATAATAAGGTGGGGTTTTCACATTATAACTTCATATTCTAGTTGTGCTCTGCAAAATGATGTGTAAACCTGTTGGGCACTTGAATAAGCTTTCTTATATAAAAACAAAAAGTTGAGTTGAATTTGGTTTGGTGCCACCGAAATATGAAAAGTGCACCGAAAATGTAAAAAAAAACCCGACTAAAAAATTTTTCGCACACATAATTTTAAAAACCACCAAAAACGGTGCGAAACGCACCGAGTTGACAACACTGTAAGTGATAGTCGAAACAAACTTAGGTATTTTTAAACATAACACCATCGATATACTCGTATTAGTCCATCTATGTCTGCATCATAAAATTATTATCGATTTTGCGGGAGGTTGTAAATTTTCTGCTGTAATATGAAGAAATCTGCGGCTGAGGCTCATCGAATGCTCTCAAATACCTGGTGAGGCCGCTATTAGTGAAAGAACGTGCCGAGAGTGGTTAAAACGCTTCAAAAACGAAAGGGAGAAGGTTCGGAATTGTGGCATTGCCTGATAAAGTTTCGTGCCAAACGCAAGAAAAATACTTTCAGTCATTAATGGACAACGAATCATAGATGTATGACCAGTTTTTTACTATACAAGTAAAGCCTCGAATTTCGAAAGAAAGGGCAGAAGCAAATTTGTACACCTATTACTTAAAAGCCTTATTGAATAATTAATAGATTGTAAGAAGCTTAATCTAGCATATTCATATTACAAAAACTTTTTTAATGTTAATAATCAGATATAAGAGTTTTTACTACATGTCAGGTTTGCCAGTTTGAAAAGCGATTTAAAAGGAAATCTCGATTTCCTAATTTTTTTTTTTTAAGATTTATGTATTTGAACATGATGAACGCCATCCTGGAATTACCTTTTTTATATAATATTATTTTTATTTTAAGCCTCAAAAAAACACTTTTATCCATAAATTAAAACTGGGCTAAAATTTAAATTATCAAACACACACTTTCACACTTAAGTAAAATAATAAAAGAATGAGTCATACATAAAATAGAAGATCGAACGAACGAACAAACGTCTTTTTATTTTTAGTTTAAAAAACTTACTATGATCGTCGTTAAATGATCTAATATTCATAATGATTGCAAAGTTTTTTAATATTATTCTTCCATATTAATTTGTTTGACATCAACAACTAAAGTGCGCTGCTAAATGATAAACGATCACTCAAAGAAGAAAAATATATGAAAATTAAATAATTGAATGGTCGGTCCTTAAATACGTATTTATCATTTCTAAGAGACACTGGGCGCAGTTTTCAGAAATGAAGTATTTATTACTGACTGTATATGCGTAAGAAATAATTTTCACAGTATTTAATTTTTTGCGTCGCTTAATCAAATGACGTCAAACAATTTTTTTCAACCCTTTTTCTTTACATATATGACATATTTTTTCTTAAAAACTAATGAGTAAACATGATTTATAATTTTTAGAATTATTGAACGAGATTGTAAATGCTAACCTAAAAAGGATCTTTGATCAAAAGCTTTTTTAAGCAAACAGTTGATAAAAAATATTGTAAAAATAGGAAAAAAAAGTTATAGCTTATAGTATGTACGAGTATTATAAATAAATGAAAGATTTTTCTCATTGGTACTGTTGCTTTTAAACTTTACATGGTTAAGCAAATAGCACGGTCAATCATATATTAACCGTATCAACAAAATACTTATGATATTCAAAGGGTGGTCATAAGTCTTAAAATAATAGCATGAATAAAAATATGACTATTGTGAACATGATGTTATAATTTAGTGTGATGTAAATTTGAGTGTGGTGGGATGTTTACGGCTTAAAATATTAGAACTTTATGCGTGATATGAGATCGATTGACTTTCCCAATTACTTTTGACCAAAAACACATCTCTAGTAGATGATAATTAGAGGCAAAGAATAGATAATAGATAGAGTAAATGAAAATAAGCACTATTCCTCTTAATAGAATATTGGATAATCGAGGTATTAAATACATTTTTTGGCATCAACTTTAAAACAGTAAAGTGTATTATATAGGGTGTTTTTTTAAGCTAGATAGAACTTTAAATTGTAAAAAGTAACACAAAAAATTAAATTTTGATGAAACATTTTTTTTATTTGTTTCAGTATACTCTGACAAATCATCATGAATAGACTCACGCTTGAACAACGCTACGAAATTATCCAAATTTACTTTGAAAATCAGTTGGCAACTGACCCGTTGTTTTATCGCAAAATTGTGTTCAGCGATGAGGTGCATTTTTGGCTTAACGGGTTTGTTAATAAGCAAAATTGCCGCATATGGAGTGAGACCAATCCACAAGAGACCCTACAGACTCCATTACATCCAGAAAAATGCACTGTTTGGTGCGGTTTTCATGCTGGTGGCATCATCGGACCTTATTTCTTCAAAAATGAGGCCGGAGCTCGCGTTACGGTCAATGGAGATCGTTACCGCACCATGATCAATGATTTTTTGTTTGAAAATATGGATGACATTGATCCGGAGGAGATGTGGTTTCAACAGGATGGCGCTACGTGCCATACGGCGAACGCAACCATCGACTTACTGAAATCAAAATTTGGCGATAAGTTGATTTCGAGAAATGGACCTGTCAATTGGCCCCAAGGTCGTGCGATTTGACACCTCTCGATTATTTCCTGTGGGGCTACGTGAAGTCACTGGTTTATGCTGATAAACCAGCAACAATTGACGCCTTGGAGGCCAGCATTGTTCGTGTTGTTCGTGACATACGGCCAGCAGTGCTCGAAAAAGTGGCCCAAAATTGGACGTCCAGAATGCGCTTCGTCAAGAACAGCCGCGGTGCCCATATGCCCGAAATCATTTTCAAATGTTAATGTCACGTATTGATCTTTCGAATAAAGAAAAATTTTGATTACAATTTAATTTTTTGTGTTATTTTTTACAATTTCAAGTTCTATCGGGCTTAAAAAAACACCCTATATCTTTGGGAGATTACTTTGAAGGGGACTAAACAATTATTGATGAATAAATAAATACTTTTTGTAAAAATTAAAAATAACGGTTATTTTTAATCAGACTTCGTACGTATATAAATAAGCTTTCTTAAAATAATTTACAATTAATTGTTTAAAATATGATGCAAGTTAATTCACTAACAAAAATTAATTTCGGTTTGTTTTCTATGTATATATGTCGCCATTTCATAAGAGCTACCCTCATCATTTGTAGACTTTGAAACCTTTCAAAGATATTCTCAAACATTCAACTTTATATCCCAATATTTTAAATAAACTATTCAGAGTTTAAATGGAAAAATATTTTACAACCGATTCGCCGATGCCGAAAGGATAAGTTCATTCGCATTCAGGGCGAAAGAAAATTGATTTGGGTTTTTTCTAACTATAAATTTACATAAGTTCATGCGAACGAACAATAGCGGCATAGACAAACCCAAATTTATTCGAATGTGAGTGACTAGCTTTCTTTCGCATACATTTTCATTCGATATCGTTGAACAGGCTGTTATTAATTCACTCAGGAATCGCGTGCTGCTCATTTATTGTTCCAGCATAACTTACAGCCAGCTTACCAATCTAGATAGCGTGCTTTCGTTTGCAATCTAAGCGAAAGAAAATTCCCAGCAGTCCACAAGTTATTACAATTTGCAAAACATCCGATTGTAAGCGATTGTGTCAACAGAAAAAATCAAAATAAACATGTTAAGCACAACAAACAACTAGCATCCGATTCAGATTAGTATTTTTCTACTCATATTGTTAAATTAAATGTACATAAGAAGCAAAGAAGAAAAACAAATGCTAATAATATAGTTTTGAACTCATCCAATCTTCGCTTACAATGTATACAGTGTTGGATGCATCTTACGGCCTAGGCCATCGCTGTGTAAATGTAAGTAGGAATTGTATACAGATTTAGGATGTGTCACGCTTACATTGTCAGTGGTCTTAGATCGAAGATGTATGTGACAAAAATTTCACTGGGTTGATTTGGTTTCATCTAACTGTTTTCTATGCGAACGATGTGTCAAAACTCAATCAAAATACATAAGAATATGCGAGCGAATAGTAGTGAGATAGACAAACAGAAATTGATTCGAATGTGAGTGACTAGCTTTCTTTCGATATTGGTAAACTGGCTATTAGATTGTGTGGGGACTACTAAAACCCTTCAGTGAGATTTAATTGGCAGCAGGGGGATCAGTAATGCTTCCAAGATGTTTTGTCTGACTGGCCATCTTTGTACTGATTGAGGTTGAGAAGTCTGTATTTTGGCTCAAACTAAGTGCGGAATAAGACCTAAGACGCAGGAAGAAGCCATCATTAATCCTTGATAAGTAAAGTGCGCGGCTGATTTTTGAAAGTCTCTTTAGAGTCCGCTAAGTGTTATTGTATTGTAACAGATGCCTTTAATGCAAGAAACCAGAAGTGGAGGAAAGGCAGACAAGGCTTCAAACATACATAGCATTACATTCATTTTCTTTGTAAAAGTTGTATACATTTATGTATACATATTTATACATGTAATGATTTTTAGTTTTTCCATAAAAGTAAAAGTTTTGAGCTTTCAAAATTATGATAATAACCGTTCGGATTCTGTTAAGCAATCGCGAAACGTCAATTACGTTTTAGAACTTGGCATGACTTAATAAAATGTTCTCTAATATACAATATATATGTATGTTTGGATGTATGTCATAAATTGTTTGAATGATTGCTTCTTAAGCATATCTAATAATTTGTGCATGCTTAGTTTTTAAACTATTTTTATATCTCAGCAAAACAAAAACTAATCTTTATTTTGAATCTATTTCCATAATTAATTCATTTGCATAAATCTTGATATTAAAAGCTTTTGTTCAAATAATCGCTTATTTAACATTTACTTTTTAATAACAAATAAATACTTACGTATGTACAGGGTGGGCCAAAAGCCATCATGGGGTTTAAAATCTTAATCACCTTTTCGTTTATATATTTTGTTCAATTTGTTCAGATTATATCTATTGGTATAATACCTGGATTTTAGATAGTAAAGATATTCACTATTGAACAAAGAAACAGAACAATAGAGTTTTATTATGTAATTTTTGACATTGGGAAATTATTTGTCCATCGTGTTCGCCAGATTTGTTAGCATCCAACTGTTTCTCTTTGGGGTTACTTTAAGAAATGAATATATGTATGTAATCAAGCCTAAGGCAATCCTTGAAATCCTTGAACTCAAGACCAACTCTGTTGCAGAAATTTTGAAATATGTTTATAGAAAATGCTTTAAAACGAGCATATCATTGCAAAACTGAAAACGGGGGAAATTTAAGTGACATTATTATACATACCTACTAGGAGGAGAAAATTTGCATTTTTACATTTTCTAATTAAAAAAAAAAAATAAATTTAAAACTTATATATAAAGAAAAAATATATTCAATTTCCAAACTCTACCTCTTGCGGATTTTTGGCGCACCCTACATATACATACATTTGTATATACTATGTATGTTTGGTTGTACTTGCCTATATATTTATATTATTGTTAAAGAAATCTTTTATTTTTTCTCATATGTACAAACAAACATGCATACATATATAAGGTGTTTTTTTTATAGAAGTATGAAACCTTAAGTTGGCATCACTTTTCTTACCATTTGCCATTTTGTCAGCTGTTTGATATGTCACTTCAACATGTATAGCCTGACCCCTGAACAACATTTCCATATTGCACAAATTTATTTCGAAAATCATGTCTATTAGCGTATTGTTAAACTTTCTATTGTTTGAATGGATACGTCAGTACACAAAACTGCCGTGTTTGGAGTGATGATAATCCTCACGGGAATGTCGAGACATCGTTACACTTAAAAAAACTGACTGGTTGGTGTGCTTTTTGGGCTGGCTGAATTATTGGTCCGTACTTCTTCAAAAACGATGCTGGTCAATAAACGTTTTATTTCTACAGTTCATGGTGACCGCTATAGAGCTATGTGTACACAGAAAGAAAAAGCTCGTACTACAGTTCAAAAAAGTTATATGGTTGCAATACAATATTCTAAGGACAACTTGCTATTGTCGAATTATACGGTTGAAGATAAAGAAATAATATTATATTAAATATTCGTATTATTTGATCTTGTTTATATTGTTTTCTTTTAAATTTTCCAGCTAAAGATCTTGATTGAATTTTGTTTTTTATAAAAAGGGTTTAATGGTATTGTATTTATACCGTTAAACCTTTTTATAAAACACAAAAATCAATTAAGATCTTTAGCTGGAAAATTTAAAAGAAAACCAAAACATATTATTTTGATGTGAAATATTATTTGCCAAGCCCAGTACACGCAAGAATCAAACCATGTAACCTCATGTTTGTTAAAAGTTTTAATAATATTAGTATGACAATGTTATATTATCACTTTCATCTATATTATTATGAAAGTTTAAACTACGACCAATCATACTAATGTTGAATGTCAAAATATTATATGATAACAAAAGTAAATACATACAATTTTTGTAATAATATATGATTTTTTTGGTAGTCTGAGCAGTGCTCTGCACTGGGCACTGATCAGTTCTAGCTAATTCAATTCCAACACTTTAAATGTTGTGATAAGGTTATTATTGTCCTTCCATGCTGTTATAGATGATTTCAAGTCAAACGTCTACAGACGCTGCTCCCTCTTTCCTTTCCTCCTGCTCAGAACCTATTTTCCTAGTGCCGGTACAATGCACAGCATATGTACTGGAGTACCAGTCCAAAATAAAAAATGATGTATTTTAAAAATAATGTATTCAAAATGTTTAATTCTAATTTATATCAAGAAAATCAGTAAGATTGAGCGGTTTACTGGTATCTTAGATACATTTTTGACTTTACCTCCAGATCTGTACAATAAGCATTATGGGTAAATCCCTGGTGTTGAACGTGACATGCGTATGTGTTGAAAACCAAAAAGCAAAAAACTAATAGTACTTTCAAGTTCGACTTAGTCTTAAACTGTAGCTATTAGCGAACATTGTAGTTTATAAATGTCGAATAAAACAAAAAATTTAAAAATAAGTAGTGGGTCGAACGTGACAAAAGTGGAAGCAGTTTTGGCGTCAGCACTTAGAAAGGATTATTTCGGCGATTTCACTGAATATCAGAATTTTTCTTACAATGTTACTTTAAAATGCTAAGATTTAACTAAAAAGGCTCGTGTTTGTATACGTTGCTTACTTATATTTAAAGTCAATACGTAACATGTCGAACGTAACATAGTTTCTACAACAATTCGAACATTAAAATGTTACTATATTTTCACCAAATTTATTCTTAAAAAAATTGGTACTATTCATATACTTAAACTATAATATTTTCTTTTGTGAATATGTAGTTCTCGCTGCTTTTAACACTGTCAAGTGAAAATAAGTGCAGTTTTTGGATACCTAGAATTTGTATAATATAAAAAACTTGCAAAAAATTATTGTCAGAAATGAGAAATTGCATTTGTGCAGCACAGCCGTCTGATTATTCAACTCATTTGAAAAAATTATGGCTAAATTGATTTAATTAATAATATTAAAGTATTTCTCTACTATACTATCGTAAAAAAATTTATTTTTAATAACGATACCAATAAAAAATTATAAATAGCTTGTTTTCTATGTTTCCCAGCTATTCTATGTCGGTATCTATAAGCTGCCCTAATCATCAGTGCTGAGTGCTGAGAATTTAAAAAGAAAAATGCTCTAATAATACCTATCAGAACAAAAAAAAAAACAAGATTTTCATTTATACACGTCTCTAACATTTCTTAACACCTTTAAAATTTTTAATAACTTTTAATTTTTTGGCCTCGGTGGACCTTTTTCTGGATTTATTATAAACATAAAAATGATAATGCAAATCCATGGTAGCTTTAATAGGTAGTGGCAGAATTACAATAAATACACAACCAAAAAACATCACCTGCATTTAGTTGCTAAAAATTACGAAAAGTTGTCAAAATTTTGTTTTACATATGTTTGAAAAACCCAGGAAATCTATGTGTCTTTGACAAAATTTACGCAAAGGAAACAAAAGACAGCTGTGCTTACACCACTACCCTGGTAAAGCTGCCTTGTGTAAACCTATTTGGTTTCAAAAAATAACCTCTTTTTTATTTATGTAAGATATTTGTATCTATGTATTTTTTACGTCTGTCAAAATTGTTGTTTTTACAGACGGTTTGTAAAATTTTCTCATAAACGTACAAGTACGTTTGACTTTGTCTATGCTTTTTATTATTAGAAACAAAAATTATTTAAAACTTAATAAAATATTAATTTTCTCTTAATATTTTTTTATCTTTTTTTATTTAATATACATATATATAAAATTTTTGCAGCTTGAGATTTTGTTTTTTAATAAAAAATTTAACAATTTTTTAACTGTTATAAAAATTTTTATTTCTCCTGAACATGCTAACAAACTGTTGGCGAAATATTGAGAAATATAAGTTAAAAAATTTTTTTATAAAATACAAGATCTCAAGCTGCAAAAGTTTTATATATATTTAAGATGTAATAATCGTAATTTTTTTAAAAAATTGTTTATTTAATTCAATATTTCGCCTTCCTTCGGAAGACTTCTTCAGGATTTTTTTTAACACCTCAAGCTTGACGATCATTACATCTTAATTTACGAAAAAGGTTGAAAAATTAGGATAAAGAAAATTTTATATATATTAAATATTCAATTTATGGTTATTTTTCTTAATAAATCAGTACATTTTGATTGAATTTTCTGGATTACACAATTAGAATTTTTTTATTTTGTATTTTCTTTACTGTTAGTATTCGGACGTAGGCGTCCCGTAGTAATTTACTGATGGGACTACCAAGTTTCGTTCTGGTTATCCTTTAGTTAACGCACCCTACAGAACATTATTTGAGTCAATATCAACTAAACGCACCACAACGAAAGTGTGTACTCTTAAAAAAAAAATCATATTGAAAGGGTTAAGTCGAGTACTTGTACCGCCCAAAGTCAATCGCCGCTGAATCGTTCGCAAGACATAGAGTTATAATCTCAGATGTTTAAACATAACAAAATTGAACACACTCTTATTGAATATTTATCAGATGATACTCATGTTTTTTACAGAAGCAATGTTTTTGAGGTAACACAATATATGGGCATTTTACACTGGGAAAAATGTCATATACATTGTTGAAAACATTATAAAATTCTCCCTGATCGTCTAATTTGTTTATTTTGTCATAATTTTGTTTTATTAAAAATTTGTCTACGTCGATAAGGAGGATAACATTCGCCGCGTTATTACCGACATATGCCAGAGGTCATACTTAAATTATAATACTAGAATCATGGTGCAATTATTAGGTGGCAGCATAAGAGTTGTTGTACTACATACATAATATTTTGTTTGTGTAAAAATTCCGGACGCTGTCAAAAACATGTTTACAAAACAGAAGAAAATGAAGAAAGAAACGTTTATATAAAAAAAACGAACAAAGAAAATTAATATAGTTTATTTTATAAATTGTTTTTAACACATTTTAAGCAATTAAAATATTTTTGAAAACGTTTTTATTGTGTTCTTGCCCTTTTTCAAACTGTTTAAAATATTTTTTTTTTTCACCCACAATTTTTGACACACACAATTTTATGAAACAAAAAATTATCACCTGCGCTAGTGATGCCACCTGGTTAATTGCACCATGACTAGAATATTATCTTTTGAATAAAGTATTTATTTATTTATTTATAAAGCATTAGAAAATAATTACAAAATTATAGACTAATGATAAAGGGCCATGGTTGCAAGACCTTAGGCTCAAAAATAAAGTAAATTTCATATCAATTAAAAAACATCATCTTTATTTTATTCCATTTCAAATTTATATACCTCTATAAAACACCCTTTACTGTACTTACATACATATGCATGTGTATTATGTTCTATTTAGAAATAAAACGTTTATTGCAAAGTAAGTTATTTAAAAACTTTATGTCATAAAAATCAAAGCATATTAATCCCGGCTTGAAGAGTGAATCACTTTCCAAGTTGTGTGGTCTGATCACATCTCTTCTTTTTTTTTTTTTTTTTTGCTTTGTAAAAAAAAAATTATTTAACAAAAACTAACTAGACTTGCGTTAAAATGTTTCTTTTACAAGGCATCATAAAAATATTAAAAAGAAAAATTTAAGATTGTTTTATAAAGTCAATTTTCTATATTTTAGAGATGTTTTTTAATTCTCTTAAAATTTTTTAATCTGTTTTTCTTAACGAACGAACGTTTTTAATTTTGCGGTTTCCATTACAAAGCAGCGACAAATATTAACAAGCTACTTTACGATGGAAGGACATAAATTTAAATATTTAAAATTTTCAGAAGTACTATGGCAAGCAGACAATGCGTAACTTCCTGTGTTAAAGCACTGAGAGATATTTGTAGGTGGCCATCTGAGTAACATTAATAGATAAATAACATAATTGCGCAAACTATGTATTGTTTGATTAGTTTGATGATGTACAGTAGAGCTGTGCCGGGTCGTTCATTTTAGTGACCAGTCACTTTGGTTTAATTACAAAAGGCTGATCCGTTCGTTCATGCCAGTCAATAGGTAATTTGGAACGAACGGCACGGTGCCAGCGCTACAATTTTCTGGTAATTTTTCAACACAGTTCTGTAAAATAACCAAAACAAAATGGCGAAATAAAAAGTGATACAAATTTATGTGCATATTCATAAAAAATTTACTTGAAATGAATTTTAGTAAAATTTTGTATGGAAATTTTGATTTAAAAAATTCATTTTAAAATTCACTCCAGTCGACCTTCTTGCTATTTATACTACTTATACCCGACAGAAAATAGAATACAACTCTAATATTTGGGTCGATCCCACAAAGTCAGTCTGTTTTGTGGTTACTAGACCGTGTGCAGGAGAGGGCGAAGAAGCTTATCGGTGACAGTAGGGTATCTAACTCTATTGACTCTATTCTTTCGTTACTACAATTGATTTTGCTCTGGCGAGATTAGGGATATTGTTCCCAAAACTTCCACATTTATACGTAACACACATTTATACGTAATGCATCGTCCAGAGCTCTTCCATTTGTGGTCGATTACCCGGGGAATCGTACAACGGATTACAGAGAGAATTCTTTTTTCAGCCGAGCACTTCACCTATGGAATAAGTTGCCTATAGACGCGTTTCCTGTCTGTTATAACGTTGGAAAGTTCAATTCAAATGTTCACAAACACTACTTCCTCTTTCCCCCTCCTCATAGCCTATTGTCCTAGTTCTGGTACAATGCACTACATGTTAGGGAATACTGGTCCCAGTAATATTTCTGGTAATGCTGGGCATAAATTATATCACCAGCGTTGCCAGAATCAAGTTTTTAGCTCAATTTTGAACATGTTATAAGAAAAATAAGCTTTGAAGAAATTTTTTAAAAATTGAGATTTTTGAGGCTAAGTACTATAATACATGCTTGAACTATTTTCGAGAAGTTTGACTACATGCATACAAATGTGTACACTATTTTTTACCAAATCAAAAACTGCTAAGTTTGCTGCTTGTCTGCTATAACACCCATACTCATGGGCAAGAATCGAATCTGCGACCTCGAGACTGTTGGTCGAGTACGCTACCAAATCAGTCATCCAGTCATCGATACCTATCGGATGGCTGAATGTGAACCAGACCTAAACGTCAATTTTTTTTTCTGCATTTCATTTGACATTATGACGTTTATTTTTTGACGTATTCTGAAACTAAAATAACAAATTGCTAAGCACTGTTGCCACATACAAAGAATTATACAAAGTTGCAGTATTATAGCAAAATTATATTTATAAAAAAAATTTCATTTGCATGTTATAAAAAGAATTACAATATTTCTTCCTTTAAATGCATATAAAGAAAACAATTAAAGTATTTTTATAAAAATAATCTCATAAATAAATTTATAATGATAAGTTCTTTCAATTATTGTCCCATAAATTTGTATATGTAATAAGTTTGGCAACTATAATTAGTAAGCAAACAAAATAAGAATGGAGAGAAATACAGGCAAGTTTTGTGACTCTTTGCTTTGGTGACATTTTTAAAAGGAACTTTCACTTTTCTGTGTAGACGAACAAAAAATTTTCATGAAAGTCGTCTATTTCATTGAAAGTTTTATTTACAATACAGAAATTTCATGATAGTACTTTCCTGTGTAAAGATAATGTTAATAGTTTTTCTTTTGTTGTAGCGGAGTATTTAAACTAAATAAAATCACAGGTGTGTAACAGATTACTTACAAAAATATACCATATTTTGTCGAAATCAAGTCGCAAAATAGATTTACAGCCAGTTTACCAATCTCGACAGCCTGCTTGCGTTCGCAATCTAAGCGAAAGAAAATTGATTTGGGTTCGTCTAACTTTTTTCTATACGAACGATGTGTCAAAACTGAATCAAAATACATAAGAATATGCGAACGAATAGTAGTGAGATAGACAAACCCAAATGGATCGAATGTGAGTAACTGGCTTTCTTTCGCATTCATTTTCTTTCGAAATTGGTAAACTGGCTGTGAATTTTGTTTGGAAAGTTCCATTTGTACTAGACATCTTTTTGGTTTCAATGTACAAGTACAAAGTTTTAATAATAATAATTGTTGTTTGCTAAGAAAAATAAATAAATACAACCAGGTTTTTGCATGCCCATAAAAGTTTCGATCTCAAATTTTTTTATACGCCAGATCGTTTTTGTTAAATTTTCTTAATTTTTTTAATGTGCTTATTAATAGATTCTTATTTCTGCACCAAATTTAGCAACCTATATCATTACGGTATTTGAGGAGACATTATAATTCTAAAAATTGTAATTGTTTGGAAGAATTTTCGAAACTTTGTCGGGATAAACATGTGAATTAATGGCAACACTGATTTTATTGTGATTAAATAAAAGCTGTACGAATTAACTCAACTACACATCTTATTAAAATACAAACACACAAATGGTAAACAATTAATACTCCCAGTTAAAACTTTGCTTTCTTAATGGCTTATAAATGATTGCAATTAAATTAGTATAATAAATTCTTGAGTTTATTCAACTTAAAATCATTAAAAATTCCCTAAGTACCCATCAATCTCTAAAAAAGCGTTTTTAAACAGAGACAAATAATTAACATTCACACTCGTTCATCTCTGGCCAGATTTCAGATTGTCTGCCTACTAGGTTGTCAGGCAGCCTGTCTACACCTGTGTATTTAAACATTTTTTTATATTATTTAATTCGTAAATACGTATTTTTAATAAATCAGCCATAACTCTGACCATTGAATTGTAAATTCTTTGAAAAGACAAAATGAGAATATCATGTAACAATTAATACTTAAAGTTGTCAGAGGATTTAATTTAATTGTGAAAGGAATAAAAATTTAAATAGCTAAATATGCCTCCATATATAATCGCCTAAAATAAAAATAAATTTCAAGAATTTTCGTGCAAGTCAAATTATTTTTTTATATGAAGAATTGAGCAATTCGTCTTATTAAAGCGAAAAAGAGTTTATAAATTAAACTACACTTAAAAATATAAGCAACTTTCGCATGATTCTAAGGTAGTTTTTCCTAATGGAAATCGTTATAAAACAAATAATGACCAAAAAAAATATTTGCGTGTTTTCCAGCTGCTCATATGTGAACATTTAATAGGCTTTAACCTGATCATCAGCAGATGTGAAAACATTCGAAAAATATGTTCAAATTATACAATGCAATTCTAAAGCCTATATGATGCTATGAAATTTAATTATGAGTCACCACCTCAGCGTCAAATATTGAAAAAACTCAAAGGCAACCAAACAAAATTCTTCGAACGATTACTGTAGTAAAAAACTCACGAATGCACAAAGATCTGTGTGTTCCGTTAGTAAAAGACGATTTTTCAAAGTATGCGATAAGGTATATCAGTAAGCTGGAACTGCACCTAAATGAGTTGAGAAAAAGGGATACCTTTGCCACCATCAGAGAGTTAAATATGTGAGTTTACCGATATAATTCGCGCAAAATAAAATTTTTTGTCTAGCATTGGCTGAACATAGTTTTTTTTGGTTAGTATTAAGATTTGAATACTTATTGTAAGTTCACATTGTAAAGATTCAATAAATAAATTTAAGCTAAAAGCTAAAAAAAAGCGTTTTTTTAAATCTTTTAAAATCAACTGATGATAAGGTTAACACCTATGAAATATTATATCATCATATGTAGAATTGGAATCTTTTGGACATATTAGTGCAAATCATAAAAACAAATGTTATTTCTAAACATTTTATCATTACGAAACTTAATACCCTAATTTCTTTATTTGTTAGTTGGGTTTAAGTCCGGTCTTGCCTTTCTGAAATTAATCTCCAAATGGATCGTCAAAAAGGAGCCGCCTTCAATGATCGCAAGAGCCAGTATTGTTTAAGGGCACTTCAGACACACACCCTTTGTATTAAGACTTGGCAAAAATTCTAATAATACATGCAAATGTGCATGTAAAATGTTATGAAAATTAGAAATAATACGGTAAGAGATTTGACATCCCATAACGCTTCACCATTTTTAGAAATTTGTTTAAACAATAAGATTTTTCATTGGATCAGGGTTGTATTTTAAAAAAAAGCAAATAATAAAAATATTAAAACCAGACCTTAAGCAAATTGGCTGTTTGTTTTCAAATCATATTTCTTGTTTTACTTTAGGTGTGATGGTGTAAAAGCAAAATGTAATGATACGTTAGATTTTTTGACAGTCGCAACAAATATCATTAGATTTTTGTCTCACAAAATCCAATCAAAATCTTAAGAGTTCTATGATAGTCTGAAACGCCCTTTATTAACACACAAACTCGTAACCGTGAATGCTGCTTTATCTGTGAATATGACTGATATGGATATTGAGGAGTCGGATGCTCTTGAATGAAAACTCAGTGTAATATTCGCTGGACTGAACACATTTTCCATGCCTCTGAAGATACATTCAGGTGTCTTGCTTTTTTTTGAAATGTAAGATATACTTCACTCTATCTGATCTCCTTACTATTTATACCACCTATAGCCGACCGAAAATGGAATACAACTCTCAAGTTTGGCCAGTACTCCAAAGTCTGTTTTGGGATTACTCGACCGTGTGGAAGAGAGTGCGAAGAAGTTTATCGGTAAAAGTACGGTATCCAACTCTATTGACTGACTGGAGTATAGCCGTAGTATGGGGTGTGCTACTCTGTTTTATCGATACTACAATGGATTTTACTCACCCACATATTTTTACGTAATAAACGTACATCGTCTGGAGTGCGTCTGTTTGTAGTCGAGCACAACGCATTAAAGAGAGAATTCGTATTTCGGTTGTACGGTTCGTCAGTGGAACAAGCTGCTAGAAGACGTATTTCCTCTCGCATATAACGTTGTAATGTTTGAAAATGATTTATGTTGACATTTATGTAGTTAATTTTTAATAAACACAAATTATTTAGGAACTATTGTCATTTCTTCTTAGTATGATAATATTGGTAAGGTTCAATTATGTATGGAAGAAAATATCGGCCAAAAACACCTCCATCCGACGTCCAAATTTTTGATGACGCTGAGGCATAATTGAATTATCTCATCCTTTAGCTCTTGAATTGTTGCCAGCTTATCGATGTACACCACTTCTTTCAAATAACCACAAAGAAAGAAGTCCAACGGTGTGACATCCCATGATTTTGGCGGCCAATTGACATTGCCACCACGTCAGAAAACACGACCATTGAATTTCTGGCGCAAAAGATCCATTGTTTCGTTAGCTGTGTGACAAGTGGCACCGTCTTGTTGAAACACATATCGTTCACATCCATATCTTCCAATACGGGTCATAAAAAGTTCGTTATCATCTCACGATAGCGAACACCAAGAACAATAACTACCTGACCAGCCTCATTTTGAAAAAAAAACTGCACCAAATAGTCACTGTTTGTGGCTGCATTGGTTTTTCAACAATCAGTCCTGGATTATCATTTGCCCAAATGCGGAAATTCTGCTCACTGAAGATGATTTTCTTCGAAAACTGACCCTCCACTATTGCCTTTTCTTGCCACCATTCTGACCATAGACGACGCTTGGAATAGTCAAGAGGCTTTATTTATTGAATCAATTGCACCTTGCAAGCGTATAAATGAATTTTCATACAACTGAATGCATTTTCATAAATAACTTTAAGACGTTGCTCCATTCCATTTTCATGTCTTTAAAATTGGTAGGTATGGTTCAGTCTCAACATTGGCCCTTAAAATGTAACCACTCGATAAATAATAGAAAAACGCACAAGAACCAAGTGGCACCACTGAAAGAAAATTAACAGCTGTTATTCATTTAATGAAGTTGTTTTTTTATACATAGGTACGCGCACATACTATATTTACGGTGACTATTTGTTTATTGTATAGTCTAATATAAATACTTCAGAAAAAATGTAGAATGAGCGTACATACACGACGTTATCGCTTCTAAAATAGTTTCGAATGTGTTTAGTGCATAACAAATGTCCATTTTTTATAGTTTATAATCTGAAAGTTTATTATCTGAAAAGAGATTTTTTATATTTAATCAATTTTTTGTTAGATTTAAACAGCCGACAAAAGAAATCTGTGCCTTTCAAATTATTCAACGGCAGTTGAATTTGTGCGGTATCATTAGCCAGCACCATTTCTCATCGTATCTAATGGTGTGTAAACGGTGCGTTGTCTTGAAGAAAGTGTACTTCTTTCTTCTTTAAATGTGGTCGTTTTTTCTTGATTGCATTAATCAATTAATCCAATAATGCTGATTAAGCGACGGCACACAACTGCGATGAACGACGAATATTTGGTCGCGAAAATTCGTCGCCAAAAATAAAACACATTGGTGTATATGAAAATCTACACAATCATGGTGTTGGTCGAAATTCGTCATACTCAGCGAAAGTTGAAATAGATACATTTCTAATTGTTTCGTCAACGAACGACGAACAAAACAGTATCAGGTGACCAGCTTTGTTACATAAAAAAAAGTATTTTTCATGACAATACTTTTTGTAATTTATATTAATCCAAGTAGTAAAATATGTATGAAGATGTTCTCAAAATATAAAGTATCTGAGATAATTAGTTCAAAAATCCCTCTTTCGGGTGGGATTTATATAGGTTTACTATTAATATGGCCACATTAGTATTTATATAAATTTTTTTTCTTTGCACGGAATGTAAACAATGTTCGTTGATATTGTGCTTTACACGACGAATTTATGCAACGAATATTTGCCGGCGAATTCGTCACGATGGGCGATGTTCGTCGTTTGTCGCAGTTGTGTTCCTAGCATTACGCTGTGAAATGACACTGAGCAAACGCGGTACCTATCTTGCCGATAGCTTTTTCATATGTTCATGCAACATATTGAACGCATGTTTACCATTTCAACAGTCTCACATAACTTAACTCGGCGACCATTCATATCGAGTATTTTCTTAATATTATCTTCAGTAACCACATCTTTTGGCCTTCCTGTTGATGTTATTGTTGCAGTGTTTGTTCCGAGTTAAATTGAGCAATCCAATATTTTACCATGTAATCTGACGGAGTAGACTCACCGTAATATTTATCGAGCTCTTCTTTTGTCTCTTTCAACTAATGGTGTTTAATCATTGCACGAAATTCACTTTTTTCCATTTTTCAAGAAACACAAAAGTTGCTTACTTCAAACGATTACAACAAATAAACTAATCGATGAATTTGGATGAAATTTTAACAGTTGGCGTTTGGCAGATCGATTATAAACATTGACAATTTCAAATCATGGAAAACTCGAAAAGAAATTGAAAAAAACAGATATTGCCAATAAAAAAAATATATCCCCTGCCGGTGAAAGTTCTCAAACAAAAATTTTCACTCATCGCACGTCAAGGAAAAATGTAAATTCTTATTTTGATTGGTGGATGATCGCGTCATTTAAGTGGTTTTTCAACAACATGACTCACTTTTATAATAATAGTTGTGTATGTAGTTGTGCAACTATTATATTGTTGTTTGTGTTCGTTGGGGAATTGGACATACATATGTATATAGCCACATACGAGTACATAAATGATCGTATTGCTTCAAGTGAATTTAATGTGAGTTTTAAATAAACAACAATTGAAAGAGGGGAAAATCGTATAATGAGTGTGAGTACAAACAGGTAATTTTCTCTTTTTGTAAAATTTGATTAAAAATGCATGTCGTACGAATTATGAATGGGGATATCGGAATGAAT
The DNA here is from genome assembly GCA_914767995.1 of Thecocarcelia acutangulata. Lineage (NCBI taxonomy): Eukaryota > Metazoa > Arthropoda > Insecta > Diptera > Tachinidae > Thecocarcelia > Thecocarcelia acutangulata. Next base: position 167,467,541 of record OU612094.1, on the reverse strand, counting down.
TTTAATTAATTGTAGTAATTTGTTTTAAATGTTTGAAGAGATTTATCGAACTGATATCAACATGTTATTAATTAAGGGGCAATTGTTAGTAATTAGAATAAGGATAGGTTTTGTGAAAAGTTATTTATGAGCTGCAACCCAGACAATTATGTATTAATTTCCATTATTTGAAGATAATTACCAATTTTAAATAAGTGGAAAATTTTTCTGTATTGTTGTAAATCGAATAAGATTTATATATAATTTTTCGTATAGTTTTTGATTAGTTGTAGTGTGGTACTCATAGTTCTCTTTGCGGAAACAGTCAAGCAGATTTGAAAGGATACTGTTCTTATATAGTCACACCAGTTTTTAGATGAACTATCACTTACATTTTTGTGTCATTATTGTGGTATTAAATCAAGCCTATAGCCGTGAGATGACTCAGTGGGTCATTAAGTCCGGCAACTCACTATAGTAGGAAACCATAGAGAAATGTCTTCTTGATAACTGAAGCTGGACACTCGCAGAGTATATGTTTGTTCCTTGCCCTTATCATTGCAACTACGACGTAATTCATTGCAGGGTAGTCAAAATCTACTTGCATATCTTCATAGCAACCAGAGTTCAGTTATTACTGCCAGCAACATTGATATATCTGTTCTGTTTTGGGTTATACGCTATGTAGTACGCTTCTGGTCAAAAGTGGGTCACTTGAATGTGTTAAGATTGCGTAAAAAAAAATATCTTCATATTAAAGACGACTTCTTTTTATTATTGTGGTATACAAAGGTGGTTATAAAGTCATAAATTTTAAAATCATAGCATGAAAAAATATGCTGTAGTAGTGACAAGTCAAAAATTATAGTTTAAAAAGTCCTATTACTTTAAGGCCCATTATTACAACTTGGCGTTAGTTAAAGGTAGGATTTTATCGGGCGGGTAAATCACATTTCATTGTTACAACGTCCTTTTAACCTAAAAGTAAGCGATAAATTGCGAGGTAGACAATACTACCTGTAAATTTTAACGGGAGGTTTTATATTTGAAGTTGCACATGCTACACTCATAGAATACCTGTAATAACTATGATGTATTTCAACCTCAATGCAATAACATTTTTGACCCCATGCCACTTGTCATCGCTGTGATGTCAACCGTTACACCAGTTGCTGTAATTATCAACAGCGGCAATTATGACAATTATTTCATCAATGAAATGTCACACTGACATCATGGGGATGCTTTATCGGAATACGTTTGATGAGAGCATGTAATTAATGCAAGGAAACTCCAATACCCAGGAAATTACTAAATGATGTCAATGTCAAAACATCATCAGTAGAATGGCGCACTAACATCAGACCAATTTTAAATTGGATTGATTTGGAAGTAAATTTCATGACGACATCATCAACATTAACCCCCCGTTATATTTTCTGATTTCAAAAATATGTTCAAATACATAACTTTATATTCTACCATCTTAAAGAAATCAATGAGAATTAAAAATCTTCTGATAATACTTTTGATGGCTTCCTGCCATCAATACAATGTTTGTGTGGCGTATTATCATATTTTAATTGTGTGTATGCTGTGTATGAGGTAATATTCGCTTTCTTTGCTTCGTAATGCTTCTATTTTACTCTCTACGCTGTCATTATATTTATGTAACTAACATCGCATATGATGACTAAATGTCATTAATATGATACATTTTTTTCTACTTCTTAAAAATTAATTTAAATTTAAAAATAATAATTTTAACAACCAAATTCCCTTTCAACAATAAATATAAAATAATATAACACTATGTAGGTTTTTTTTATAATAAATTTTGACAAATTAGATGTATTACACCTATTAATAAAATGTATCATTGAATTGATGTCACCACAGTTGTAGCATTGATGATACTCAATATATGACAAAATTGTCTGATGACTTTTGTTGTGAGATTGATGATATTACTGATGAATATTTACATATTATTGATGTCATAATTCTGATGACCCGCCGTCATCAATATGAAGATGCTTTTTTCTATGAGTGTACCATAATTTTTACTCAAAGAGTTACAATTAACGTGAAATCTTGTTGGCTGGCAATTTGTAATAATTAAAAATGGTTAACGGTCAGTTTATCGCTCACTTCTGCTAAAGGTAACTTTAACTAACGCCAACCTTACCGGTAAGTTGTAATAATGAACTAATACTTTTTTTCGAAGCACCAGAACAAGATTTTTATGTTGTCATAAAATATTAGGACATTCTGCGTGATATGATGCCGTTTGAATCCCCCAAATGATTATAACGAATAAGTTAGCAATTCTAAAAAATAATTTAGCAGAATGAGCTCTGTAACAAAATTTTATCGGTAATCATGCATGGAAAGCACTTTTTGGAAAGCGTACATTGTGGTCCCTTTTTTTTAAAGTCCATAAAAGTAAAAGGGTACCAATATACTCGTGTTTCAATTTTTTTCTATTTATTTTCAAATTAATTTTTCTAGAAGCTTATCTATGCGATAGCCTCTGCTATGAGTGGATGTGTTATGCAACTACCGACGAATTTCGGACCCACACTCTCCGCTATAATTGCAATATTTTTTAACCCAAAATTGAATTTAGTCTTGTCTAGGTAGTGGCACTATTACAATAAATATTGTACTGCCACTACCTGGCAAAGCTGCCTTGGGGCATGAAACCATCTCAGCAGAGCGAACAGGGAATATGAAATAAAATTATAACTTCATTAGAATGAATTATTTTTAAAATGTTAAGATTATTTTATAAATCTAATGATTTATGATATTTAAACAGTGTTTTTATTTTTATTATTTTTTTCATTTGTTTTAAGCCGTTAGATCTTGTTTAAATGCACATAAAACAATAAATTAAAATCGCAAAACATCTACTCTAATAAATGAATGTTGTTCAGTACGAAACGAAAGAAATAAAAACATTTATACACAAATCATTTTTATAACCAGACATAAAAATAAAAAACCACGTTCGTTATAATGAAAACAAAATTTAAAAAATTTATTATCTTTCTACCTGATCGATAACAAACAACACTTTGTATTGCCTACAAAATAAATAATTTTTTATTCGCAGACTTTAAAGAAATGTCAATAACATGTCATGGAAGAAAAAAAAATTTAATATTTTAAAAATATCTGCTAAAAGTTTTAGCAATTAATCGCAACAATTTCGAAACAATTTGAAATTTTCACAAGAGGAGGTGTCTGTCGGATGTTAATAGAAATCGGTTATCCAGTTAATTATGAAGAGATAAAAACTTCAATGTTGGTGGCGGCCAATTGGCAATGAGAGTCTCTAGGTTTTACTCAAGGCGAATTCATATCAGGTATATGCAAGAGCAATAAATACAACACTACAAAAAATAAATCTTTTTCAAACGTCAAGGGAAAAATATAAACACAAAAAGGAATTCAAAAAAATATATAATAAAAAAAATTTACAAGAAAAGATAAACTTTTAATTATTTCGTGAAACTTAAAGTCTTAGATGATAGAGCTTGAAAAGGTGAAAATGGCCAGCCAGATTGGGGAGAATTCTGGATGATACCTGGCGCTCAAGATACAATAATAATATAAAAAATTGTTTACAAAAATTTTTTTTTTTTTTTAATTTGTTTTAATTATTCCATTGACATCTGAAAAAGATTAAAATTAAAAAAAGTTATCAGCTGCGCTGTCAATTTCACCTGTTATGAATTCGCCTTGGTTTTACTCATACGCTACCAGTGCTGCCACGACCAAAACATTATTACAACCATAATTTTCAAATGTGCAATAATATAACCGTTATTAATATGCAATTTTTAATAAGAAAAATACAGTAATTTATTTTAGTTTACTTTATATTATAACACAAAATGTATTTCCACTTTAATAAATTCACTTTATTTAAATAATATTATAATTATAAAACAAGAAAAGGAAAATTAATTCAAAATTTGTGTCAAATTGGCTGTACAAACACATGATTGAAAAGCCCAACACAACATAAGTCATGCGGCTTCCTAGAGTTTTTTGCTACAAGGAGATATTTAACCGATCTACGGGTTATATAAATTCCAGTTGTTACAGAAATAACACGAATCTTAGGACAACCAGATGTCGGTTGAAGTGTACAAAACAGCGTGTTGAATACATGGGTAGTTTTGAATTTAATAACCTTCCCCAAGACATAAGAAATGTTGAAAGAATTTCTATTTCTAAAACAAGGTTAAAAGAATACCTGATTTCAAATATGGAAACTCTTCTCATCTAGTATCTTATAAATGTTAATATGTATATTTATTTACTAAATCAGTTTTTTTTTTATTAAATTTTTATATACATATGTGTTAAAGAACTATTAAAAACAAATTTTTTGTTTTTTACCAGCTAGCCTTAATCATGCCCAAGCGGCGCTGAGGCGATTACGAGTATTTAATTGTCATTGCAATAAAACATATTAAAAAAAACGAGGGACTCTTCCCCCTCTATGCCCTAGAAAGCAGAGTGCCCTGGATTGGTGTACATCAAGGCAAAACCTTGATGTACACCAATCAACTTAACACGACAAAACTAAAGTAGTGCCAATGTAATAACATATAGGTGCTCTACGAAATTGTATACCTTAAATCATAAGCAAGAGGTTTTTAACAAATATACACAATTATTTATGATTGCTATTTTTTTTTCTTAGAGTACATTTTCATGGTGATTTAAAGCCATGTCTTTTATTTTTGTACTGCATTTGCAGTTGTACAGTTGTGTAGCGTGCTGCTGTCTATTCAATGAATCGATCATTCACTCAGTCAATAGCGAATCACAATGAAAGCAATTGCATTGTTTTTATTTTTCTTATTGCAATTGAGTGGAATGTGTATAATTGTTGTTGTGCTTGGCATATTTTAATTGTCATCAGTTAATAATGTCAGGTAGGCGCGTTGTGTTTTTTATGATTTTAATTAATCTTAAAAGGATAGAAACTATCTGAAAGATAAGTGTTTTTTATCCATATAAGTATTCAACATTATTGGTAGGTTTGTAGTGACGCTATTAATATGAAGGTATAGTCTACTGTTAAGTTAATAATAATAATTTAATAATGCGACTAAAATCTATAACTCCGTTGTTGACTGCTGTTTTGCTCTACGATCATTATTAAAATAAGTTAGTACCACCACTCACGAAAACCAAACAACGATGGTAGAGTAAATGTACAGGGGAAGTACACGTATATTATCAGCGTTGTCAACTCGGTGCGTTCCGCACCGTTTTTTTTTCGGCTTTTTAAAATTATTTGTGCGAAAAATTCTTTAGTCAGTGCGTGGTGCGCTTTTTTTACATTTTCGGTGGGCTTTTTAAATTTCGGTGGCACCAAAGCAAATTCAAGTCAAGTTATTGTTTTAATACAAGAAAAAAGTTTATTCAAGTGCCCAAAATTTGTACGTTTAACTTTGTAGAGCTCAACCAGAATAGGGAATTGTAAACGTAAAGGTGAAAAACGCACCTTATTATATGCACCAAGTAAGACAATTTTGCTGTATTATACATATCTCGAAAAAATAATAATTATTTCGATTTATAAAATTTACTGCTTTTAGCACGTGTTTTGATATTAAACGACCAAGCCAGGTTTGTCAAATATTACAATAAATGCAAACACAGATATAAATTACTTAACTATTAATAAAATTATAAATTGTTTCCCAAAGGTTTGCATTAAATAGTGTTTATGGTATACTTCATCTTTTATATGTTACAATTTTGGCAAATTTTCGCATATAACAATAAATTCACCCAATCTATCCAATTGATAAATGAAATTCTCATTGTGTTTGATAAAATTGCTATTAATAGAGTTTGATGGCTTGTTGTGCGATTCTGTAACTTTTAATCATCCGATAATCGTAAATTTCTACGACATATTTCTTCTGCTCCTGCAATATAATTTTAACAATAGTAAGCAGTTGTATTTTGGGTTTACCGGATAATAAGCAGTAAAACTAACATTAGATTTCGTTCGACAGCGAATATAATTAAATAATATTGCTGAATAATAAATATGATAAAATATCGTTAAATTATTGTAAAGATAACATTGTCGTAATAATAGTCATTGTCTTAATAACAGAATCGCACTAGAGGACAAGTTTGACAAACACGAAAAAAATTAGTATTTTTTATAACATAAAATGGGTTTTTAAAAATGAAAAGAAAAATTCAAAATTCGGTGCGTTTTTGTTGAAATAACGCGCTTTTTCCCCCATTTTGGTGCGTTTTGAAATTTCAAAGTTGACAACGCTGTAGATCATATTTTTTATACAATTATTAATGGGATAACAAACTTACCAAACAGTAATGTAATCGTGGCTCGACAAAAATTTGTCACTCCTCATATAACCAAAAATGGGCTTTATCGGAGATCTGAGCTTAGAAATTCAATATAAGCTGATGAACAGAACTTAAATATATTTTGATAAAACTATTCAATTTAAAAAGAAAAGCAGTGTTGCTAACTAAAAGTTGTGAATCTCTAAAAAGTACTCAATATTATAGTGAAAACCACATATAACTTTATTTATTTTAAACTTGGAGTATTATGTCAGAAATAGGAAATTAGGTTGCGGGGAGAAGGAAAGAAGGAGCAGTCATGAGTTTTCCTATACTGCAACTGTCAGGAAATACCTCTGCATGCAATTCATAGAATTTGACGTTTTGCATAGAAGGTCAGTAATAGAGTAGGAGAAAGTATGAAGTCCTTGTAGAAGGCCCGAACTCTTCAACAAGAAGTTGCTCATATGGCTACAAACATATGGCAAAAATTGCTACCTGTGTCCGCCTAGTAAGCCAAAGAGGGCGTTGGTTGAAAGAATTTTGTACTTTTTCTTGCACATTTGTAAATCACAAATTTTTCTAATTTTAAGTTGCAAATCGTTAAAAAATAATTTTAATTCATTTAATTATTATTTACTTACCCAAAATAACATAAATTTTTATTCATGGCAACGATGTTTTTGGAGTTGTTTTCTGTTCGCTGAAATTTTTGAAACAAAGAAAGGCGAGTGATTTCCGTTATTTTTGTTGATCATTATAAACAAATCACTCAAAAAATTTAGTAACTTTCATACAAATATTCTTCACAAGTTGCTCGTCTGTATTCTATGAACAGCACATAGATAAGTTACCAGACATTCGACAATTTTTTCGACGTTTTCGAAGATAATATATATGTATATACTTAATTTGCTGTAAGTCACTTGCATGTGTAAATATAGTGTTATCTCGAGCATAAATGTCAGCTCATAATATGTACATAGGTATATACAGTGCACTCGCGCCAACGTGAACTGGTTAGATTAAACGCTGCTTATATCGGAATTTTTTTCATATTTTTGAGTTTTTTATCACTATTCTATTGTGTGCTATTAAATCTTTTTACTTTACAAATAAAGAAAAAAGAAAGATAATATAAAACAGAAAGTGCAAAGAATAAAACTAAAGCACCTCTTTGTGTATATAAAAAAAACTTATATAATTAACAATTTGTTGCAAAATCTTTATTTTGCATGGTACATGTATAACTTCTAGGCATAAATGGTACTAAATGGCACTATAGCCATTTATATTCATATTAACGATCTTCTATAAGTTTTAAGTCCCGCCGGTCCAGACAATCAATGTAAATTGAGCGGGCCAATTAAGAACTTAAATCGTATTGATTAGCAGCCATCTTGCATACTTTGAAAGTGTGTTTAATATCTTTTCCCCTCAATAGGAACAATTTATACTATATCACGATGGATAAATCAGTTTACAGTTCCGCTAATGTGATTAATTGGTACCGGTCTTTGACCAGAGAAGTAGTCACGGATCATTACACCGCCACCGTCATGATTGGCAGCTGCCCGTACACGGGCTTTTCCTTTGGAATGTAGAAAATTGTATTTATGTTTATTAGATATCAGCACAGTAATGCATTTTTAGACACTTTTGTCAAGTACTTTTTTCTTGAACATCGATTGAATAATACATCTTCTATAGCTTCCTCTGCTGATCGTTCTGTTACTAATTCCTAAACAATCTGTGCTACTTTCTTCATCAAGGAATCTTCATATCGTGATGTTTACACGGATGTTCATCGCAGTGTGCTGGCGATAAGCAACCTAACCGCAAAAACGTTGCTATAAGCCTAGAAATTACTAATCAATTGATAAAATTTTTTTGGTTAACTAATGTCGGGATACACCAGATGTTCAATAATTTTAACTTTTAATTTATTTGTATACTTATTTTCGTCTTTTCTTTTATTTTGCAAAAACCTACAACAATTTTATTTCTTTGCATCACATGTTCTGTTTCTGACACGAGAAAAAGCGCTTGCGGTATATATCCATTAGCCTTGCATTCATAATATTTCGCAGCGTATTAAAACTCCTAACATTTTTGTACAGCGCTGCTATTGTTTTGTCCATTTTGTAATCTTTAGTATTCTATTTTTATAACAATTAGATTTTTATAGATTCTTTATAACTTATTATCAAACTAATGCGAATTGAAAAATAAGGATATTAGGTACAAAAATTAACAGATAGTACTTTCGAAAAATGTTATTGAAATGCAAAAAAAATCTGATTTGCAGGATACATATGTACTTTGGGGTGCTTTAGATATAATTTATGAATTTTTTTTATATTTCTTTCTATTTTAATTAAAGTCCCAATTTACACATAAAGGGTGTTTTTTTAAGCTAGATAGAACTTTAAATTGTAAAAAGTAACACAAAAAATTAAATTTTGATGAAACATTTTTTTTATTTGTTTCAGTATACTCTGACAAATCATCATGAATAGACTCACGCTTGAACAACGCTACGAAATTATCCAAATTTACTTTGAAAATCAGTCGTCGATTCGCGCAACTTATAGACGACTTCGTCATTTGTATGGCGTACATAATCGTCCATCTGAACAAGCCATTCGTCGAACTGTGGATAGATTTCGTACCACATACTCTCTAGAGGATGCAATAACACCAGCACGTCGAAGGAATGTGCGTACTGAAGAGAATATCGCCGCTGTAAACGAAAGTGTGGAAGAAGATCCAAATTTATCGATTCGTCGTCGGTCGCATGAATTGGGGCTCTGTCCGTCCACTACGTGGAAAATTTTGCGCAAAGATCTCGGCCTACACCCGTATAAGATCCAGCTGGTGCAGGAATTGAAGCCACGAGACCATTGTATGCGTCGTTCTTTCGCCGATTGGGCTCTAGAGCAGTTGGCAACTGACCCGTTGTTTTATCGCAAAATTGTGTTCAGCGATGAGGCGCATTTTTGGCTTAACGGGTTTGTTAATAAGCAAAATTGCCGCATATGGAGTGAGACCAATCCACAAGAGACCCTACAGACTCCATTACATCCAGAAAAATGCACTGTTTGGTGCGGTTTTCATGCTGGTGGCATCATCGGACCTTATTTCTTCAAAAATGAGGCCGGAGCTCGCGTTACGGTCAATGGAGATCGTTACCGCACCATGATCAATGATTTTTTGTTTGAAAATATGGATGACATTGATCCGGAGGAGATGTGGTTTCAACAGGATGGCGCTACGTGCCATACGGCGAACGCAACCATCGACTTACTGAAATCAAAATTTGGCGATAAGTTGATTTCGAGAAATGGACCTGTCAATTGGCCTCCAAGGTCGTGCGATTTGACACCTCTCGATTATTTCCTGTGGGGCTACGTGAAGTCACTGGTTTATGCTGATAAACCAGCAACAATTGACGCCTTGGAGGCCAGCATTGTTCGTGTTGTTCGTGACATACGGTCAGCAGTGCTCGAAAAAGTGGCCCAAAATTGGACGTCCAGAATGCGCTTCGTCAAGAACAGCCGCGGTGCCCATATGCCCGAAATCATTTTCAAATGTTAATGTCACGTATTGATCTTTCGAATAAAAAAAAATTTTGATTACAATTTAATTTTTTGTGTTATTTTTTACAATTTCAAGTTCTATCGGGCTTAAAAAAACACCCTTTATCAGGTTTTCTTGACCAATTCTGCATCAATTTTCTTTTGAACTTGCATTCACGTTCACACACAAAAGTTTTGTATCTTCAAGTTTAAGTTTTTTTTGCCTTAAAGTTTTCATATACTCTGCCATTCCATTTTAAACTTGACGGTACCGTCAAGTCTACACCCTTTTCCACTCTTTTCTCCCCGTTCTCCCAAAAACTCAAGACTTGACGAGTCAAACTTGTTGTGTGTAAACTGGCACAAAGTCAAAGTACTTATATCTGAAATTCATTGAACAAGTTCTAAGTTATGTAATTCTATAAATTTTTGCTCATAGATATGTATGTCAAATATTTAACACTAAACAAAAACTGTTCACATATAGCGGTGTTCACTTTAACGCGAATGTGCTGTTGTCAATTTGGTAATAATTGAGTATGTGTTTTAAATTGTGGTGGAAAAATAGTCCAATAGAATTTTCGTTATAATATGATTTTATTTTAATTTGTTGCTATTATTTTTGTTATATTTATTTTACATAAATATTTATTTATTTTTGTTTTCTTTATTTTAACGTACGCGTGCTTAGTGTTATTAGTCATACCACAAAAAAGGCGGCAGCCAAGAAGACTCTACTTGTATAATGTTTTTGTAGTTGTTTGATTTTTTTATTATTGTTCCACAGTACAACAAACTTTTAGCTAAACGCGCATACAATGGAATGAGTGTTTGACACTTGTGATCATACATTGAAAGTGTTAATACGGGGAAAAAAGTGCTTTGTAAAAAAAATATATATAAAAAATTTAAGAAAATAGCTACAAATTGTCGCGAAAAAATAAACGGAACTAAATTAAAATAAGAAAAAAAAAACGGAAGTTCTAAATAATGATGGAAATGATTAACTAAGTAAATAAAAATATCTTTTTCATAGATACCTATCAATTTTTCAGAATTACGGAAATCTAGTGAAATTAATTATATACAAATAAACATCAAAGTGGAAATGTTAAACCTAACCTAAATGTAATATAACTAAACTAAAAAAAAAGAAAAAGTTAATGTATAAATATATATATATATATATATATATATATATATATATATATATATATATATATATATATATATATATATATATATATATATATATATATATATATATATATATATATATATATATATATATATATATATATATATATATATATATATATATATATATATATATATATATATATATATATATATATATATATATATATATACATATATGTACAGATTAACAACAACAAATTTTATTCAGATTATATTGAATAAGAAGATATATATAAAAATATTTTAATAAACATTTCTAAATATACATATTCTAAAAATATTTAATATATCTAGTTAAAAACATTTCAACAAAACTAAGCAAAAAAATAAATAAATAAATTTTATAAATTAATTTTTTTTTGTCTGGTGTGAAAAATTAACGGTCATAAATTAAAAGAAAACAAAAAAATAACTTTAAATATGAACATTCTAAATATTAAATTACCAAAAACACACATTCAAAAATTAATTCAACTGTAGTAGAGAGTGAAAGGGTTCTTAAAAAATGGTTTAAATAAATATAAATAAAAAATACAAGGAATTACTGACCCCTGTTAGTCATTCTCAATTAACTACAATTTTTTTTGTAACATATTTTTTTTATAAGGGTAAAGTACAACAACAACAACAACCACAAAAATATCAATTATAGCACAAGTTTAAACCAAGCTTTTAAAATGATAAACAACGACTTGTTCCACCTCTACAAATCGCATAGATCGAATTTTATTTATAAATTAGTTTAAAGTGAAAGTTACAGTATCGTATATCAACAATTGAGTTTATTAACTTTATTAGTTTTAATGTTGACACCAAGCAAAGAGTTATAAACATCTTTTTTTCTATATTTCCTGGCTGTCGACCTTTTATACGAGCTACGCCAATCATCAGTAGACTTGGAAATCTTTGAAAGATATTCTTGATCATTCAACTTTATATCCCAATATTCTAAATAAATTATTGATTTCAACATTGGATTTTATATGAGATTGCATTATTTAATTGCGATAAAAAAAGAATGCGGTCGTTTGCGTCGAGCGGTGATTCCCACTACACTGAAAAGAATTCCTTCATTAATATAATGAATTTTGACATTAATCTAATGAAAATTTTCATTATTTTTCGGCCAATGATGGCCTTCATTGGACTAATGAATCTTCTTTCATTAAAAATTATTTAATGAATACATTCGTTAGATTAATGAAAACTTCATTAAGTTAATGAAGAATAAATCATTACATTTATGAATACTTTTCATTAAAACAATGAAAAAATTCATTAGGCTACCGACTCAATTTCATTAGTTTTATGAATTTGGTACATTAACATTAAGTAAAACTTTCATTTCTTTAATGAATCTTCTTCATTTTTCAAACGTTATTTGTTCATTAGGCCAATGAATGTGTTACATTATTTTTATGAAATATTTTCACTATTTTAATGAATACATTCGTTGAACCAATGATAATCTTCACTAATTTGGTGAAAAATTTTCTTCATTCTAATGAAATAAAATCATTAGTTTAAGGAGGAGTTTCATTATTCTAATGACCTTTTTTCATTAGCATTGTGCTACTGAAAATAAACTAAACAATTTTTTTATATTAGGCATAAAAGAATTTTTTATCGTTTTAATAATAATGGAAAATAATATAAAATTAATAATATTAATACATTTCATTTAGAATGATGGTTAAAAGAAAATCAAAACATTTTAATTCAACACAAAATAACTTAAAAAATAATATGTAATGTTACATATGTAAACATTTTGGATAATTAAATAAGTTTAAACAATGGTTATTTGACATTTAATTATTTGATCTTGTTTAAGTCAATATTTCTTATTTTCAGCTAAAGATCGTTTTATTTTTTATAAAAAATTCAACAGTATTTATTTTCAATATTTCGATAACAATTTGTTATCATCGTCAGGAAAACATATAAAATATTAATTTTCCTTTAAACAATGAACTACAGCAAACTTCACTTTAAAAAATGAACTTCAGCAAACTCATTTCTTTTTCTAAACGTTTGCTTCTGCTTTTGGAAACTTGTGATGTTTTGCTTTTTGAAGAACGAGAAAAAAAGTCCCGTTGCGTGCAAAAACAAAACGTTTGCTTTGGGTTTAAATACATAATTGTTCACAACGAACGCTAAGGAAAAAATTAAGTGGGACTTTGTTGTTGCATTTGTAACGGAATAAATATTCTTTTAACCAAAAAACGAGAGAAGAGCCCATCTCTTTGTTTTTGATTTCAACTATGTAAGTATTTTAAATGAGGGTAGTTTATGAATTCTAATGAAAAGTTTAGTTAATATAATGAACATTTTCATAAGAACTAAAAAACTATTGAAATTTTTATTAAAATAATTTTTTACACATTAATTAGCGTATAAAATAATTTACTTTGTCATTTAGTTAGTAGTTATAATATATTTATTTTCTCACTTTTAATAAATCTCTAAAATATTGCACACAGCCTTCAAAAATTTTTTATAACAAATCCAATGAAATTTTCTAATGAAATTATGAAAACTAATGAATCAATTTTAATGAATATTTTCATTAATGCTATGAATTTTCATTCATGGAACGTAATTTTTCATTCCGTTAATGAAAATTATCTAATGAATGGGGTTCATTGGAAATATGAAGCAAATATTTTTCAGTGTAGTATATTTTTAATAACCCTCAAAAACGTTTTATTGAATAGAAAGTTTTTTTTTGACATTTATGTTCAAAGTTTTTATAGAGGTTTAAAACATTAAATTGACTACCCTTTTTTTAAATTGCGGCCAGTTTTTCAGCTATTAAGTGATGTATTTTTAGTTTGGTTTGGCTTCCAAAATTCGGTGAGTGCTCACAAAACAAACTGATGACAATTTTTGTAAGCGAATTCTTTAAATGAAAATTGCGATGAAGCTCACGTTTTTTGCATGAATACGTCAATAAAAAAAAATTGTGTATATGGAATGATGATATATTCAGAAATATTTACGTACTTTCTGAGCTGGCGAACTTCCTTAAAATCGTTGTTGGTCAGAACATTGCAAACAATTGTAAACGCTATGGAGTCATGATTACCTACTTCTCGTTCATGCATTGAACAACCATGATGTGCAGAAGCTTCGAATGAAATCGTAAGCACAGGGTCGACTTCCACGCTCGTGAGACCCAGTGTCGTCTATTAATACTCATGGTCTTGACTGCTAATGCTGCTTCATCTGTGCTCATGAATGGTATAGATATTGAGGAATCAGACAATCTTGATGTTCTTAAAATGAAAATTCAGGGCGATGTTCGGTGGACTGAATACATTTTGGTTTTCTGAAACGGTATCAGAAATACTTCACTCCATCCGTTCACCTTAATGTGAAATCCATCTTTATGAAACTGGAAATGGAAACTCTCATGTTTGGCCGGTGCCTCAAAGTTTATTTTGCAATAGAAGGCGATGAAGCTTATCGATGACCGTAGAGGATCCAACTCTATTGACTTACTGGATCATAGCCGCAGTGTGGGGTGCATTACTCTGTTTGATAGATGCTATAACGGATTTTGCTCTGGGATTTTGTTCCCGAAACCCATATACTTTTACGCAACATGCGTACATTGTCCACGATTCATCCATTTGTAGTCGATTGTCCAGCGAATCGCACAATATATTACAGAAAGAATTTCCGTACGTTTCGTCTGTCGAAAAAGTTGCTTGCAGACGAGTTTCCTGCCAGTTATAACATTGGCAAGATCAAGTTAAACGTCCACAAGCACTACTCTTTTTTTCCTGCTTGTCATAACATATTTTCTTAGTTACGGTACAATGCACTGTATATATCCAGGTCTAAGTTAAAATAAGGAGCTTTGGCTACAAAAAGGTCAGCGCAATATGTCACACAGCTCGTGCCACGATTGATTTATTGAAGGAATCGTTAAGTAAGTACATAGTTTCACGTTTCGGAGCACCAATAGAATATTTACTGTGGGGATACATAATATGATATATGAAAAATGAACCTCCGCCAGCCGTGGTGGTCATATGCCAGGTTTTATATATAAATATAATGCCAGTAAATTATCTTTCGAATAAAGCAAATTTCATGCCAATTTACAAAATTAATCTTTGTTTTACATTATTTTAAAATTATATATTTCTAAAAAAAAAACACCCTTTACTTTCGGTCATATGTCTGCCGCGGCTGATGCGTTCAAGATGCTGGACCACCAATTTTCACAAACCTTTCGCAGCATTTACGACCGTATCTCGCTACTAACTCTTTGAATCTTGATTTCTATTTTAACTGTGTTTCCCCTCGCGGATCAGATTTTGTCTTGGTGTATGCTTAACAAGGGCATCCAGCTTTCTGTGGTATAGAGGGATAGAAGACCCTCAGTTTTGTAGCAAATAAAATTTTATTAAGTTCTATCATGACTTAGACTTTGTTGGGGCTTCCAAAACACTTCGAGCCACCAACTCATAGAGCCTTGTCTTCCATTGATTGTCTGGACAGGAGGAACTAGAACAACAAGTGGTTTGTTCATAAGTTTATAAAAGAATGACAAGAAGTTTTGACCAGCCTGAGCTTTGCAAGCCACTCGGGAGATATTTCGTGTCCAAATTTTCATGTAAAATGTGTTGTACTCGCTCAATTAAGATAATTACAACTTCAGCCACTTTACGTGTTTTCATTCTCCAATCGCTCTAAACTATTATATAAGTTTCAATGTCGTCTATTCTCATTTTCGGCAACAGTTTTTTATACAAAAAGTAATGCTTAATCAATACTCGAAATTCACTTTTTTTTTTGTTGTTAAAATTTACGAATTAGTGAGCTTTTAATGGCTGTGAACGAGAAAGTAAATGATGCAGCTTACTCAAAACATTAGAGCATTCTATCAAAAGATGATGGCTTACGGCAGAAATTAAACTTACTGCGCTGGAAATTGCAAAAGACACGAAGCTATCGAATTAAGCGAAATAAAGTTCTAGATTTTCAAACTATATAAATGGCACATGTGATATATGGTGCCTTTGCCAAAAAGTTGTTTCCAGGTATGCTTAGTTTAATATTCTTTTTGGAAGCCGTTACGGCTTCTCATGTTCTCTCTTATATTCTTAACTTATGCTGAGTTCATTGGCGAGACAATTGTACTTACTGTATATGTAAAAAAGTTTTTCATTCAAAAACAACATTTAAGTCATTACTAAGGAGCATTTGTTTTGTCCAATCGAAGCTCCTAGCCATATTAGTTTTAGACATAATGACCTTTGTCCGCTAGACATTACGAAATCTCACACTGTGCACTGTTAACAGTGTGTAGAGTACAATGTATAACTATCGTAGAAGAACAGCAATAACTTTTAAAAATGAAAACAATATAGTAAAAATAATGAAACATTTCTTAAAAGACAACAACAACAAAAGCAATTACAACACACTAGACCGTTCAACAGCAGCAATAGTAATTGACGCCGACGACAACCATGACGATCTTACAATCATTCTACATTAGATCCAAATGATCGGAAAACGGCCGACTAATATTCAAATTAGCAACAAATTTTCATATTGACCAACGAATGAGTGTAAATGTGTGTGTGTACATATATGAGCGTTCTTTTTTATTGTTTTTGAAACAAAAGTAAATACTTAAGCGGCGGCGGCGTCGGTGGCGACAATCCCAATTTCCAGCCATCTGAAACAAAAACAAGCAAATACAATAACAACAATAACAATGACAACAGTTAAGTAACAGAGTTGGAATAAAATAAAGTTAAGAAACACCAACCATAAAAAAAACAATCGTGTAATAACGACAGCGACGACAACAAATTATTTTGTATAGGTATAACGTATGTAAATATGTATGTATATATCTCTGTGCATGCTGCTGTTATTGTTTTTTTTTTGTTGTTTTTGGTTAATGTTGTTCGTTGTTGATAGTGTTGTTGCTGCTGTCGTTTTTAGGTTCCTTTTAGGAGTCAAGAATGAATTAATGCGAGTTTGTCATTTTATGTTACTTTGTTTTTTGTTTATTGTTGTTGTTATAGATATTGTTGTATTTGTTGGTAAATTAACAGCGCGCGCATACTCGCGTGCATATTTCAAACCCAAATAAACCTACCAATCAACCCGTCAGATACATTCAGCCAAAAGTCATACCAACAGTCCCTATTATTTGCTGAAGGGTGACTGTTTAAGGATTTGTGTGAGGGTGGTGTTTTGGCGCAAATTAATGCTGCAATCGTATAGAAATAATTAACTTTTAGACTTAGATCTAAAGACATGTTTAGCTAAATATATACTTAATTTTTGAAACTCTTATACATATGGATATGCAATACATACATGGCTATGCTATGACATTGAAAACAAAGCCCAATCGTTTCAATGGAAGCGTCCAGAAGAGACAAGACCGAAAAAGCACATCAAGTTCGGTCAAATGTGAAAATTTTGCTTACTGTTTTCATGAATTCTTGCCACAAGGTCGTACGGTCAATAAGGAATACTACCTTGAAGTTATGCGCCGTTTGCGCGAAGCATGCGTTATCAGGGATTTTGCACCATGATAATGCACCAGCTCACACATCGATGCTTGTGCGTGAGTTTTTGGCCAAAACAAAACCGTTATCATGCCTCAACCACCGTATTCACCGGAATTGGCCCCCGCTGACTTTTTCTTCTTCCCAAAACTGAAGACACTGATGAAAGAAAAGGGTTTTGCTAGGATCGAGAAGATAAAAGAAAAATCGAAACAGGAGCTGTTGGCGATACCAAAAAGCGCGTTTCAGAAGTGTTTCGATGATTGGAAAGCGCGCTGGCATAAATGTATTATATCTTAGGGGATTACTTTAAAGGGGACAAGATAGTTATTAATGAATAAATAAATACTTTTTGAAATAATTAAAAATAACGGCTATTTTTTTATGAGCTTCGTATTACAGAATTATGCACAATATTGATTTAAAATAAAAAGAAAAACTTATGTTAAATTACCGGTATTTCAAAACATTTTCATCATTATTTTTTGTTTATTTTTTTTAATGTTTTCCAGAATCAAAAATAATAATAAAAATTTGTTTCCACTTAATATTCAATAAAATCTTTTTTAATATTTTTTTTTTCTTTAGTGACAACAATTCAGAATGAAAACAAAATAATAATAAAAATTTATTCTGCTTGATAGTCTGCATGCAAAGCAGCTTTACCAGGTAGTGATATAAGCATAGCTATCTTTTGTTTCCGTTCCATAAATTTGTCAATATGATGTTTACAAGCTATATAATTCTGAGAAAACACAGAGACTTTGTTGCTTTTTTAAAGAAAAGAGAGAGACAAAATTTTGACAACATATCGCAATTTCTGCCAATAAAATACATGTGATATTTTTTGGTGTTGTATTTATTGTAATTCTAATACTAACTGGTAAAGCCGCCTTAGTTACACTAGTCCAACACCATATGAAAGCAAGTATTACAAACATTTTTTATTTTACATCAAGCATCGTCTGCTTTACATAAATTAATGAATTTTAGCACATACTGTTGCCATTCTTCTTAAGCTTTTTGGTCGTGTCTATTCTGGTTAATAGTCAGTTACATAAAAGGTTATTTAAAGTATGAAAGAAGAAATAGCTAATACATGTATGATGTGTTTATATATATGATTTCAGCGCTGCCAGAGAGAAGAGTTTACTTTAATTTTGAAGATTTTGTAAGCAAAATAAGATTTGAAGAATTTCCTTTTAAAATTAATATTTTGGGGTGTTACATGTGTGTTCTCAAAATCACAAGTTTTCAAAAATGCTAATTTTATTTTTAGGTGTTCTGTAACCCACGAGTTTTGCTTGCGAGGTGAAATAGTTTGAATGCTGAAAACACATATTTTACCAAAACAAACAAACTAAAAAATAAATTGAAATTGCAAGTAGCATTCATATTTTATATTTTAGGTTAAAAATGCAGTCAAGAAATGAATGCATAACATTTTTTTCCAGAGATATATCGTGCGTTTGGCTAGTTTCAAGAACATTTTTGAATTGCGTATATTTATCACAAATTGTATGAAAAATTTACTAGCTGTGATGCAAATAGAAAGAAAACATATTTTATTTAATATATATGTAATTTTATTATTTGTTTAAGGTTAAGTTTGGTGTAAATTTGTCACTTCACTTTGGTATAATCTTGTGATGTGAACTCGCCAAGAAAACCTCTCTTGCTAGTTCGTTTTTCAGCCGTACGCTTCATCTGTGGAATAAGTTGCCTGCAGACGTGTTTCCTGTCTGTTATAACGTTGGCAGGTTCAAGTCAAATGTTCACAAACACTACTCCCTCTTTCCCCCTCCTCACAACCTATTTTCCTAGTTGTGGTACAATGTAATGGTCATCACCTGAGTACTGGTCCGATAAAAAAAAAAAAGTTCAAGTCACAATCCCAAATATCCTGCGGGTGTCAGAACATGCCTGTTAAGAGGATAGCACACGATACGTTTCTAGCAATGTAGATGTAATTTTTTCAACTGCAAACATGTGGACTGTTATCTCAAAAACATTGCTTCTGTAAAAAAAAAAACATGAGTAATATCATCTGACAAATATTCAAATAAAGGGTGTTATATTTTATGTTTAAACATTGGAAAAGTGTGCCTTTAAAAATGTGGCGTTGTCTCACTAATCGGACATTTTTCCGCAGTAATATTTCACTATATTTTAAATAAGTTTTACAATAACAATATATACTAACAATTCATAAATTGCTTATAATCATTTTATATAAACTTAATACTATCGCACTGAGGGAAGAAAAAAACCGCTAAAACATCTGTTTCTCTGTGTAGCAGGCAAGCATTTTTAGATGTCAGCAGGCAATCTTTGATCAGCATGACTTTCTTAGTCAAGTGAAGAAAGTAAAATAAACATGCAGAGACAATGTCAGACGTAAATATACATGTACGTTTATGAGCAATCTTTATAAACCTTCTGTAAAAATAAAAATTTTGACAGACATGGAGAGTAACATGAGAAAAAACATGGCAAAAAACACATATAAAAATATTTTGGCTGTGGGTTTACAACCAATCGTGTCACCCTGTCTCCGCTTGACGTTAAGTATCCGTATGCATATATATATATATATATATATATATATATATATATATATATATATATATATATATATATATATATATATATATATATCTTATATATATTTATTTATTTATATATATATATATATATATATATATATATATATATATATATATATATATATATATATATATATATATATATATATATATATATATATATATATATATATATATATATATATATATATATATATATATATATATATATATATATATATATATATATATATATATACATATATATATATATTATATTGCAACTATGTATGTCATATGATCAAAAAGAAAACTATAGAATAAAATGGCAGTCTTGCGTTAAACCCATTCAGCGTACGTATTTCATTTACACGAGACACTTCAATTTGAACTGATAGTTTTCTTTAAATTTTTGGTTAATGATCTTTTTATAACAGGAAATAAAAACGATTATTTCTGCATTTAAAATTGAAATAGAATAACAAATATTTTAAGATTTCTTTTCTAAAATTATGATTTTCTTTTTGGAGAATGAAGATTTTTCGATAAAAATTTCTGGCATGTGACACATGTATATTTCCAGCATATGCAAAAATGTTTACGAAACAAACATTATGAAGCATCATTGCAGTGTGGAGTGTGTTACTCTGTTTCATCGATACCACAAATGGATTTTAGGCTGATAAGATGTACATCGTCTAGAGCAGTGGTGCCCACAAGTTCTATATGGAAGAGTAAACACCAATACATTCAAAGAAAAACTATTTTTATTTTATATCTTTTGTTGTAAAAAGTAAAACATTTACAAGAACAAAATTCACACTGATAATCGCTGTCCTCAATGTTTTACCAGCAAAACATGCGAAAGTGTTGTTGCTTTGCTTTTGTGTGTGCTCAGTGAAGAACGATAAAAAAATATATAAGACGAAGTTGTTTGTGTATTTTTCGTTGCTAGTTCTGAGCGCAGTATTTGTGTATTAAAGAGCACAGCCCTATAGCTAAGCGCATTTAGAAAAACAATTGAGTATCAAGCCTATAGGGCTGGGCAGACTTGGTCTAGAGCTTGTGGTCGATTGTCCAGTGAATCGCACAACGCATTATTACAGGGAGAATTTGTCATAAGATTCGTATGTGGAACAAGTTGCCTACAGAATATATAGAATTGAAAAATTTAAGTGAAGCGTCTTGCTCACCATGAACTATGTTCCTAGTTCCGGCGTAAAATAAAATTTATAACTGCCCTTAAACATTTTTCCCACTATGTACAATAACAATCCTCTGAATATGTTTGTGTGAGTATTTGTGCGTCAATATGTTGTTGTATTTTTCGCCAGTCAAACAAATATTATTATTTCAGCTCAGTTTACTTAACTTACTACTACTAAATTCTACTCTACGCTAAACTCGCCGCGCACACACAACACAAGAAACCAAAAAAAATAAAGGTTTATCAAATTTCGGTGTACAATTCGTATTTTAATATGTTACGGGCCTTGCTAACGTAAGGAAGTTATAACAACAAAAACAACAAGCAACTACTTGCGACAATTACGAAATTTACTAATAGCAAAATCGTGATAGAAAAGAAAAGTTGATCCCACTGACGAGATAAATTTATACAAATTTACTACAAATCAATTAACTTGAAAATAATCAAAGATTTTTGGATACATTTTTTTTCATTAACTTAAAATAAAAACAAAAATAAAAAAATAAATAAAATCATTAATCTTCTTGCTGTGTATGTACGAGTATGTAAAATTTGTTTAACAGTGTGCAGTGAATAATGATGGTCATGAAAAGTGAGTCAACGACCTTTTTCGTTTTAAATCACAATTAATGCAATAAAGTTATAATTAAAAAATATATATTTCAAATTTGTGTAATTAAAAAAGTAAAAGAAAAAAAAAAGAAATTAAATTTTTTATAAATGCTTTTTTGAAAAAAGTTGTGGGTGTTAAGATAATGCCATTTATTATTATTCTCAAAAGTGCCAAAAATGTAAGTGGATTTTTCTTTTGTGTGTGTCATGATGATCAACGATCGACGATCAAAATGAAATACAAAACAAAACACAACAATGTTCGAAATTTTGTAAATGTTTTTTTTTATGAAACTTTAACTGAAATGGCGAAATTCTAAGAAAGAAAAAGTTGGCTCCATTTGTCGTTACCAGCGCCGCAAGTATTAGCCGGTGATTAACAACATTGATAAGACATCAAGAGAAAGAAGAAAAATGTTTTCTTGCTTTATATATAAAATTTGTCGTTCCTTTAAAATACGTGTGATATTGTGAAATTTTAGTTAAATTTTGCATCTTGAAAATTATGTTGTATTGTGTGTAAAACAAACAAGAACAAAAACAAAAAAGGGTGTGACTTGAAAAATGATAGCTTTTAATTTTTTGTTAAATTAGCTACATTTTTTGTTATTTTGTATAGAGTTTTAAAAAAAAGGTAAACAATATTCTCAAATACTCTTACACACGCAGAATAAACATTCGCCCTTATTCCAAGAGTCGAACTAAAAAATTGGCGCTGAAATACCCGCTTTTGTTAAAAACTAAATTTAAAAACATTTTATGCGGCATGTTTTTAAATCACAATAAAACAAAAAAATGTACTATTAGAAAATGGATAGAAAATTATATAATATGTCATTAATGTTTTAAATATGATTTCGCACATGTATTCGCCACAGCTGGTGGGTAGAGGACGCAATCTTGAGCACCAATTTCTACAATATTTTGTCGTCATATTTCGCCAATAACTTTCGCAATGCCTTAATGGGCGAGTTGGTAGAATCGATCAACAGTATCGATAATGCGAAAGGCTCCAGGTGTTTCTGCATACTACCAAAAGTCTTCGCAGAATTATGTTTCTTATGAAAAGAAATGTTTATAAAGGTTTTGCAGATGATTTTCGTATAATTTATTACAACATATCCGATTGTTAAAATATATTCCCTGTGTGGCGTTCTTCAACAAGTTTTTAGCTTTATCTTTGCAGTCTGTAAACATATCGCACCCTAAATACAAAAGGGTCACACCTCAAAATTTTCCAAAACTGACTTTTTTTCATAAGTGTCAATTTTTTATGTTTTCGCAAACATAATATAAAATTGATATAATATTGAAGTTTTTCAAAATGGAATAATTGCTGAATTCACAAGCTCAGTCGTATCGTGTATCGATGTATTTGGAGAGACAATTTCAAACACAACCATTAAACTCACAAAAAAATATATTTGAAAATTGTTTTTGCTTTCAAGTTTTGTGTTTGAAATTTTCTCTCCAAATACATCGATACACGCAAGGTGCATTAATGTATACACGGTGGCAGCACTAGAGCAAAATTACAACAATACAACAAAAACAGGCATATGGTAAGCTATGTTTATCAAAAATATGTGTAACTATTTTCACAATTACAAACTATGAATGTACCTTTTCATAATTATAAAATATACCAATAAAAATTATAAATAGCTTGTTTTCTATGTTTCCCAGCTATCTATATGTCGACATTTCATAGGAACTACCCTAATCATCAGTAGACTTTGGAAATTTTTGAAAGATATTCTCAAACATTCAACTTTATATCCCAGCAATATAAATAAATTGTTGAGAATTTAAAAGAAAAATGCTCTAATAATACCTGTCAAAACACAAAAAACAAGCCTTTTCATTCATTCACCTCTCTAACATTTCTTTACACCTTTCAAACAAATGAACAACCGTTGGTTGCTACGATTTGCTTTTTGAAAGTATCGAAAAGCAGAGAACAAAAATTCAAACAATTAAGTTTTTTTATTCGCTTTTTTTAGCTTCTACCATTTATACCAATAAAAATTATAAATAGCTTGTTTTCTATGTTTGCTGGGATATAAAGTTGAATGTTTGAGAATATCTTTCAAAAATTTCCAAAGTCTACTGATGATTAGGGTAGTTCCTATGAAATGTCGACATATAGATAGCTGGGAAACATAGAAAACAAGCTATTTATAATTTTTATTGGTATAAATGGTAGAAGCTAAAAAAAGCGAATAAAAAAACTTAATTATTATAAAATATATTTATTTCAAAAAAATGTTCACAAAATAATTTATATATGTTTAATTCAGAATACAACACTAAATTCACTTTCAAAATGTAAACAATACATTTGACGTAAATAGCTTCCTATATTGCCAGTAGCAAAAAATTGTCACATGCCGTAGTGCTGCCACCGTGCTGAGCGTTTTCCATACGACGTTGTTTTTGCTCAAACTTTAGTAAAAAATCGAAGAGCACACCAAAACACGACAAGAATTTGTCAAAAACAAAGTGACTATCCGAAATGGCTGATATTGCCAACATATAATTATAACAGACATGTGTACCAACATAACAGAAAAAAATGCGAAAATCGAACGTACGTAACTTGCGAAATTTGAAAATGACGGTTCTTTTTTGATCAGACCATGTATATAAAATTGTTTTTTTTTTTTATTATATACAATTTACATACATATCTGTGGCATTATATCATAACATCTTAAATCGAGATAAGAACGATTTTTGGGGAAAGTTTCAATGAACAACTTTCTAAAAACAAATGAAAATAATATACAATTACAACAACATTTCGTCAATAATACGAAAAAATATTTTGACAAACAAAAATTTTATGTACACCAACAAACATCAACATGTATATTGTTGGTAGAATTTACGAATAGTTGTCAAAATTTTAACAAATTTTTAAAATTTGACTTAAGTTGTTGTGATAAAACACGTTGGCATACGAGATTCATTCGGCAAAACAAGTGTTTCCTTTAATAAAAACTATATATTTTAAGCAAAACTAATGGAATAAAAATGAAAATTACAAGTACGTAAATGCAACAAGTCGGCAGTGACAGCCAACTACATGCACTAAATTTTGAAACGTAACAATTGTAGTATAAACATACGAGTATATAAAGTTTGACAGAAAAAAAGCTGGTGGCGAATATGTGGAAATTCTTATTGATATCACCCGATTAGTGTAACATGAATTCGCTCAAGATGAAACAATTGAAAGCTGAATTGTAGGGTTGCTAAATGATAAACATTTTAATTGTCATAGTTTCTAGCCACATGTATTTGATATACAAAATACTTTTAAGTTATGTATTTGAAATACAAAATATTAAATACTTTCAGGTCGTGTATTTGATATACAAATACAGAATGCGAATTTTTATTTCAAATACTGTCCAGCCCTGCATATGTGCCATATTTTTCAACTGTATATTACGTTTTGCGACTATACAGGGTGTCCCACACTTCAACGACAAGACGACACAGGATGACAAGACTAATTGTAACCATCACGAAAAAAATACAAAAATCCAAAAATAGAACATTTCACTCAGTTCAAATGTTTATTATTCGCACAAGCCTTTGTATCTTTTAGCTTATAGATTTTTTTTCCTCCGATTTTTCTCATGATGGTTACAATCAATCTTGCCACCCTGTTACGGCTTAACGTTGAAGTCTGGGACACACTGTATATCCAAACACATATATACGTATGAGGAATCAAAACCAGTGGAATTCAACATACTCGTACTTTTCATATGTTTAATACTCAGTGTCACATATGCGTGACGTGGGAATTTTCATAGAAATTGATATTATATTTAATTATTAAAATGCATAAGGCTTTTATGTCACAAAACTTGTAGGAAGTAATTTTCTTCATGTTTCGGTTTCTGGTACGGTGACAGATAAAAACGAGTACTGCAGTTCGTCGGTACACTAAGCCATTACTTGAAAATTCCGTTTTTTATGAGTATTCTCCCCGAAAAAAAAAAAAACATAAAGATCCCCATATAGAGTACCATACAGCGCCTCTACTGCTGGTAATTTTCCAGATGTAAGCATTTAAAAAAATCGATATATAATAAGCAATAATATATTTGAATTTTCTAGTCTTAGAAATTAAAATATTTAGAGAATCATCTTCACAAAACACATCGCTACTTTATTGCAATATAGTCATATCTCAAAAAACGAGCTTTTTGAGGTACTGTTAACAATGCAAAATTGTTAACAGTATTATCTCTTATGTTGTGCCAAAAATTTATTAAAATTACTTTTAAACTGTTTTCTTTAGGAGATATTTACAAAAATATTTTGGTAAGACTTCTATGGAAACTAAAAATTTGAAATGTATTTTTCTCGAAACAAGCTTTTTTTAGTTACGACTATGTTGCAATAAAGGAGCTACATGTCACAAATGTGCGACTCAGAATTTGTTCCTACTGTGAATTATTTTGTTTTTTTTTTTTTTCATGTAATAATTTACTACCTAATTTGTTTGTAATTACTGAAATCCCGGTTTACCGGGGTTTTCTGTAATAATTAACCGGGAGGTGGTTTTTTTAAATTGCCACTATTCAAGTTATTAGAAGACCGGGTTTAGAAAGAAGTAAAATAATCGATCACCCTAGTTACCATTCAGGTTTACCAGACTTGATCAAGACTTGTTCATTTTCTACAACACTCCCATATGACTTAGAAGGTACCCAAAGATTCTTGAATATACCGTTCTTGGATCATATAACAAGTCCCTTGCTGAATAGCCTGAGCTGTGTTCCTCATACCAACAAAGCAATTTCCTAAGAATCTCATAAGCCAGGGCATATGAAATGCGAGAAAATAATTTAGTAAACAGCCTACGCCAGCGATTCAAATTTCTCATTGATAAGCCAACAGCATTTGCACTACTGGAAACATGGTCATTAGCACCACTATGATCAAGATTTTCTTTTATCTGGGACCAGTAATCAGTGGATGACACCTAAGTATGCAGTGCATTTTACCTGAACTGGGAAAATAGGCTATGGCGAGGAGGCATGTTTGTGAACGTTTGACTTGAGCTTTCTAACATTGTAACTGACAGGAAATATTCATCTGCAGGCAGCTTGTTCCACAAACAAAGAGTACGGCTAAAGAACTAATCTTCTCTGCAATGAGTTGCATGCAATAATATGTTGGCTTCGCGAACAAGATCCCTAATATCATCACATCAGAATCCACTGAGGTAGTGATGCAACTGTGCAACGCATACTACTCTGCGACGATGCTCCAGTAAGTCTAAAGTTACATACCTTACAGTTCACTGATAGGCTTTTTCACTGTCACAGTCAAGTATCTCCCAAAATAGACTTGGAGGTACTGGCCTCAAAAATAAAAGTTACATTCCATTTTTGGTCGGTTATAATTGATATAAATAGATCAGTTAAAGTGAAGTATATATTGCACCGTTTTAGAAAGGTACTTGAATGTTTCTTTTGAGACTTGAAAATTGTGTTCAGTCAAGCAAACCTCACACTACATTTTCATTTCGAAAACATCTAGAGCATCCACAACACCTATATAGATCAGTCAGCATTCACGATTATGCGTATGTAACAAGCGTTGAAATTGACTCCGTTTTTACTACACCATTCGGAGATTTAAATGGATAGTTATTCAACGGGTCATTCATATTTTGCCTGAATAAGTGCAAATGGCAAATGCTGCTGTCATTTGAAAAAAAGAGAAGTTAGTTTGACAAAGAAGGTTGTTATCAGAACACCTGCTAGTTTTTAGTATATTTTGTAAACAGAAAACTTTGTTGGCATCAAAGATAACTAAAGTGGTTGGCAATATTCGCCGATGAGATGATTAAGCTTTAAGCACATAGACGACAGCAAGCAGCAATCTGTCAAAAATAAAATACATGTGTTTAAATGCACACGATTATTTGAACGACATCACAGCAACACGACTTCACAACAGCATTTGCTGCTGCTGCCAACTTAGATTAATTTCTATTTTCGTAAGCAGCAAAAAGTAAATGCAGTGCTGCCACTATAAATATAAATTGACAGCAATAAGAACTAAAATTTGTTTGAAATATTTAATAGAAATAAACATCATATAAATAAAATAAACAACTAAATTGATGAGTTTTTACAACTTTACGTGATATTACGTTTTCAGTCAGTAATTTTAAATTCATTCATGTAAAATATATATGTGGCACCTCTAAAGTTTGCATTATTTAAATGCACATAGTGCTGCTGCTGTCTTGAAAATAATTATGTTGCTGACGAGACGGCAGCATTTGAAGCTAACTTCATTTGTAGCGGTGAAGTTGTGAAGTCTGCTGTCGTCTAAGTGTTTAGAGCTTTACTTGTACGTCTGAAAATAGAAAGAGAAAATATAATCTTAAGGTTTTAAAAACGATAATTTTTATCAATAGAATATATGTATGTACAAAAAGCACCTCCACTGTATCTCAAAAATCATAATAGAGACCTAGGAATTGAGCAGATGCGTCTATAAAACTTAGCCAGGAAACGGCTCATTTATTATGGTTTCGTGATGGACATGAAAATAACTTTTCGTTGCAATTTTCCTCTTTTTTTGAAGATTTTTAAAACAAATCGTTTGGCAAAGTTTGTTTGCCAATGTTCAAAATTACTTTTTTTTATATTTTGAATGTCATTTCAAAACCACCCAATACGTTTCTTTCCTCTTGCTCAACAGCAACAACTTTTTAATTATGGTCAGATTTAGAAATTTCTTTTTATTAACAACAATGAGTCAGTGAGCTTTTTGCGTAGACTATTTTTTTGTTGTGCTCGTATAAATATTTTAACGTGAAATTTTAAAACCACAACAATATTCATTTACGCATAGTGATTTAAAAAAGGCACACTATATTTAAATACAGTTTGATGTGGACGACTGCAAAAAATCGTAATAAAACTTAATAATTAGCATAATGTCATTGTATCTAAAAATGTTAATAAACGTACGAACGTGAGTGAGTGCATGCATTCGATAAAAGTGTCTAGTGTGTGATATTTTATATATCGGAATAACGTACCAGACAACGATGGATGCCACTTTTCATAAATCTGATATTAACAAAAAAAAAAAAAATTATATTATGGCTCACGTTTTGAATTTAATTAAATGTTAGTGATTAAATTAAACAATTAAGCAGCTAAAATTTAAATTAGATTATTAAAGACTTTTAAAACTGTCCATAGAAAATAGTCCATATGATTTTGATGAGATAGATAAGTATTATTGAAAATGAGTGGAAGCCCAAAATAAAAACAAACGATTATTGCGCTCTTAAAGCTTAATTCACGCATTGTTTTCGAACAAAGTTTTTGAAGTGTACCCGTCAAGGCACATTTAGCTAGGTGGCATCACTAGCGCAGGTGACAATTTTTTCTTTGCGCTTTTTAATCCGAACCTGTGTCAAGAAATTATTTATGTTTGTAAAAAGAGAAGTGACAAATCCCAATAATTTGAAAAAGTAAAAACCAAGGCAGCTTTAAACAGGTAGTGGCAGAGTTACCATAAATGCAACACCAAAAAACATCAACATGTATTTATAATATTATATAATGGGTTGGTATCAATATTCAACATGCATTTTGTTGGTAGAATTTACGAACAGTTGTCAAAATTTTGTTTGAAAAAGCAAAAAAGTCTATGTATTTTTTACAAATTTACCCAAAGGAAACGAAAGACAGCTGTGCTTATGCCACTACCGTATTGAAGCTGCCTTGGTAAAAAAGAAACATGTAGTAAAAGAGTTTTGATGTACATATGTATATAAGTAAAGGCAGCTTTACCAGACGGTGTTATTACTATTACAATAAATACATACAACTCCAAAAACATCACATGTAGTCTGCTGCTAGAAATTGCATAATATTATCAAAATTTGGTTACACAAGCAACAAAGTCTTTGGGGTTTCTCAGAGTAATGTAGCTTGTATAAAAAGTTATCACAATCTCCTGGAACGAAAACAGAAGACAGCTGTGCTTGTACGAATACCTGGTAAAGAAGTGTTTAAAAATATATATGTCTAAAAATACTGTACTCAAAACATTCGTACGTTACTGTTTGTGGTCTAAAATATAAATAATGTAGGAGTTGGTGTTTCTACAGCCGCAAACGTATTAACGTCTAAGCTGACAGAGCTAAAACAAGGTAAGGAAAAGTTTAGATCACGACCCGAATTTCATTGGCTGTTTTGCTTTTAAGCTCAAACTTATTACGGCTCGAAAACTTTTTCAGCTCGGCTCGCGAGCTTAAAATAGCTCATTTTAAGGTTTGGGCTCGGGAGCTAAATTATTGGCTCGGAAGCACAAACTTTAAAATGTGAAAGAGTGCAAAACGAGCGCAGGCGAGCTGAAAAGGAGCCATACTTTTCATTTGCATTTGTGAAAAGAAATATATTTATGTATGTATATTTAAAAGTAGACAAAGCAAAGGCATGACGTATGACAAAGGATTGTAAATGTATGTATATATATACATATGTGTGCGCATGTATATCCATGTCAACGAACAAACATATTTTTTGTTTTATATACGTTGTACACAAAAATAAAGATCGCGAGCAGCTATTTTCAGCTCAGCCCGCGAGACGATCTAAATTTTTAGGAGCCGAAAAATTCAGGTCATCTTGCGAGCTTTACATTTTCAGACCGCGAGCCCAAAAGTATAACTCTTTTGAATTTAGAAAATAAAGCTCGCTCGAATTGAGCTCACTCATGTGCGATCTCAATTCGAGCGCTCTTTGTACTCCGCGATAAAACAAATTTACAACAATATAACTATTTTCCCAATTATGTATTGTATAAGTATTTTATCATTTATTTACTTTTCACAAAATTAGTTTTGAGTATTAAAGTTAGAATAAACCACTAAATTCACAAAATATAAACAATACATTTAATGTTAGTTAAGCGCTCACGGTTTGAAAAGACAAAAAAAAATTTCATAGACCGTAGTGCTGCCACCTAGTGGACGTTAAAACAGCTTTTACTCCTTCTAGAGCAGTAGTCCTAACAAAGAGATTACACTGGATGTCAATGTACTAGTGCGATTACTCTTAAGCGTGGTCATCGCTTTCTAAAGATCTTACACAAACAAATATTATATTAATATAATATATATTGATTTTTGTCATACTTACAATATTGCCAGATAAATGTATTACAATCGTGTGAACTGCCAAGTTTTAACTTACAACGTTGTCAGAAAAACCATTGCCAATCAATTGTCGTCTTAATGTTTTCAGGCATCTGACAATCGTAAGAACACTCTTCATTGCCAAATAATTGGCTGGTATTGTATGCTCAGTTTTATTATTATTTTGTTAGACGTATAAAATTAATTCACCTGACAATGGCATCATTGTCAGAAACAAGTTTGATGGGCAACACTGCCAAATAGATCGTTGTTGATATACATAAGTGTCAATACCTTACAACATGTGCGGCAATTATTTTCATCTAACAATCTGACAACCGTGTGAACTGACAATTTTTGTTGTCAGATGAATTATTTGTCAGGCCAATCGTCAGAATAGACAATTTACTTCTGCGGGACAATTTTTCATTGTCACTACATTGTCAGCATGTTGCCAGATCTTACAATATTGTAACATCTGATAACCGTGTGTACATAGCTTATGTTTCGTTTACAAACTTACACTATATAGTAGTTTTTATGTTTTGGGCAAGTTGTTCGAAATATGAATAAAGCTTTTAGTGAAAAAGGATTTGTCCGGACAAAAATTTACTAGCGAAACATTGCATGCTGATTAGAAGGAGTTAGGGCCATATTCTTAAGCTGTGCTGCCTAATTTTGATTTTCTGATGATCTTTTGCCAAATGTATACTTATGTACATGAGTCGCAAACTAATATCATTTTGTTCTAATAGAATTGATTTAAAATAGTTTAAGTAGCAACCAGACTTGGAAGTTACTCCGGTAAATAAATAGCTGCAAGCAATATCATTAAAATCGGTAAAGGCAAACTCCTTAAATTAGCTTATTTAACTCTACCCTTCATTGTGTTTTTTAAAAGCCAGATGGCTCCATGTCTTAAAAACTTCTGCTTTCTATCTCTAAAAAGAAATGAAGCCTGAACATTTACAGAATTTCGTACATTTCACAATTGTGTTTAAATGGATAAATTTTGTGTATTTTTTAGCCTCATCTAATCTAGATTAAAATGCAAAATAGCAATAATAATAAAAATTACTATTATTATAATAGTAGTAATAATAACAACAGCAATAATAACAATAATCAAAATGTTGTTGGAAATAATATGTTGCAACAGCAGCAACAACTACATCAGCAGCAACAAATTCGCGTATCAAACTGGTTACAAGATACGAATCGTAATCAAAATCAATATCAAACACTGCAAATGCAGCAACAAA
This sequence comes from Thecocarcelia acutangulata, assembly GCA_914767995.1. Taxonomy (NCBI): domain Eukaryota; kingdom Metazoa; phylum Arthropoda; class Insecta; order Diptera; family Tachinidae; genus Thecocarcelia; species Thecocarcelia acutangulata. The sequence continues at coordinate 167,435,020 of OU612094.1, read as the reverse complement.
CGCAACAACAGAATATGCACTTTCAAAGCTACCCAGCGTCACAACATCAGCAACAACAAACACAAACTTTAGCTGCAGCAGCGACAACAACGATTTCTCCTTTGCCCTCCATGAATTACTATTCTAATCAAAATCATCAATTGTTGCAACAGTCGCAAACACATGTCTCATGTATGCAACAACAGCAACAACACCATTTGCAATCACGACAACTCTTGCAACAGCAGCAACAGCAGCAACAGAATCTGAAAGTCTTGCATCAACAAACGTTGCAACATCCTCAACAAATATTAACACCCGCGCCATCACCAGTTACTCCCAACAGTAGTCATTTAAGGCAACAGCAACAACAACAATCTCAACCTCATTTAACAGCACAGCAGCGCTTACATCAACTACAACAACAACAACAAGCTCAACAATTGCACCAACAACAGCAGCAACATTCAAGCAGGGTGAGTATTTACTTTTTTTTAAAAAATTATGTTTGATAGCATCATTGACATACCTACATACATTGGAGGTTCGCTCTCTCATTCGTGATTTGCGCACCAATGCTGTGCTTCATTTCTGTAATATTAGTTAGAAGTTTCTCGCATCGAAAACTATGAAACATAAAATTCCACCGTTTCTCGACTATCGAGAAAAACAGCGTTTCTGTATATTAAATCGAAAAGGGGCAACACTAGTTACGTCTTTATTGGAATATTTCCAATAAACTGCTGTCAAAATCGAATATGTTGGTAAAAAAAAACATATTCGTAGATTGACAAAACATGTAAAAATATACCCTTTTTCAAAATGGTCCAGCTTACGAGAGGTCAAATATTTTAAATGTCATCATAAAAAATACCAATGTTAAAACAAGTTGGAGGAATTTCGCTTCCATACTACTTCAGCCGCTCTAATGTACATATGTTTTCTTACAGTTTTAAATTATACTTATATGTGTAGTTAATTAATTACACTTATCATGTTTGTGCTTTTGTGGTAATGTCAGGTGTTTTGAAATATATTAGATAAAACGTTATCGTGTAATGCATTTACCGTCGAAATTAACATTTATCATGATATAAATATTAAGTATTAAAAGGCAAATCTTTGTAGCAAGAACAATAATAGTAACTTTATTTCGCATGTGCTAGTAAATGAGTTCCTATTCGTATGTTTAAAATAAATAGTATATTACAAAAGCTAGTTTTGTATTCAGATTTTTATTAAAAGCATTGTTATTGCATCCAACTATCTTTTAAAATTATAAAAAAAAGTAAGAAAAGATATGTTGAAATTTTAAAATTTTACTTAAATTATATTAAAATCAACAATACATTGCTTGCATCAACAATATAAGTTATTACAGATCACATACTAGTGTTGTCATAACAATAATTCAATTTGCCTTACCCTTACGTATAATTGATTGGTTGTTTCATTAGCTTCTAAGCAGCTAAGCCGACATTAGAGATCAGGTAAAAACACTCATGGATTATGTTTTGTGATCCAAATCAGATATAAAATTGTAAAATATTTATTTCAAATTAATTCCTTCATTTTGTATTTGCCATTTTTAAAAATTTATTGATAAAAATATTTATCTATTCATATCTATTTAAAAGAAAATGAAATGATAAAATTTTCAATATAGCATATATATATATATATATATATATATATATATATATATATATATATATATATATATATATATATATATATATATATATATATATATATATATATATATATATATATATATATATATATATATATATATATACACATATATATATATATATATATATATATATATATATATATATATATATATATATATATATATATATATAGATACGTACATACAATAAATGTATCGATGGCGTAATATATAAAGGACGTATCTTGTTTTTTGCATAATTACCTTATACTTATTTGTGGCAGTGTAGCTCACAAAAACAAAAATAAAATAAAGAGACCAGAATTGAATTTATTGTTATCTTTAATCTGAAATTGTTATATTTTGTCTGTCTTACTTTGAAGACTATTTGAATTTTATTGTGTTTTTCTTTTCCTATAAAGTAATAAAAATCAAGATATGCTTCTTTTATATTAAGCAGTCGATATATACAATCCCAGCTAGCATTTTTAGTCGTAGAAGACTCTACTAGGAATGTAATGAAGAGTGTTTTTGATCGCCGACGAATACATTGTTTAATCACAGACGATCCCTCCCACTGGAGTAACTGTTATAATTGCTGATTCTTCTATGAGACTCTTACACAACTCAGAAAAAGACTCTTATGTTATTTGTAGAGGGAATCGTCTGAGACTCGTGTAGATATTAGTCGTGTAATTTTTGTATGATTTATAAAGGAAATAGCACAAAGCTCAGTCGATATTTTACTAAATTAACACTAATATAATTCGCACGAACTCACCACCATAATCCCCTCCCACACTTTATATTTAAAAGGTTTTTGAACAATAAAGAAAAAACTACTATACGCTGTTTATTTTTATGTATATCTATAATATAAAAATCAATTAAAATATAAATAAAAACTATAAAATTTTTCCTCGTCTAACAAACATTCCAAGACTGTATGACGAGCGTGTCAGATAATTTGTAAAAAAAGAAATAAAAAAGTATATGTTTTTTTTTATTGTTACTCGTCAGATAATCAACATAAGTTTCTTTTGGAGATTGTATATTGAACACAATCCTCTAACAAACAACGAATGCTAGCTGGGATGTATATAATTGATTTTTTTAGAAAAAATTTCTGTTGATACTCTTGGAAAAACTTCATTATAAATAATAAGTAAGATAAACTTTGTTGTAAGGGGACACTTTTAATTTTCGATTTGAGTGATGCTTACATAACACAAGCAACCGAATATTTGTATTGAAGTTACTCAAAACATTCAGCGCTTTCCATAGATAATTTCTTGACAAGTCGCTTGCTTGTGGAGTGGAAACATCACATTAATCTCAAAATTAATGCGGGGGAGGCGGAGCTACATTTATGGTCGGGCATGACATAATTAATACGCTTTTTGTGTTCTATCGGCTTCAATTCTTGAACAAGGTGAACGTTATAAGGTAGCTTATGCAATGCAGCCAAAATCCTCTGAACGGACTTCCGCTATAGTTTTAGTTGTGCCGAACGCCTTCTTGTTGATGTTTCGAGACTATCCTGTACACTATCCGCAACATATTGGATATATTCTTCCTGTGGACCGTACGTGTTCTTCCGGTACAAGGAAGGTGTTTTACTGTACCATGCTGAAGATCTAGTACTCACATTGAAATAACGACGATAAGCAGGTGTGCATCAAAACAATTCACTTTTTTCTAACAATTTGTGATCGCTGATCTATTGAGTAGTGTTCCATGTTAAATTCCCTACGTCTTCTTCACAAAGTTCTGAAATAAAAATAAAAAATATAGATAAACTATAACAGTTTTTTTTTGGTTTGTACAGTTATTTTTTGGTTTGTAACAACAGTTATTGAACACTCAAACTATACAGATAGTTCTGCGCCCCCCTGTATTGCAGACGGCTCAGTAGTTTACTCTCCGAAAACTTCTTATGTTTGACAGCTTTCAATGAAGTCTACAATGACCGTTTTTTGTTTGATATGTTACAACGTTTTTGAGAAAAATTGTATTAAAAAAGGCTAAACTATCCAATATTGTGAAACATATAAAAAAAATTTCAATTGTGTGGTCTAAGCTAAATAATTCAAAGTATTCCAAATTAAACAAATAATTTATATGTACATATGTACATGTCATGATTTCACATCACAATCAGGCGGCTTGTCAAAAAAGTTTGTTGGGCCATTTCTATACAAATATTTCAGACAAGTCGCTTGCTTGTGTTGTGGCAACAAAACATAAATGTTTTAAAATTAAGGCGGCGAAAAAGTGGAAATCAAACAGAAAGTTTCCCATTTGGCAATAAATATGTAAATACTGACACTATTTACAGTAAAAAATTGCTGTTGCATGGTGTTATTTCTTTTTTTTTTTATCAATTTTGTTTGATTTCAAAAATTTATAAAATTTTAATTACACATATTTGTCAGAAAACACACCTCCTTTTTTATTTAACTTGTTGTAGTTGTTTGTTGCCATTTAACAATTAATAAGACAAAAAAAAAAATGCACACTGAGTTGACAGACGGCAGTGCGTCCGTTCATTCATTCATTTTTCTCTTCGTTGTCGTGCCGTCTTCTGATTTGTTGCATTCATTTGTTTTTTCTCATTCTTATGGTAGGTGGAGTCTTCTACTTCATCTTTTTATTTTTATTTTTTTTTTCTTACATTTATACGAGATGATATTTTGTTTTTCATTAATATACTCGTATTATCTTTTCATTGGATTCTGTGGATTTAAGATTTTGTTGAATTTTATTTAATGCTGTTAACTGTGATCTTCACTAACGATACGAAAACGTGCTACCAGACAGTTTTTGTTGCAAGCTTAAGTGTATTACTAATTTAAAAAAACACTTATCTCCGCTTAGTTATCTTTCCATAAATACCAAACATTTTTAGACGACGGAAAGTTACTAGGTAAGTTGTTAGCTGCTTTTCGATTTCAAAAGTAAAGTAAAATAAGACACAGATAACGGTATGATTTCGATTAAACTTTTATATCATTATAAATAATATTTGGATCTTACCATTACAATGCACGAAATACAGTTGTGAAAAAGATTTACATCAGCACCAACCTTGCGGCCTAATCTGATGATGGACCAGTTCCACGGAGTGAATTCTGCACGATTCATCAGCGCCAGCGTTGTGACTAACTAGGCTCACACAGGTAGAAATTTTTGCCATATTTTTGTAGCCATATGACCAACTTCTTGTTGAGGAGTTCGGGCCTTCTAATCCCTCCTGTATGCAATTTTCCAGCAATCAATGAAAGACATGAGTTGGTAGGCCGAAACCCTTCAACTAACTCATCCGTCAACCATCACTACTGGTTCCTTACAGTACAGGTATGTGTTGTAAAGACAACAGACCCTCGGGAGGTTGTTAGTCCCCGAAAAAAGCCATACACCAAACAGTCATCAAGGATACTAACATCCCCTCCTGCGTTTTAGATTTCAACCACAGCCAGAACGTTTCAACCAAGGTAGACACCTCAACAATGATCAGCTCGGATTGGCAGAACCATTCGGGGCAATGCTGATCCCCCCAGTTCTGCCAATTTAAACCCTTGGCAAGAGTTTCGCAAGCCAACACAACATAAGTCATGCGGCTTCCTAGAGTTTTATTGACTACAACTAACGGGTCCCCCTTTCCCCTCTTTACCCGAAAAACAGAGTGCCGTGGCTAGGAATGCGCCAAGGCAAAACCTGTTCCACGGTGGGTTCACGAAATACAATGTAATTTAAATTACCATGATTGATTGCAGCAATCAGTTCTTTTTAACTAGTTTTTGACTATAGATGCCGTTTTGCAATAGATGACTGCAGCGGTAATTGGCAGTTGATAATATAGATCGTATATGTCATAAACTAAGCTTAGGTGTTTGTAAACAGTCTGCATTATAAAGTTATTCTTGATTAATTATGTCAGTCAAGTTGAAGCCGAGAGATGTTAAACGGCTTGTTTTCTTGTGAACAGCTGATTGCAAGAAAAAGGATTTCTACATCTCATTGTGACTGGGGACGAAAAATTGCTTTATTACGATAATCCCAAGCGCAGAAACCAATGTGTATATCGCCATGGAAGCCATACCTCCACTTCAAGGTCCAAGCCGAATATTCATGGTTCCAAGATCATGCTTTATATTTGGTGGGATCAGCTCGACCTCATATTGCGAAAGTGGGCAAGACATACTTGAAACCGGATGTTGATCCCTTGGACTATTAATTGATTCGATCAATGGCACATGGCCTGGCTGACCAGCGCGTCTAAGCTTATGAAGAATTGAAAAATTTAATCGATTCGTGTATCGCTTTCAAGGACGTTCAGTTTTTTCAACGCGGGATTCGTATGCTACCCAAAAGATAAGAGAATGTAGTGACCAGCAATGGACAATACCTTCAGTCATAAATGTATGTATAACCATTTTTACAACAACTAAAATTTTTTTTCCGAGAAATTGCCGGAAGTAAAGTTGAAAATTGTACATTTGAGCACATTTTGGGCGATATCTAAGCGTTAACTTCACGAATATTGAATTTTTAAATGCTGCAACGTGAGACAATTATCCGTGTAGACACAAGCTTTGATGAAGGCTTATTATATTCCATTCTTAATTTTTTTTATCTTGTACCAGTGCTCAAGGGACTTCAACTACACTACATATGCATTGCATTGTACTGGAACTAAGAAAAAAAAGTTATTATAGGATATTTAGAATAATTATTTTACCAATCAGCTGTTTTTCCTATTTCCTAGCTGTGTATATGTCTACATTTCATAGGTGCTAACCAAATCATCATCAGTAGAAAAATATTTTTATATTCTATTTTAAAGAAAATAAAGAGAATTTAATATGAACAATGCTCTATTAATTCTTTTCAAGCACAAAAATAGCATATTTTCTTCGTTAAGGAATTTTTATGTCATATTTTTAAGCATTTAATTTTATATTCTACTTTTTTAATGAAACTAATGAGAATTTCAAAAGAAAAATATAATAACTCTTTTAAAACACATAACCAGAGTTATTTTAAGACACAGATTGTGAAACTGATTTATATCTGCACTACCTTCTCAGCATAGTCTCCATCGAGTGAATTGTTCACACCTCAGCAGTAGCCCCGTGTGGTCTTCTAGGCTCACACAGGTCGAAACTTCTTGCCATAAGCATAGACAAACCCCTTGCTAGTCCCTCCTGTATGCAATTTCCCAACAGTCAATATTAGACATGGCTTAATGAGTTGGTGGGCCAAAGTCCATTAAGAACTTCAGCCCTTAAGCAATTCACCCGTCTAACCAATACCCCTGCTTCCTTACAGTACATATATCTGTTGCCCCCCCCCCCCCCCCCCCCCCCAAAAAAAACTTGCTATCAAGGAAATTAATTCCCCTTCCTGCGATTTTAGAATAAACCCACAGCCAGCACGTTTCAGCCAAGGCAGTTTAACCATGATCAGCAGCGAGATTATCTGCAAAGCAGAACCTCTCGGGGACTTTGCTGATCCACGTTATAATAATTTTAACTCTTGCTGTGGGTTTCGAAAGTCATGCAGCTTTGTAGAGTTTTATTTCCCCGGGGGAAACTTAAAGACAAGTAAATAATAGATTTTGGACAGTTTAGCTATTTCGTAACTGTTACACTAGTCATCAGCACCCACTACAAACAACACTCAGCCACCGAGCATTCCACGATTATTTAAAGTTCAAGAAAAAACCTTATTAATAAGTGTAACGGCGTGTCAAACTACATGATCTTGCAGGCCAATCGATGTCCGCAAAACGTGAAATTACGCGTTCTGGAGACAACACGTGCAAGCAATAAAGCCAAAATCGACAGTGGCAAAGTCTTTTAGAAACCACATATTATTCAGTCCATGATCTTCAATTGCTAGCCAAAAATAGGTTTATTATACGGCTATGATTTCTGTAGAAGTTGTAAGAATAAGTGGGAAGAAATTGCTGACCACTTTCGTTATCGATGTCTGGTTGTTTGTTCTATGAGAGCGTTGTATCTGAGTTGACCAATACTGCCTGAGGTTAGCAGACATATCAGAAAGTGGTGTAAACAGACAGGATCCCTTTATCTAGTTTTCGGCTTGGTTTGTATCTGAACCGTTGCTGAAGTGTAGGTCTTATAAACTGCATATCTCCCTCAGGCGGGCCTGTACAACCTAATCTACGGCCATACAATTTAGCTCTTTGAACTGACAGTAGCGGTTCTGCTAGAGCGCAATTCGATAATGTATATGCCTAACCACATCTCGTACGCTTCCAGTATTTTGAAATACTCACTCAATAATGCCACTTGATAAGATTTCCCATGCAAAATGAAATCTAGTTTGCGACTAGATTTTGACGTAGTCTAGTAGGTTTTTGTAAATACTTTATTATACACATATGCTTTTGTTCACGAGGCAATAAAGTACTAAACTGGAATAAAAAAAAAAATTCAAGAACAGACATTTTGTTTGCATAAAAATTTGCCTGTGATAAAAGTAATAGGCAACAAAAATAAAAAGTCTGCGAAAGTGATATCAAGAACTGTGTAATAAAGTAATAAATTTAATCATGTAATTTGTGTAAATTTTTACATTGACTTCAGTAATTAAATTTTGAAGCTATTTGATTTTGAAAAGAACTCCTGACAATATTGTTTAAAAAACAGCAACTATTCTTCAGAAATTTTTCTGGAATTTCCTCAATTTACAAATAAATACCTATGACAAACAAGATCTGGATTCCGAGTATAAAGAGTTAAATTTTTATACCTATTTTGAAGCAACAAATTTATGCAGTTGTTACAAAAAAATGAATTGAAATGCGATCGTTTCTAATATATTCAAAATATAGTGCCATTGCACTATATTTTCTTCTGCAAGCTAGTTAAAATAAGACAAAAATACAAAATTATTAAAAAAAATAAGCAATTGAAGTCAAACTTTTTGATATTGCAGTTAAAGCCAATTTATTGAAATTATTCAATTCAGATATTTATTCCGAAAATTTTCGGAAAATTCGATGTATCAAAGCTATTTTTAAGTAATTAATAAAAACTAAATTTTTTAATAAATTTAAACCTTTTTTTTATTTGAGATCATAAACTTGCTTTAAAAATTTGTTATATCTTTACATAAAAATTTAAAATATATTTAATATTTAATTATTTGATCTTGTTTTGGTAAATATTTCTTATTTTTGCAGTAAAAGATCATTTTATGTTGTATAAAAAATTTAACAGTATTTATTTTCAATATTTCGATAACAATTTGTTATCATCGTCAGGAAAATTAATAAGTTATTAAAAAATTTTTCAATTTGAAAAATTATTGTCAAAAAATTCCTATATACAAAAAATCTATACACCAAGAAAAATTATTAATTCATACACAAAGAAAAAATTCTTAAAAATATTATCAAATTGAAAAATTTTAAATTGAAAACATAAAAAATAACTATTTAATATACTGACAGAAACATTTTTGGGTTATTAAAAAAATCAAAAAAGAAAAAATATAATATTAATAACAATAATGACAAACATAAAAAATAACATAAAAACCAAAATAACCTAATTCTGCAACCAACACAACATGTTGTTTCTCAACTAGCAAAACAAATGTTGTTTACAGAATAACATGGAAATATTATTAACATAATTTAAAAAATTTTATCCTAACATTCATTCTTAAACAATTCAAATCTAGAATTTCTTATTAACTAAATATCTGTAATTCTGTGCTAATTTTTCTGTGTCTAGCTTGAAGTTAATTCTCTGTGTTGTTGGTGTGTTTATAATCTCTAACATTTCTAACATGTAACGCTTCTTATAATTATTTTCTGTTCTTAAAATTGAAACATTTTCAAAGTTTGAAGAGTGATTAAATTTTGAACAATGAGAAGATAAAGCAGTTTTTTGTGAATTAATATCCTTATATCTTTGATCTGACTTATGTCCTGCAATTCTAGTTCTCAATTTGTTTTTTGTAGTTCCGACGTAAACTTTTCTACAATTTTCTTGGTCATTACCCTGACAAGGAATTCTATAAACCGAATTTGAAATGTCCCATTTATTAAGTCTATCTTTAGTCTTACTAAATAATTTACCTAACGTATTATAGCTTCTATGAGCCATTCTATATCCTTGTTTATTATATATACTAGACCTTGCTAATCCTTCTGATAAACCTGGTATATATGTTAAAGATTTATAAATTTTGGGTTCTGATGAGTTACCTAAATTCTGTGCATTTCTATTTTTAAACTGACTTACAAATCTAGAAGCAAATTCAGCTGGAAAACTGTTGTCTTCCAATATGTTTTTAATCTTTATAATGTTCTTTCTATGGAACTCCTCATCACTTATTGTAAGAACCCTTTCCACAAAATTTTTAGCTGTGTTTATTATTATATTTCTTCTATGCTTTGAAAAATAGTTAATTAATCTCCCTGATGCAGTTGGTTTTTGGTACCAATCAAATACAAGTTTGTTATCTCTCCTAATTATCAAAGTATCCAAATTAAAATATACTACAAATTTAGTAGTTTTGTAAGTCAGATTTATTTTGACGATATTTTAAAGCTAAAATGACGATTATTATTTTTCTTGTTTTCTTCAATCAATAATTATTGATCACAGCAAATTTGTATTGTAAAAAATCCTTCTTAAGAAAAAAACTTAAGAAAGGAAAAACTTGAACTAAAACCCGATGTACATATGTACAAACCAAAAAATTTGTAATTTAATAAAATGACGATATTTTCAAAAATTATCGGGATTTTGACGATTTCTTCTATATTTTTTCTGGTAGCCCTAGGTACACGCCTGTTTTTGTTGTAATTTTGTTCTAGCGCTGCTACCTTGTAGACTTAACTACACCTTGATGCATTTATTGTGATATAATTTGTTTTGTCAACCCGTTTGGAAAAAGTAAATTTTAAAAAATCTTACAAGATATTTAAAAACGAGAGAATAAGCGCTAATAGTATTGATGTAGATTATAATTCTAATCTAATACACGAAGATAGATATCGGTCCGGTTTAATGAGCTATTAAATCCAATAGTCTAAATATGTTCATTCAAAGAATCAACTGAATTAAAAAACGAGGTTTCTTTTTTGAAAATGTGGGCGGACTTGTTGGGATATTCGCTGAATGTATTTGTTGCAAAATTAAGTTTTCTGTATTAATACAAAAAAAAAAATTTTTTTTTGTTAAGCAGCAAATATACTAGAAATTGTATAATAAAGTGCTCGCCTAAAATTTTTGTTTTGAAATATTTTTTCGTGTATGCGTGAATAAGAAGAATATAATAGCCCCTTCTCAAATAATCGGAAAAAACCAGATCCGTTTTTTTTTTGATTTGCTAAAATTTTAATGACTTTGAATTATTGTTGCAATTGGCAAAAAGCAAAAACAACAACAACAAGAAAAATAAAATAAAATTAATGAATGTTTTTGACGAGAATGATGTTAAACGAATAAAAATTACACAGATTTTTATGATTGTAATCAACTGTCTGGTGGAATGAAGAATTAAATTAACAAAAAAAAAACAAACAACAACAAATATAATAAAAGCACAAAGTGAAGAACTTAAACCATAAAAATATTTTTATATCACATGTTACTTAAAGCTGTTGTTAATTTGCTTTAAAATAATTTAAAAAAATATATATACATATGTATATATATAGTAAAAGAAAAACAAAAACAAAGCAGACAAAAACAGTTGTTGGGAGGCATCGTGCCACTTTAAAATAACAGTCTTAATAACAAAAGCAACTGCAACAATAATTTAATTAAATTAATTAAAGCAAAAGTTCATGGACTTATTACTTTTTGTTTATTTTGTTTTTAGTTTTATGCATTTTTTTTTAACAAGTTTGTGGTGAAAAAAATTATGATGATGCGCTTGGAATCTTTTAAAATAATATTTTATTGCCATTTTAATAAAAAAAAGAAACTCAATAAACAAACAATTGTTCTTTAAATCAAGTAATATCTTTAATATATTTACAACAGTCAAATATTTATTTAACAATTAAAAATATTTGAAATCGGCGGTGCCAGAATGAAGATTTACATATATGGTGTTTATGAGAAACGAATGAATGATACGTGTTGAAAATTTTTATGAAATATACTTAAAATATTGAGTATATTTCATACAAATTATCTGGACGTTACAGTCATATGGGACAGGAAACACCACATTAACATCAAACACAAATGATTGATATATTTAAATAAATTTTATGAAATATACTCAATATTTTGAGTGCATTTCGCACACATATGCGTCCCGTAAACACCATATAAGCGTTCCAATAAATAATGAGCGAATTATTTTTAAGCAAGCAACGAATCTTGTAACATGAAATAATTGTTTACTTCTTGGTCTCAAAACAATTTTTTTTTTTAGCTATTTATTATTATTATTATTATTATTTTTTTTTTTTTTTTGTGGGAAGCTTGATTGAATTGGATATATGCTTAAAATCGTTCTTTTGTTCTTCTAATTATTATATTAGAATAATCATCCGTTTGTAGTAATTAACAAACATTATTTTTGCGTTTGATATACAATGATAGAAAAACTTTCGTAAATTTAAAGATTTGTTGTTTTTGGACTAACGCAAAGCTTCATTTGAGTTATGATAACTGTTTCATTAAAAAAATAATATAGATTTTGAATACTAGAGATAGTATATGTAATGAAATGAATTCATAAATATTTTTTAACACCGATAAAAACTAGGAATTTATTTTTCGAACAATCTACCAAATCGCCCATCGAGTGTATAATAAAAGTCATACAATTGTACAATATTTTAACTACATGGTTTTGTAGGACCAAAGTCATTAGTAAACACAATGAAATATTTTCATTACATTTACTACACTGTTTGGCAGCTGGAGAAATCTGGGGGTTAATGTTGAGATTGAGCTTTCGGGGTTGCACGAGAGTAAAATGGACTGTATTCTGCGAACCACCAAATTTCTTAAATGATATACATAAGTTCTCGCAAATTCGGAAAATTATGTATGAGGTGAAGTAATTAGGGATAAGAGAAATTAAGTTGGGTTAACAATATTACTCACATATAGGAACTTTCGAGGAGCTCACCTTTTATGTGAAAAATAAATTACCAAATTTTATGTATTTATATTATATATTTTTATTTGCTTAAACTTCTAATTTGGAATTTTGATACCAGAACCGCTTCAGTGAAAGATTAAAATTGTAGTGTTTAATATCAAACCGTTTTAAAATGTAGCAATTGATATTAACTAGTTTTGTGGTGTAATAACTTTTTACCACTCATTTTAGGAAACCAGTATAATAATTCACAATAAGTAATTTGACAAAGTAGTAAAAGTATTCAATTTATTATTTCAATTTAGATCCGTTAAATTTAAATATTAATGTGAATCGTATTAGATTAGACAATTCATTTTAATTTAACCTATATATAATAGGTTTACTTATAAAAATAATTCAATTTGAAAAGTAATAATTTTTAAGTATAAAATCATCGGATTTTATACAGCAGCTATAACGAAGTTCTTACATGTTCATGCAAAAGAAACAATTTTTGTACATTAATGAAGTTGTAAAATATAATAAAGTAGTTCTACGAAAAATGTTCATCCCATTAATGAAGCTTTCATAACCGAAATAAAATTTTTAATGGTATTAACGAAACAATCGTGAATGAAAGAGATTCATTCGCATAACGGAGCGCTACTTCATGGTGAGAAACGGGGTTTTCAAATAATTGCTTAGTGTGCCGGAGAACCACAGTACTCATATGTATCTGCCGCCCTATCGGCGACAAAAACAGGGATAATTAAATATATATAATTTTAATTGTTTTGCCTGTTCATACATACAAAATTTACCTTACTCAATTAGCATTTGACCGATGGAAAAAACAGACTAATTTATTTTGATTGTGAAAATTTTTATTTGCCAAATTATAAAAATGGAAAAAAACTTATTTTTTGAAAAAAGTTTGATATTATAATAAAAACATCGAGTTGTTGTAGTCAGTGCGAGTACATAAAGTGAATAAACAGATAGCATCAATGCTTTCAAAGGTCAACTCATTGAACAAATTAGATTTATATCCACCTATAATTCGATAAACCCTTGACAAATGGCACCATGTTGAAGGAGATTCACCAGATACTCCCATTGCCGCATTTTCTTTTGAGCGGAGATGTTATTTAAGAACAATGTTTACAACTTTTTGGATGATTAGTGTTTTGTTTCAGAGGTATGAAAAAGAACACTGACAAAACAATAACACCGTGCTGCCAGATGACTCGCCATTTTTTTCTTGTTTACTTTTTTGACATCAATTTTATAACAAGGTCATGGTAATTGTTCAATAACTTCATCTACTTTTGGAATATTGAACTCAATTAAGGCGTCTCAATAATTGTGTTTGTCTGAACACGCGATATATCCTACAAGCTTTTGTTACATAAAAGCCTTATGCAGTTTAGCAGTCCGCTGGACTCTCCAAAAAGTACCTGGATACTCCAGCTCACTTTGTGATTTTCCCTTTGTGATTGCGATAAATATATGTAATATCAGTTTTTATGAAAATTTCGACATCACGTATATGTGACACTGAGCAGTGAGTGTATGAAACATATAAAAAGATGCAAACATATGTTGAATATACTCCAGAGTTAGATTACACCGTTTATGATTGATTCCTCATACGCATACGTTTGGTTATACATATTGTTACGTTTTTGTTGTATGAAGCTCTAAACACATAGACGACAGCATTTGAAGCTAACTTCATTTGTACTTGTGAAGTTGTGAAGTCTGCCGTCGGCTAAGTGTTTAGAGCTTTATTGTTTGTTGTTGTGACTTTCTTATTGTTCGCAAGCATGTGTATGAGTGTCTGCGTATATGCGAAAGAAATACATTTGTACATTATAAACGACTAGAAAATTCATGTCGTTTGTAGAAACTCATAAAGTTCATTTTCAGAATCTGTCACAGTGTCATATTTATCAGTATACAAACGATTATATAACAGTGAACTAAATTCTCACTCTATACTCTCATAAAAATATATCAGTTAAGAGCACCTTGCAGTATACGAGGTGTTGGACTAATTTTTGTTAGTCTGGCCATTGTAGAAGGTATATACTGGGCTAATTTAACTAATTTAATTCCAACGCTTTAAACGTTATTATGGTTTTTCCGTGTATTCAAGTCAAGCGTCCACAAACGCTACTCCTTTCCATCTCATAATCTATTTTGCTAGTACTGGTCCAAGATAAAAAATATTTGGAATTAAATGAGGTACAAAAATATAATATTGTATTTTAAATTCACGATTAAGCGTATTAAAAACCCTGGATTTAGCAAAACCAAAAGGCAGGTGAAAACCGAATCGAATAATAACCATTCAATAACCCTAATAACCACTTAGATAATATTCTGTAAACAAATTTACTGTTTTATTGAACAATGCTTTACAAGATCAGATTTGGATTTGTAGACTAGTCGAGTTTTATAGTAAATTGTTATTGTTACAAAATTTTTGAGATCGTATTCTTATATATGATATGTATTCTTATGAAACCCTCCAGCGACGACTCAAAACTTTATTGTCGCAAAATTTGGTTTAAAGCAAATATTTCACACAAAATGATCATCAACAATAAATTATTTGTGGAACATTTTTATTAAACAAGTATCGATAATAAAATACAAGACGATTTATAAAAAATCACATTTATGCAAATATTTAACATAAAAATATTTGCTTTTGTTGTGTTTATTAATAAATTTAAAAAGCGTGAGAATTTCATGGAATTAAAAATTAAATAAAGCCTAATTTTGGCTTCAGTCGAAAAAGTTCTCTTATTTGTTCGGGGTTAAAAAAAAGACATCAACCGAAATATTTTTGAAATTCAAAATGCAGACCACAAATATGCACATAAACATTAAATTCGATATTAATTTAAATGATGAGGGTTCAACTTGAATTTATTTTTAATGCTTTTGTTAAACATACATACATATGTACACAGAAAAAAAAGCTCTTATTAAATTCATGTTTTTTAAGAGTCATAATCAAAATATAAGTACGAATAACAACAAGTGTACTTAAAATAAGACGAAACGGGATTTCTCAAGAAAACCAATACTACAATGTCTTAAAAATAGCAGTAAAGTATAAAATTATTGAATCCAATGCAGAATTCTTGAACCGAGTAAAAAACCAAAACAATGACTCAAACAATAATATAATGAAATGTTTGAAAGTATTTATTAAAGTTTTTTAAGTCTGCATATGATTAGGATAACTTCTATGAAATGTCGTGATATATACAGCTAGACTTTTATTTATAAACTTTTTTATTGGTATAAATATTAGTAGCTAATAGACTAAATACTACTAGACTCAATTGTTCTAATTTCAAACCCCCCGGGGAACAGGTTTTGCCTTGGCGTATTCCTAACTTGGGCTCTCTGTTTTTTGAGGAAAAGAGAGAAGGGGTCCCTCGTTTGGTGTGGCAAACAAAACTCTGGGAAGCCGCATGACTTATATTGTGTTCGCTCCCGAAACCCTTACTAAGAGTATAAATTGGCAGAACGGGGATCAGCATGGCCCCCGGGTAGTTTTGCTTGCGGTTCGGCCCGGGCTGATCATGGTTGAGCTGCCTACCTTGGTTGAAACGTTCTGGCTGTGGTTGAAACCTAAGACGCAGGAAGGGAGTTTTAGTATCCTTGATAATTGTTTGGTGTGTGGCTTTTTTCGGAGACTAACAATCTGCCGAAGACCTGTTGCCTATACAACAGATACCTGTACTGTAAGGAACCAGTGGTGATGGTTGACGGGTGAGTTGGTTTAAGGGCTGATGCTCTTATGGGCTTCGTCCTACCAACTCATTAAGCCTTGTCCTCCATTGATTGCTGGGAAATTGCATACAGGTGGGATTAGAAGGCCCGAACTCCACAAAAAGAAGTTGCTCATATGACCGCAATCATATGGCAAGAATTGCTACCTGTGTGAGTCTGGTAAGCCACTCGGGGCCGCTGGTGAATCGTGAATAATTCACTCCGTGGAACTGGTCCATCATCAGATAAGGCCGCAAGTCAGGTTCTGATGTAAATCTTTTCTAATTTCAAATACGGATTCGGGATTGAATCAACTCTAAAATGTTTAAATTAATCACATTTTAAGCTTTGTTCGATCTGAGATTTTCTCAAATCAATTTCATTTTCGGCTTATTTCAAGTACGGATTCGGGATCAAATATATCTAAAAGTAAGTATTTAATGCTTGAATAATCCGTGCTCGAATCAGGTAATCCGTACTTGATTTAAAAAGAACCAAACTAACCGTACTTTTGACACCGCTTGGCATTGATTTGAGTATGGATGGATTCAATTTTCTTTTCAGTGCATGTATGTAAAAATTTTGTGTTTTTTATAAGTAAAAATTTTTTTATATAATTCAGATACATTTAATTAATGATAATTGAATTAAAAGAACACAATTTAAATTAAATTTATGGGCAATAAAAATTATTTTACTATAAATACATATTTATATATGTATGTATGAAAGTATTTTTTGTTTCAAGACTTCGCATATTAAAGAATATTCCTTCTTTGTTGTTTGTTAAAGGCTGAAAGTCAGTCGAAGCTTTTTTAACATGTAGAGCAAAATTGTTTAATATGATCATTTAAACTGCGATCACATTGGGAAAATATTTGAAAGCTTGCATTAAATATTAGTTTACTATAATGTTTCCATAAACTAATTATTAGCGGCAAACAATAAAGCATCAGTTTTCCTCGTACAAACAAAATTATATTCCAGCAAACAAAAATGTATTTATTGTGATTGTGCAAATACAGATTGATAAATATTTGCGCTTTTTTTCGGCTTGTTTAAGATTACAATGTTTTGGTAAGAGTAAACATGGGAAAGTAACAGCGAACAATCTTAATTTTAAGGAAGCTAATTAAATGTTCACAATGAGCAAATATTGATCAAATAAGTGCAGCTACTACCTTTGTGTTTTTGTCTAAAATAAAATAAAGAACAAAAATAAGAAAATAAAGCAGAAGCATGGTGTAATTATTAGGTGGCAGTAGTTGTTGTACTATTTTGTTTGTGTAAAATTTACGGAGGCCGTCAAAAACAAGTTTACAAAACAGAAGAAAATGAAGAAAGAAAATTTTATATAAAGAAAATAAACAAAGAAAATTAATGTAATTGCATATAGTAACTGTTTTCATAAATTGTTTTCAACGCATTTGAAGCAATTAAAATATTTTTGAAAACTTTTTTAATGTGTTTCTTTTGCACTTTTTCAAACTGTTTAACATCTTATTATTATTTCACTTAACTTTGTATAAACATAAACAACTTTTGACACTATCGGCCCTTTAAAACAAAAAATTATCACCTGCGCTAGTGATGTCACCTAGTTAATTGCACCATGGAAGAAGGGTACGAGTATTTGGTAATGTGTTACAACGAATACTATTTTCTTCTTTAGTTTACTTTAAAATTCGTTTTAGGAATGTGGTACGTGAACTTACCTTTAATGCCAACTACTATCCAGAGCTCTAATAAAGTTTCAAATAGCTTATTGAGCTATTAGCCTGTAAGTCTATGCAAGACTTTGCATCAGCATTTTAACTTATCGATCAATTATGGACATGTAAAGATGTATTTACATGGTAATACAATATATTTTCATTTTGTGGCAGCAAAATATTACAAAATTATCTCCATATTTAAAAAAGTATTTTTCATATTTACATATATGAAATGTTTTATATCAAAGTGTTGTAAAACTATAATTGGTGGTTGCAATTCTACAATATTGAATAAAACAATATGCAATATTCTTAAGCTGTAATTTGTAATTTAGGTTTTGTAAGTAGTATTCTCTCAAAGTGCTGCCAATGGAAACTTCAAAATACTACTCTAAAGTGATGAGAATGTAAGGATTTTTGAAATGGCCTAGAAAATAAAGATTTACCATTGTATTTGGATACCTCTTCTATTGAGTATATTCTGCTGTTACACAGTAAGATTTGCTTTATGTCTATATATATGTATGGAAAAGTATTTTCGTTATTCCATTTTTTATGTCTAGCTGTAGGTCAGAGCTAAACAACAACCATAGACGAATAGGCAAACTTAGGTATATTCCAAAGCTATACGATAATATTATCACTAACTACTTGGTTACAATTTGTCACAAACTTTATCGCAATATCAACATCTTACAGATAAATAACTTTAAATAATAACGAATTCATAAATAACCAGCAGTTTGATATATATATATATATATATATATATATATATATATATATATATATATATATATATATATATATATATATATATATATATATATATATATATATATATATATATATATATATATATATATATATATATATATATATATTATATATATATATATATATATATATATATATATATATATATATATATATATATATATATATATATATATATATGACGCTATATTCACACGGGAGGATTGACTGGACTATATTTTTTGAGGACGCCATTTTCAATACAGTTTGCGACTTCTTACAGCCGGAGTTGAATGCGGGGCTTAATGAGCATGTGGATTCAACAAGACGGTGCAACTGCACACACAACACGAGCCACACTGGATATTGTGGATGCATTGTTTAGTCGCGTAATATACTGTTTTGGCGATTTGGCATGAACAGTAACATCACCCTAATTAACCATTCCAGACTTCTTTCTTTGGGGCTACTTGAAGTCGCGTTTTTATGCAAACAAGCACCAGACAAGCGCAGGAGAATATGCGATAAAAATGCGAAAAGTTAGCATCAAAAATATTACATAAAGTTATGGAAAATACGATAGAACGGGCGCAAATGTTTACAATACTTTCCGCACTTGAATAATATCATATTTTTCTATTAACAGAGAAAATTGTACAAGTAAATTGTACAAATAAAGATTTCCAATGCTTAAAATATTTATTTTTTATTTAGTATAAAGGTCAATCAAAAATGAAATTGGATGAATAATTTTGCGCTACCTGTTTAAACGTAATTGCATATACTCTATGTTTGACAGGCTGTAGTCGACAGCCTATTGTCTTGAATATTTTTAATGCATTACCGAGAACGCTTGTCCAATTTTGCATTCGTATTTCTCTCTTAAGATAAGTACTCTGTTCAAATCTGCGGAAAATGTTGAGCAACATTTATTTTTTGTGACTAGGGATGAAACGATACCAACAGGGTATCGATACTTATACTCGATATTGAAGAAAAAGCATCAATACATACTTGTATCGGTCGATTTTTTCATACCATAGTGGCAAAAGTCGAGTCAAAAACCAAAATCTTCGCTATGGACTTCATATTCTGATCCACTAACCGAACGGGGAAGCGAAGATTTTTAGAAATTTGGAATTCTATCATAACAATTCGTTTGGTGCATTCACCAAATAATTTTCCTTGTAAGTGTGACAGATTTAGTGGAGGAAGCAAAACTTTGAAACTTCGATGTAAATCATTGGTAATCTTCGATAAAATTACATAGTTCTGGCCTGAAGATTCTTTAGTGACAAATTCAAATGGCTTTAGTAACTGGACTATTTGTTTTAGTATCTCAAGATCGTGACCGCAATATTATCGTCTTTTTTATGTGTTGATGTACGGATTTATTTTATAAAAATTTTGAAAACAAACAATTTTTTTTGCTTGTCATACACGAGAACATTATTCTGACAGGTTGTTGGCGAATGGGATAAAGGGAGTGTCGGCATAATTTTTTCAACCAGCTTTATAAACGAACAAGCAGCATAAAACCAATAAAAATACAGGCCAAGCAATCAAACGAATAAAAACACGAATACATACAAAATGCTGCGTATATGTATACATGTTACGGCAGATAAATTAACTTCGTGTGTGATGAAAAGAACAAAAATTGTTCTCGTGTGTTCTAGCATAATAAGAAAATAAGAAATAAGAAAAGAATATTTCTAACCGATACCGAGTATTTTTGAACGATACCTACTTGGTACTCGATAGTAAAGCGTCGATACCAAAAGTACGTGGTATCAAAGGAAATGTATAGTATTGACTTGTATTCATTCCTATTTGTGGCGGAAAAAATGGCATGTAAATCATGGCGCCTTTCTCGCGTTTTGGACAACATTTACGTTTTTATTGTTTTACAAATATACAATTTTTTTTTATAACAGCTATTCCTTGAAAATTCCGCACGAAATAACCCAGCTTCCATAAATGTTGTCAGATACAATTCACGTGTTTTTCCGCGACTAAATGCCGTACAGCACATATTATTTATGTATGCATAATGTCAATCACAATTCTGGACTTTACTGAACACATTTCGCCTTTACAGTGTAAGAATTTCTTAGGTCTACACAAATTTTTGACAGATCTAAATATTTGTATTATCATAACGCTGCGTAATTGGGGAAACATAGAATTCTAAAATTATTACACATTTAACAAACAAACATATAAAATATAAATTTAATCATCAAAAATACCATTTTATATATAAAATTATTCTAAAAATAAAGATTATTCTATTAAAATAATTCCTGTTATGATAATTGTTACCTTTTCTGAACTGTCACAGAACACATTTCTTCTGTAATATCTGTTTTTATTTGCACACTGCTGATAAAGAAAAAAAAATATTGAAATTTAAATAAAACAAAAGCAAATATACATTTCATAAATATATTTGCAGTTAGTCATATCATTAAGTTAACAAATTTAATTGCAAATGAAATTTAAAACCACTTTTCTAAATTTAAAAATGTTTTAAGTTGCGGTAATTGTTTCTTCTGGGGGTGAGTATAATTAAAATAAAATTCTCAGAAATCATAAAAAGGTTGATCTTTTGAATAATATTGTGCTTCCATTTTTTTTAACAAATTTGATTAAATGTGTTTTTATCTACATCTCTTTATGTTACATAAAGCCAATATATCTTAGTGTTTTCCTCAAAATTGCGATATTGCATTTTAAGTTTTTCCTTATTCTTTATATAAAAGCCAATTTTTCTTTACTTATTCGAACTCCTTTTATTATTTGTATATTTTTTATTATTTGTAAATTTGCGAAGACTCAATATATTGTGCATACTAAACAAATGCACACTTAAAGCTCGAAATGTTGCTTTGCCGAATTGACAAAGCCTGGTGTCCGTTTACAACAAGGGGATATACTTAGATGGGCTGTAAGAAACCGAACCTAAACTATGGAAAAGAAATACAGTCGACTCGCGAAAACGTGAACTAATTTTTACCGAGGGTGCTCACGTTTTTGATTTTGTTCACGTTATAATTAGATTGGATTTTTTACATGAATACACGTTGAAAATCATTATGCAGAACAGTTTAATAGACTGTAGCCCGATTCAAAATCTTGTGCATCTGAGATAGGATATTTATGCAATCGCAAAAGTGACATTTTTGGGTGTATTTTGTTAGTGTAAAGCAAGAATATGCTCCATTGTTGTGCAAATGCAATGATGCAAGGCTATTTGCACAAGATTGTGAATAAGGCATATGTATATAATAAATTTTATTCAATAAATTTACTGCAATATTTCATTTCAGTTGATGTAAAGCTACTATAGTATTTAAACGCTGTTCCAACTTATTGAAATAAAATAAATACTAAAAAATAATAATAAATAAGAACTAGAATAAAGACACATTTGCACAGCACATAAATATAAGCCTTTGCTTTCCAACGTTGGCCTGGAGCAGTTTTTTTCCAGACTTGGTCATAAACCGTTTCTGCGGGTGACGTTTTCAAATCTTCCTTTACTACCGAACGTAACCCCAAAAGAACAAAAGGAATTTCTTCTGACCAATTAGAAATATTTCCCCTAGCCATAGTTGACGTTTTCAACTGACGATGAAACCGTTCTACCAAACCATTTGATTGGGCATGATAGGAAGACGTTGTAATATTTTCAATGCCCAGAAACCTTGAAAGTTCCTTATACACAAACGAAGTAAATTGAGCTCCCTCATCACTGGTCAACTTAAGAGGAACACCAAATCTGGGAATGAATTCATTTAACAGTGTTTTACAGATAGTTTTAGCAGTTACATCACGCAGAGGATAAGCTTCAGGCCACCGTGTTGTTCTGTCTACTAGTGTTAGGATATGGCGATATCCATTTGAAATAGGAAGCGGGCCAACAACATCAATATGTACATGTTCAAACCTACCTTTAAGTATTCTAATTCTTCCTATCTCAGATTTCGTATGTCTAAAAACTTTCGATTTTTGACAATCCATGCAGTTTGTTACCCTCTCATTAATATCTCTATTCATTCCCGGCCAAAAGTAGCGAGATGCTATTAAGCGCCTAGAGGCTCTAGTCTCCGGATGCGAAATACTGTGCAATCTATAAAAAAGATCTTTTCGCATTTTACGCGGAATGTAAGGACGATACTTGTCACTTGCTCGCACCATATGGAAGCATTTCTCGTAGGAGCTTCAATCTTTGTTAATTGATATAAATCATCACCATCCTTAATTAGCTTACTTAGCTCTAAATCCTTACTTTGCTCATTCTGTAAGAAAGCATATGTTTGGTTTGGTAAATTTTTCCAACACAAACCAGACTCGTCGGCATTATATAGCTGATCGATACATAATCCTAACTCTTCAATTCTAGCCTTTTATTTGGCTTTAAATGGATCAATCAACTGGGATTGTGCGGAAGTTTCTCACCTAAATTTTTCCAACACAAACCAGACTCGTCGGCATTATATAGCTGATCGATACATAATCCTAACTCTTCAATTCTAGCCTTTTATTTGGCTTTAAATGGATCAATCAACTGGGATTGTGCGGAAGTTTCTCACCTCAAATTTTTAACAGTCGAATGCCATATCTCTTCTTGAATATTTACAGCCACGCATCAGTAGCATTAAATGGTAATTTTCCTGGAATTGATCGTAAATTTCAATAGCCTTTGTTTTGATTATTAGTCCGCTTATCGCCAAGTTCTTATTCGAAGTTGAATAAACCATTTGAAAAGGGATTTCTCCATTTTTAGAAGTTTTGAGGTACGAATTGTCTTTTGTTTTGAAGGTCCTGAACAAGTGTTGTTTACACTCTTTAAAATGTTTTTCCCCCCCATTTTTTTTAATTGCACAAACTGTCGATTTGGCTATTTTGTACTCCTTTGACAACACGGTTACTGATGTACCTTTCCTTAAATGTTCTATAATATCACACTTTTCTTAAAGAGTTAAAACTTTTGGTTTCTTGGACAACATTTTTCTTTAAAAGTAAGTTCAAATCCTTGCACTTTATTTATACTCAACCACTTAAGCCTAATATTGAGTTCATTATTTCGTGCGAAATTCTTTTAAATTGCATACAAAAGTGTTTAGTATGAAATATCTACGAAATAAGTTTAGAAATGTAGTACTGAGTTTTTAAAGCGAAAAACACACAATATGTATCTGCAACATGTTTTCATTTAAAATTGTTTCTGGGAATATTTGTTTTTTCAGCCGCGAAATAACATAAGCAAAGCTTTTTTCGCACGAAGCACAAACATGTATACTTAACATTAAAACTGAAACATGAATAAAGGCTAATATTGAGTTCATTATTTCGTGCGAAATTCTTTCAAACTGCATACAAAAGTATTTCGTATGAAATATTTGCGAAATAAGTTTAGAAATGTAGTACTGAGTTTTTAAAGCGAAAAACACACAAAATGTATCTGCAACATGTTTTATTTTAAAATTGTTTCTGGGACTATTTGTTTTTTCAGCTGCGAAATAACATAAGCAAAGCTTTTTTCGAACGAAATACATACATGTATACTTAAAATTGGAACATGAATAAGAGAAAAAATAGACAACACTGAGTACATCTCAATTTTCCGTACAAAATAAGTAATGTTGTTGAAAAATTTTCGCACATTCAATACTAGGCTTTAGATATGTTTCCACCAAAAGCACCTCATAGAAACTGAAATTGACTTTTATTTATGTAGATATGTATGTGTGTGCACCTTTAAAAAAGATGTTTTTGTCACTAGGTTGAAAAGTAATTATAATACCGCTATTCCCAAAACTAATAAAAAGTACAGTACTTACTTCAGAAATAAAAAAAAAATAAAAATAAAATTTCGCGTTTTAGAGCCATGAGCACTTGTTCACGCTTTAAGGCTAATATTGAGTTCATTATTTCGTGCGAAATTCTTTCAAATTAGATACAAAAGTGTTTCGTATGAAAAATTTGCGAAATAAATTTAGAAATGTAGTACTGAGTTTTTAAAGCGAAAAACACACAAAATGTTTCTACAACATGTTTAAATTTAAAATTGTTTCTGGGACTATTTGTTTTTTCGGCTGCGAAATAACGTAAGCAAAGCTTTTTTCGTACGAAATACATACATGTATACTTAAAATTGGAACAAGAATAAGAGAAAAAATAGACAACACTGAGTACATCTCAATTTTTTCGTACGAAATAAGTAGTGTTGCTGAAAAATTTTCGCACATTCAATTTCAATACTAGACTTTAGAGTAGTCAATGTTAAAATAAAACTGTTCACGTTTTTGGATGTTCACGTTTTCGCGAGTCGACTGTACATAATTTAATAATAAGCCCCAATTTGTAGCGGGGCTGTTACAGGAAGAGAAATGAAATATTATTTTGTTAGAGTGCTGGCTGTGCTGGCTACGGCTTTAGCTCGCCGATGGGGTGTAGTTCTTGCCAGCACCCCATTTTATTTTTTCTTCGATCATTAACCATCAGACGGTATACAAACATTGCTATCTGTTGTACCATTACATACGAAACTTCAAGCAAAACAAAAAATCCTCTTGTCGTTCAAGTTATCAAATTTTCACACTGGATTGCCGATTAAACCGAAAATCCTACTGACCACTGATTAACTTAATTAAGAGCGGCATTTGATCTGTGCATGTTAATTCAAAATTATATCACACACGATGATAAACACAAGTCAAATTGACAAACGCCTAATAAAATCTTTTGAACACTGTAAACTTGATGCTATTCTTAAGCCGAATTACAACAAATCAAAAATTTGTGCAATAAAAGTTTGCTTAAAACTTTTCACTTCACCATCTTCTTTTGATTTTTCTGTAGTTCTCTTTTTTATTTTGAAATCTTAAATACTTCATAAACAAATTTAAATTTTTATTGAATATTTAGAGGGAGGGCATACTACTGTATGCTGTTCCTACATTAATTGTATTGAAAATTATACAATCGCCCTGAATATATTTACGATGTCTGATCTAAAAGCAAATGAAGTTCACACAAATAATATTTTTCTCTTATTTGGCTCTATTGCCCCCAGGGTCTCTGGGGGTGGTAAAATTATTGCAGTTTTTCCAACGTCTTATGTTTTTGTCTTAAACTTTAAATGGCAAAAGAAACAGTAGTTTTTCTCAATATGTTGATTTATTTTTATTACAATTTTTTTGCCTTTATTTTAAAGCAGCCTCCAGTGTGAACCGCAGAAACTGAAATTGTGAAAATATACTTATTTCTATGGCAATTACGTTTTTTTATGACAGATTTATAAAAGAGTGCATTCATAAAATATTTGTAATTTCTCTTATTGTGTGCAGCAAATGCAGCCTCTTTAGACAAGAGTCTTTCTTACAAAAACTCGTAAAGCACTTACGAGTTTTTGTAACAAAGACTTAATCTTGAAAATCTAAAAAAAATAAAACATTTTTATTTTTAACGTTTCGTGAAGTATAAACTCTTTTTGTATCTGGTTGATGATATTAGTCATGACGTTGCATACGCTTGTTGGACAAATTCAGAAACATCAGAAAAAAGCTTAAAAAATTAAGAAAAAACTCTGCTCGCCTAGTGATTTGAGGGTCGCTTTGACTTTTTCAAAAATGTTAATTCAATATGTCTTATGATCCCGTATATAGAAAAATGTTTCTTGAAATAATTTTTTACCTCTTATTTTCAAGTTTTGTAACACTACATACACATGTACATATATAAGCACTTAGTTAAGGGCAAATAAACTAATCCAGCTGTTTGGCAAACTCACGTTTTCCGTTTGCACTCAAACGACTCAAACATAACTAATACAAACACAACTTAATCACTTTTCATTTAGACGGCGATTTTGTGGCGGCAATTTTGAACCCCATATGAAGCCCGTAAAATGTAAAGTATATTTATTACTATAAGTTTGTTGGCCTCAATATAAGTATTTTTCTTGTAATTTTTTGCTATAATTTTATTGCCTCAAATGCTTGAAACTTTGTTGTTATAGAATTTTCTTTTAATTTTTTTAAAGAAGGCAGATAATTCTATATATTCCTTTCTTATTGTTTGCTCTTCAACAACTTCACTGAAATGACAAAATTTACCGCTAAACAACTCAAGCTGTTTGACAAACATCAATATGTTTGCGCGAAAATAAAAATTTTTAATTTTCGTGCAAGCTTGCTTCAAATATTTTGCAAACAAGAACACACTACGATAAGCAACGCAAAATGTTTGTATAAGTTTAAAATTTTGTCATGTTTGCCAAACAGTTTGTGTAGTTTATCTCGCCTTTTACAGGAACAAATATTTTTGTAACAAATCTGTATGTTATTATCGATTTCTTTACAAATGCAACTTTAGTCTATAATAGTCTCTTTCTATTATTGACTATTTCACTCGTTCAATCTGAGATAAAAAAGTTCAGAAAAGAAAGTGACATTACGGCTTTAAACACGGTTGTAAATTTTTATAAAAAATTATTTAAAGAAAAATATTTGCAGATTACCACACTTGTACATATAATTTGATTATTTGACAAGTTACACATTATTACAAATTATGACAGTTTAAAGTGTTCTTAAGGTTTGACGCAAGAAATTATCATTTGACTACTCTGATATTTTAGCCATTTGCAACTTAAACTGCAACTGTGCTCTGCCATGAGTTATAGCAATTTAATTTTTAGACAAGCAAAAAAAAAAAATACAAATTCAACTGAAATTATAACAATTCTTGATCAAACAACAAAAGCAAAATATTGCAGTGATTTTCTATTGGTTTTTTAAAGGTTAAATAAATAAATAAAACTAAAATTGATTTTACAACTGACTCTAAAAGTTTTCAATAAAATTTATGGCCTTTTAATTGTTTGACAATTGCGGGTCTTTGAAAACAATTTTTCAAAATTGCAAAATTTAATTTACGATTTGAAGGCGGTTGATAAGAATTAGTTTCCAAATATAATTACACTTATGCATGTACAGATAAATGTATTCGTACTTGTAATTAACAACCACCCTGCAAAAATTCTCATTATTCCCTGAGGGTCCATAAAAATGCAACTTTTATGATGTTTGAAGAATTCTTGTATCTTTTCTATTGTTCTTCCAATTTGAAAATCGCATATCTACCACAAGTTGGCAAATGAAAATTTATGATTGTTTTACAATTTCCTGACTTTTAACAATTGTTGTTGTGCACTATGCAATAAATAAATAAAATTGGCTTTAATCGTGTTGTAATAAAATATTAGCAACAAATATATTGATTGCACATACATACATATATACCTAGATATATGTACGTAGGTACACATGTGGTACACTGAAAAAAAATTCAAGCCATCCGTATTTAAATCAATGCCAAGCGGTGCCAAAAGTACGGTAAGTACGGATTTTCTTAAATCAAACCCAGATTACTTGACTCAAGTAGGTATTATTTAAGCAAACCTGAGATCGAGCCAATATGCGATTAATTCAAGCATTTTAGAGTTAGTTCAATCCCAAATCCGTTCTTGAAATAAGAACAACTAAGTCTGTTATTATATACTCCATTAGCTACTAATATTTATACCAATCAAAAAATATATACAGCTTGTTTTTGAGTTTACTAGTACACATTTCATGGAACTTATCCTAATCCACTAGAGTTGGGTAGTTCGCGAACGAACTAGTGTCACTGAACTATTCACTTCAGGGAGTTAAGTAAGCCGATCATTTTTGCGAGCTCTTTTAGTTCCGCAGTTCATGTTTCTTCTTTTTGTCTTCAAGTTTTCTTTTTCGTTTATATTTCTTTCTGGTAGATATGTATACGGAAGTAGTCAAACAGTGCTGCCAGAATTTGACGTAAAAAGTACATATCTATGTTATATACAACTATTCAGAATATTAGACAACACAATTTTACTTTGGTTTTTTGTATTATAAAAATAAATGATATGATATGCGACCATAATTGAATATGAAAACATCGAGACATCATCACAAATATATCGTTTTTTTTTTTTCTTTTTAACAAAATTATTTTTCATCACACCTGAAAATTTCTATTCTCACCTTTTATTAATCCTTATAATAATTGTACTTTTCATTTGTTTACAGCAATTTTGTTTTGCTTTTCTTTATCATGAAACCTGAACAGAGCTGTTCATTGAAAATATGATTTACGGAGCACTGAACTATTGAACTAAAAGAAAGACATATTTCAGTAAAAAGAGCTGAACTAAAACGAGCACTCTTTCAAAAGGGCTCATGAACTCAACTCCATAATCCACAGTAGACTTGGTAAACTTTAAAATAATATTTTCAAATATTTAACTATATATTCCATCATTTTAAATAAATTAATGAGAATTCAAGAAGAAATGCTCAAATAATATTTCGCAAGCAGTGCTGCCACGACCAAAAAATTTTTACTACCAAAACTTTTTAAAAAGTTACCTAATGTACAGAAAAATTACTAAAACTAATATGATTCTTTTTTAATTTGACAAACATATAAATTTAATTTAATTATTATTATAATACAAAAGATATTTAGATATTTCATAATTACAAAACAAGAAACTAAAAGTTAGCCTATCACCAGCTGGAAGGGACACTTTCTAAAATTGAAGTTTTAGACAAAGGTGTACTTTTAAACTTGAATCGCTGAAGAATAAAATATGCTCATAAATATTATCTTATATTAAATAGCAAAAAAATCTGCAAAGTTTATGACAGTTCTTATACCAAATATTATATTTTCCTCGCTAAAATAATAATCTTTTGATCATTCATAGTTGCTTAATTGATAAAAATGTATTAACGTTAAAAAATGTTTAATTGAAACAAATTTGTTTAGCTTTTGACAAAAAAAAAATTATATACATTTAAATAAAAAATTAATGTTTCCATACCTGTAAAAACTAAAACATATACAGATTCACAGATGGCCAGATAGGCCGTCACTTAACGTTAAATTCTATTTTCAACAGATTAGTCCGCAACAGAACAGAACGAAAAAGTAAAAACAAACCATGCAAATATAGTTTATATTGAGCAGAAACAAAATAGCTGATTCAGAACGGAAAAGAACGTACAAACTAATTCTGCCTTAACGCGTATAAATTTTCTGCAAATATAGTTTATATTGAGCAGAAACAAAATAGCTGATTCAGAACGGAAAAGAACGTACAAACTAATTCTGCCTTAACCCGTATAAATTTTCTGAGTAACCGTAGACTAGCCTAGCATTTTAATAAAATGTTGCATTATATAATAAATATAATATGTGAAATAATAAATGTGTACTCATTATAAGCGGACACCTCTCATAATCGGACAAAAAGTCCGAATTGGTGGGTACCGGTTATGAGAGGTAACACTGTATTACTCGTATATGGAAGAAAATTTTAACCAAAAAAGAAATATATATAAAAAATTTTGGTTAAAATTACAAAAACGGCAGCATTGTTCGCAAGTATAACAAAAACAGCTTTTTGCCTAGTGAGCCTTTTATTCCTATTCAATTCATTCATATGTATGTATTTGTGTCTTTGTTTTGGTTTTTACTCGGTTTAAGAACTCTGCACTTAATTCAAGAAATTTATACTTATAATAAGACATTGTAGGATTGGTTTTCTTGAACTATCCCGTTTTCGGCTTATTTTTAGTACACTTGTGAGTTATTCGTACTTCAATTTTTAAGAACGACTCGCACTAAAAGCAAGTAAAAAATACTTAAACTTAGTACCAGCTTTTTCTTTCTGCGTACATACTTTGTTATTATTTTGTGTTTCTAAACAATTTCCACCCTCAAGAGTAAAACCAAAATTTTCAAACGTGTTTTAGTAGATTATCAAAAATATATTTCCCTATTGCAAAAAAACCCCATAAAACATGTTATTATAAATAAAAATAATATTAGCCGACTCAGAGGAGCTTTATTTCCTTTACTCACAACAAACAAATTTATTTCGGGCAATTTTTGCTATGAGTCTAACACTTCTAAGGATCTTTTCTCTTCTGATAAAACATTTTTTCCCGATTACCATAACCCTTAAATAATCATACAGTACCTGGGCCACCGAGCGTTACTCGGAGCTATCAAATTGTATACATACTGAAATATATTTACACAATTGAGTTTTTTATTCGCTATTTTAGCTTCTAACATTTATACCAATAAAAAATTATAAATAACTTGTTTTCTATGGTTTCCCAGCTATCTATATGTCGACATTTCACAGGAACTACCCTAATCATCAGTAGACTTTGGAAATTTTTGAAAGATATTCTCAAACATTCAACTTTATATCCCAACAATCTAAATAAATTGTCGAGAATTTAAAAAGAAAAATGCTCTAATAATACCTGTCAAAACACAAAAAACAAGCTTTTTCATTTATAAAGAAATGTTAGAGACGTGTTACGATGCGTCTAAAAGTAGAAAGTAAGCCAACTTTTTGCGTCCTATGCTTTGTGATGTGTAATTGTCTCATACAATAGCACTGACTGTACTTCTCTTGACAGATGCTTAGAACGCGTTAACGCTTGGACCTTCAGCTAAAACTCTCGAAGGTCGAAAAACAAAGACAAGAAGCTTGACCGCACCAAAGAAATAATTACGATGATGCAAGAGCTTTCCTTATCAGCACTGCTTTACTTGTGGAGAAAACGCTGTAGATATATTCTTTGAATAGTTGCACAAATCAAATAAAAGACGAATTAATTTGTGTGTAAAACGTAGGGTATCAAGAAATGATAGATTAACTAAAGTTTGGCTTATAAATATAGTATAACCAGTCACCCCACAAATATCGAACGCAAACAAAAGGGAGAAAATTCACAACACAACTAGATTAATATTTGTTAAAGTAAGGCAGAAATGTAAAAGAACGAAATGTTTCTACATACGAGTATATGAATGAAGTGTCTTTGCGATGCTTTATGTTTGTATTTTTGGAACAATTTCAACTAAATTAAATAAATTTTTATCAATTAAGTTTTTTATTCGCTATTTAAGCTTCTAACATTTATACCAATAAAAAATTATAAATAGCTTGTTTTCTATGTTTCCCAGCTATCTATATATCGACATTTCATAGGAACCACCCTAATCATCAGTAGACTTTGGAAATTTTTGAAAGATATTCTCAAACATTCAACTTTATATCCCAACAATATAAATAAATTGTTGAGAATTTAAAAGAAAAATGCTCTAATAATATCCGTCAAAACACAAAAAACAAGCTTTTCTATTTATAAACGTCTCTAACATTTCTTTACACCTTTCAAACAAATGAACAACCGTTGGTTGCTACGATTTGCTTTTTGAAAGTATCGAAAAGCAGAGAACAAAAATTCAAACAATTAAGTTTTTTATTCGCTATTTAAGCTTCTAACATTTATACCAATAAAAAATTATAAATAACTTGTTTTCTATGTTTCCCAGCTATCTATATGTCGACATTTCGTAGGAACTACCCTAATCATCAGTAGACTTTGGAAATTTTTGAAAGATATTCTCAAACATTCAACTTTATATCCCAACAATATAAATAAATTGTTGAGAATTTAAAAGAAAAATGCTCTAATAATATCCGTCAAAACACAAAAAACAAGCTTTTCTATTTATAAACGTCTCTAACATTTCTTTACACCTTTCAAACAAATGAACAACCGTTGGTTGCTACGATTTGCTTTTTGTAAGTATCGAAAAGCAGAGAACAAAAATTCAAACAATTAAGTTTATAAATAGAAAAGCTTGTTTTTTGTGTTTTGACGGATATTATTAGAGCATTTTTCTTTTAAATTCTCAACAATTTATTTATATTGTTGGGATATAAAGTTGAATATTTGAGAATATCTTTCAAAAATTTCCAAAGTCTACTGATGATTAGGGTAGTTCCTATGAAATGTCGACATATAGATAGCTGGGAAACATAGAAAACAAGCTATTTATAATTTTTTATTGGTATAAATGTTAGAAGCTTAAATAGCGAATAAAAAACTTAATTGTTTGAATTTTTGTTCTCTGCTTTTCGATACTTTCAAAAAGCAAATCGTAGCAACCAACGGTTGTTCATTTGTTTGAAAGGTGTAAAGAAATGTTAGAGACGTTTATAAATAGAAAAGCTTGTTTTTTGTGTTTTGACGGATATTATTAGAGCATTTTTCTTTTAAATTCTCAACAATTTATTTATATTGTTGGGATATAAAGTTGAATGTTTGAGAATATCTTTCAAAAATTTCCAAAGTCTACTGATGATTAGGGTAGTTCCTATGAAATGTCGACATATAGATAGCTGGGAAACATAGAAAACAAGCTATTTATAATTTTTTATTGGTATAAATAAATTTTTATAAAATATTAAAATTATTAAAAAAAGTTTTTAAGCAAAATAAAACAGGTATTTTTGAATGAAAATAATAACATTGAACAATATTGATTCCACATTTTGGGAAATCAGCTAATTTTGACAAGCTTTACCGTCCTTTTATTTTCTAAAAATATATAGCTCGAATGGAGTTGAGGCATTTTTCAGTTCTACATTGAGTATATTTTGATTATAGTTATTCCCACAAAAATATTAGCTCGAAATCATATTAAATTAACATAAAAAGTTAGTGAAGCAAAACCAGTAAAAGAGCGTTAAGTTTGAAAAAGAATATTTGTGTTTTCCTATATTTTTGTATTATTTAATTATATTTGCAATTACACAATTACTTGTCAGATCCCACGCCCTTAATACTGAGCCGAAGAATGCTGTACAAATAACTGGGACTATTAAAAATGGCATATGTGATCAATATGAGACAAATATAGACGAATAATAATTCAAATGCTCGGTATCTGAGTTGGTTGAGCGGCCGTATTAAAAGTACATCATGTTTGCATGATACCGAGTTCGAATCCTAGTGGGTACTGTTGACTAGTGTAGCGACTACGAAACAGCTATTTGCCCCCAGCTTTAGTGTTTTTTCTGTCTTCTTTGATCAAGAGTTATTGATCGCAGCAATTATTGTTATAATTAAAAAATTAAAAGGTTTCTTGGCTGAAGCCAAATTTATATTCGAGCCTGAAGAATAAACAACATCAGCTAATATTCAGGCAGGTTCTGAGAAACGCAAATGGCTTATATTTAGCGTTTTCGATTTGAAAATGCCAAATGGGTTGTCTGCCAAATGTATAACGCAAGAAGTATGGTTTTGCGATTTTCAATCGCCAAATAGGTGTTCTGGAAAAAGCATATCGCTTAAAATTGGCGACTTCAACTCGCATGTGTATATTGCAGTGAACTGATTGAATTTGCTAAAACTGAACTTAATATGTTTTCTTTTTATTTCAATAAAAAGTTTAAAGAATTTTCAACTAAAAAAATCAAATTAAGATGTAATGATCTTCAAAAATCAAAATTTCTAAAATTGTTTATTAATTTCAGTTTTTCGTCTTACTTCTTCAGGAAAGAAAATTTCCTGAAGAATTCCGAAGGAAGACGAACTATTGAAATTAATAAACAATTTAAGAAATTTTTGTAAAAAAGACCACAAGCTTTGAAGGTCATTACATCAAAATTTAAAAAAAAAGCGCCAAAAAATTAGAATAAAGAAAACAAAAAAAAAATTCTTTGTTGTAATTTTTTTTTCGTTTTATATAATTACCACATACATATGTACGTACATATGTTAAACATATGTTGTATTTTTTCGTAAAAAACTCCGAAACACTAGTAAAACCAGTGTTCTTTAGAACACTTAAAAGTAAATTGAGCATTTTTAGAACGCTTTGCGTTAAAACATATTAAATATTTTTAATAAATTAACTTTTTACAACCTGCTTAAAGCCAATGTTAATGTAACATGATGCACGATTAATTTCTGAAAGTAGTTTTCATTTTCACATACGCAAACCCAAAAACCAAATCGTTATTAAATATATCCCAGTTAGTCCTGTCTTGCAGACATCGTGCAAAACGGGAACTTCACATTAGCTCATTGTCGGAGTTATCAAATATAGAAAACTTTTTTTACATACAATAGAGTATCCAACTCTATTAACTCACTGAAGCATCGTCGCAGTGTAGGGTGCGTTACTCTGTTCTATCGTTACTACAATAGATTTTGCTCTAACGAGATTAGGGATCTTGTTCCCGAAACTCGCACATTTTTGCGTAGCACGCGTTCATCGTCCAGAGCTCATCCATTTGTGGTCGATTGCCCGGGGAATCGTACTACGCATTACAGAGAGAATTCGTTTTCCAGTCGTACGCTTCGTCTGTGGAATAAGTTGCCTGCAGACGTGTTTCCTGTCTGTTATATTGTTGGAAAGTTCAAATCAAATGTTCACAAACACTACTCCTTATTTCCTCCTCCTCACAACCTATTTTCCTAGTTCTGTTACTGCATATGTAGGGGTCATCCCCTGAGTACAGGTTCAAGTTAAAAAAAATAAGTACATGTAGTAAGAGCTTAAGCATTTTTTACTTTGTGACCTCTTCTTGAAACAAGGACCTAAATGTTATATAAAAGTATATATTGTTGGTATCACGTAGATCTAATGTAATTGCAACTTCACAGGAGAAAATGTAACTTTTATTGTAAACTATTTCATTAAATCTTGGTGACGAGACGTGTTTGTGTGAAATGTATATGTATGAAAATCAGTGAATAACTCAATTTCGGGAAAATGGAATATACTTTCCACTTTACATAAAATAATAGTAAATCTCCGAACGCTCAAAAGAAATAAAAAGGAAGACGCGTGTGAGCGTTAAACGGATAATTAATAAATCTTCATCTGCTATTACTATCGTGAACAACGACTATCTGTAGACTTTAACTTTGCCGAGATCATTTTGTCTTCGACATCTGCTTGGCCACCTGGGATATTTGCTACTACGATAAAATGTTTAATACTAATACAGAGAAATCAATGCCATATAAATTTAAGTTTTACAAATTCTTGTCTGTTGAGGTTGTAATGAACCCAACATCACCAAATTGGTATTGAGTTTTAACAAATTTACTTCCTATAAGAGCACTTTCCCTTATCAATCTTTTGTTGGTTGAGTCGTTAACAATTATAAATATTTTTGCCCCTTTCAAATGTGCTGCAGCATAAGTACGTATGTTTGCACGTGTATACGTACGTATGTATTTATTATAAGGTTGTATTTAGAAAACCAGGCTTTTGATTTTAATATGGTAGTTTTTATGTATCCTCTCTGCGAGCACAACCAGAAACCTACCTGCTCGTTTCATTTGTTAAGGAATTTTTATAAATTTCATGAATACATTTTTTGTTGCGATCAACTAACTGGTGGTATGATGTTCAAGTCGTAAATGGGATTGAATGGAATTGTTAATGGATTTTTGTGTTAATGGCATTTCAGGCTTTCCACTTATTTCTTAATAGTTTCTTGGGTATTTTTATAAAACAAAAATTATAATGAGTCCTTTAAGAGCGACACTTTACTGTCTGCTCGGTTGGCACTTTAGTAGTCTCTGGATCGTATTCAATTTCATTCATTGCAATTTCAATCTACCTGTGTTTATTTGTATAGTATCGTCGTTATATTTTGTTTCGACAAAAGTTTTATTGTCTTGATAATATTATTTAAGATTGTGTTGTTTTTATAAATATTTTGTTGCGCTCATTGGATTTTTCGCATTCCAATTTGGTATTTAAGTATATAGGTACATAAACATATACATACATACATATATGTACTATATTTGTATGTATGTGTATATATTGAAACCGTTTAAAGGTGCATATGTTTTTGCATATTTTTTTTATCGAGTATCAACTACCAAACGAATTTCCTCAAATTGAAAATATCTTCCATTGGAAAATCTCCATACATTACTCTTTTCTTCGCTGAGTTGATTCTGATTTTCCTTCCTGCGATTTAATTTTAAACCACAGCAGGAACAATTCAGACAAGGTATGCACCTCAATCATGATCAACACCAAGATGGTCTGCAATCAGAACCTTTCGGGGCTTTTCCGATCTTAGTTCTGACAATTAACCCTTGGTAAGTGATTCGGAAGTCCAACACAATATAAGTAATGCGGCTTCCTAGAGTTTTATGTGCTACAATGACGCCCAATTGCATTGCAAGTCGTCTGCTTGTTTCTTTGTTCTCAGCAGCATCAGCAGTCACAGCCACGATATTATCGACAGAGCGACGAAAGTATCAATAGAACGACGATGGGGGCCACTCCTTAAAAGATTTGTTATGGTTCCAATTAGCTCGAGTCGAGTAGCTAAGCGGAGTAATATTTGTTTAGTTGGCCCGACACGCTTAGCCAACACTATCGCGCCGATTCTTGGTTTGAAAAATGAACACAT
Source organism: Thecocarcelia acutangulata (assembly GCA_914767995.1). Taxonomy (NCBI): domain Eukaryota; kingdom Metazoa; phylum Arthropoda; class Insecta; order Diptera; family Tachinidae; genus Thecocarcelia; species Thecocarcelia acutangulata. The sequence goes on along the minus strand of OU612094.1, from coordinate 167,397,648 downwards.
TTATTCCACTTCGCACAAATGGCACATATGGTTGATTAGTTTTGTGCCAACCTTTACATTGCCTAATGGCGTTTTCTTTTCTAACAAATATGTTACAATTATTCTACCCTTGGTCCGTTTTTATGTTCTTTTCTAAAAAGTAGGCAACAGTATAAATAAATAACATGCTCTTTTCTAACTATGCTGCATGAAAAAGGGCAATATATGAAGCACAGGGCGACATATTGCTCTTTTTATTAGTGGCCTATATTTATGTTTATTCTAGTTTTCATAATTTATTGATAATTATTTTAAAATTATTTCAAAAACAAACATAAAAGAGAAATAAAGGCTGTAAAATTATTAATATGTAAATGTTTTAAATTAGTAATGCCAACGTTTTATTTTTCTACACAACAAATTTTGTTATAGAAGCATTTCAAATTTGAAACTTTATTGCAAGGCAGCTTTAATATGGTAGTGGTATTCGTTTCCTTTACGTAAATTTGTCAAAAACACATAGACTTCCTTGCTTTGTCAAACAAAATTTTGACAACTATTCCTATATTCTACCAACAAAATGCATGTTGATGTTTGTTGGTGTTGTATTTACTGTAATTCTGCCACTACCTGTATAAAGCTGCCTTGCTTTATTGTTTTATACAATATTTTGTGCTCTTTTGAGAACGTATAATATGTAACACTTTTTAAAATTAGGTTACCATTTAAAAATGTTACCTAATCACATGTAACATTTTCTTTTTTAGAAAAGAAAAACGCCATAATTTTTTTTTGCTTTTTTGGTATACAGGTGTAGAAAAATAATACTTGTAATCACCCGTTTGGTTTATTAATTTTTTTTGTATTGTATATGCATAACAGAGCTGAAAAGTCCCGGGCCTAACATAGAAAACACACAGTTTTTTTTTTTGGTTCAAAATTAACTTTATTCATCAACGTAATCTCCGTCAAGAACCACGCGATCATTCCAGCACCGCCCTAACATTTCAATACCTTTTTTGTAGAAGGATTTATCTTTGCCTCAAAATAGGTCTCAGTTTCAGCGATAACCTCATCGTTCGTGCGAAATTTCATACCGGCGGGCATTTTTTTCAGGTCTGCAAACAGCCATTAGTCGCTGGGAGCCAAATCTGGCAAATACGGTAGATGTGGGAGCAATTCGAAGTTCAATTCATGTAGTTTTGCCATTGCTTTCATTGACTTGTGACACGGTGCATTGTCTTCACGAAACAAAATTTTTTTCTTTGCCATATGCGGTCGTTTCTTTGCAACTTGCAATAGATATATAGATCGTTGGCACATGTGGAATCAGTAAGATGACTGCCCAGTGCATTACGCAGCGCAAGTAAGAGATTTAATCGACCAGGAATATTCGGGACGATGGAATGGATGTTTTTGCATATCGTGGCCAGTACGTGATTTAAATCTCCTAGTTTATTGAAACCCCCTTAAGAGCGTAGCTGAGCTGGCTGAGGAAATGAACTCTCGAGAATATTCCCGGCTAATAAGTAGATCTTTTTTAAGAAGATCTAGGGCGTATATTGAGGCTGATGGGTTACGACTTCAAAGTTTAAATGAACAAAAATAATTAAAATTAATCAAAGTAATTGCAAAATGGTTACAGTTTGATCAAATTTCTAGGCTTTTCTTAAATGCCCATAATTTTCAAACTGTATGGGATAGATATTTTTCATGATTTTTCTCATGATGGTTACAATCAATACTGCTACCAGTTTTGACTTGACATTAAATTCTAAGACACCCTGTATGTATATCTGAATTAATTTTGAGAATTTACTTATAGTATTGCATGCAATAAATTAATAGGTTTAGATTTTTGACCAGTTTTTGTGTTTGAAATCAGTTTTAAAGCAAACAAATAGAAAAAAAAACTATTAGATAGATAAAAAAACTTCTTAATTATAGACGGACTTACAGTAGAGCAACGCTGGCAAATTGTTAAAACTGTATAAAAATAAGGGGTCTGCTTCTTCACTGTATTGATATCGAATTTTTTTCTCTCATGAAACCCATTTTTGGAATGGATACGTAAATAGGCAGAATTGTCGCATTTGGATTGAGTATAGTCCACAGAAAATTACTGTTTGATGCGCTTTAAGGAGCGGTGAAGTCATTAGTCCATATATCCTCAAAAACGGTTATGGTCAACATATAACAGACAATGGTAAATGGAACATAAGAAATTTTATTGGTTACTTAAATAAACTTTTGATAAAGGAATTATTTCACGTATTAATCCAATTAACAAGATTGGATTATTTTCTTTGGGTTATATAAAGTCACTCCTCGACGAGATAATGGAACACCTGGAAATCAGTATTCGAAGGGTTATGGAAATCAGTATTCGAAGAGATTATGATGAAAGTTGCAGTTCTAGTTTGCTCTTTGCCGTGACAGCTATAACAGCCACATGACTAAAAAAAACCAAATTCAAAACTGTAATGGTAAATAAGAAAATACGAAGGCTCATCAAAAAATAGCCGTTATTTTAAATTTTTTTCAAAAAGTATTTATTTATTCATCAATAACTATCTTGTTCCCTTTAAAGTAGTCTCCCTCAGATATAATATACTTACGCCAGCGTCCTTTACAATCCTCGAAAACCAGCAGCTCCTGTTTCGATTTTTCTTTTATCTCCTCAATCGTAGCAAAAGGCTTTCCTTTCATTAGTGTCTTTAGTTTTGGGAAGAGGAAAAAGTCAGCGGGGGCCAAGTCCGGTAAATATGGTGGTATAGGCATGATAACGGTTTTGTTTTTGGCCAAAAACTCATGCACAAGCATCGATGTGTGAGCTGGTGCGTTACCATGACAGAAAATTATAGTGAAAATAAAATCAACAACATTTTTGTCTGAATAAATAATTTGTATGCATATACATAAATATCAAAAAAATAACCTTGGATATCGTATTTTGTTGTTGTTTAAAAAAATAGTTGTTTTCGATCAATAATTATTTTTACTAAACTTTTGTTTGAATCCACGAATTCCTTTATAGGTCCGCATTCAAACAATTTATTAATTGATTCAACGAATCTTGAACAAGAAAAATGTTTTTTCTGTGATTGTGCAAAATCCAAGATTGTTTTTTCCACAATTCTGCGCATTTCTGACGAATTGCTTCGGGCAAAGGGCGCATAACTACAAGTTAGTTGATTCCACAAGGTTGTATTGACCATACGACCTTGTGGAAGGGTTCCTGATGCACCACGCCATTGCAGTGAAATAAAATACTGAGTAAAACCTTCACATTTGACCGAATTTAACGTGTTTTTTTTTTTTTGTCTTGGCTCTTCTGGACGCTTCCATTGGGATGATTGGGTTTCGGTTTCATTGTAATGTCATACATCCATAATTCGTCACTAGTTATGACCTTTTTGAGGAAATCTGGATCGTTGTTAAGGATGTTCAACAGCTCTTGAGCGATGTCCATGCCACATTTCTTTTGCTCAAAATTTAGCAAATTTAGTAAAAAATCGAAGAGCACAGCAAAACACAACTAACCTCTTCATCTGCCAAAAGCAAACTGACCATCCAAAATGGCTGATATTGCCAACATATATGTATAACAGACATGTATACCAACATAACAGAAAATAATACGAAAATCGAACATACGTAACACACGAAATTTGAAAATAACGGTTCTTTTTTTATCAGACCATGTATATTAACACCATTGGGGGAAATTCATTTTTTTTTCTCCTCATAGTAACACCGCTTTCACACACGAAAAGTTTACTTTGTAAAGTCTTAAGGTTGGTGGTTACCAGGGAAGAGAGAGCGGCTCTCTTTTATCTTCTTTTTCCCTTGCTACCACAAACTCAAGACTTTGCAAAGTAAATGTTCTGTGTGTGGAAGCCGTGTAAGTCTACGTCTACATGGTATGGAATTACTTCAAAAATGATTTCAAAAATGCCGAACGTGATACAAAAAACAAGGTAGCCGCTTCACTACAACAATAAATAAAAAAAAACAACAGGTATTTTGTTTGTGTAAAAAGGCGAATTCACACTTAAGCTGTCAAAAGTAGTTGATAAAGAACATGTACAAAAATTTAAATGGCGCCGAAAAAGGTAAACAAAACTTGACAGAGGAAGTGCCCAAATTCGCCGATGCATCCACCTAATAATTAATTCGCCTTGATGCCGAATAAGTTACGATTAATATGAATGACTTTCAATATCGGATAATGGTTGTCCATTTTTTTAAGATCGGATCTAGAAAGCAATCTAGAATCCAGGTGGATTCACTGCCCGCCCAACTATGGCATTACTGCCTGAAATAAAAACGTTACTTGTACGCCTCCCTTTACAGATGACTATACAAACAATATTATTTGAAGAAGGTGTTTGTTTTTAAAAATTGTATTCAGCAGCTTTTCTTATTGTAGCTTTTTTGCGCAGAGTCAAAACTTTATTTATGCGCCGTCCATATGTACCTAGTTAGTGCAAATTTTTTGCGAAAAATTTTTAATTATGAAGTTTTGCGATATATCTTGACTATTTTTATTCAAATAATTTTTAATTGCCACATTTTTTCAATAAATATTTTTTTTCTATCATACAAACATTTATTATCAATATAAAATATATTTTACAACTGTAAAATATTTTCCTTAAAGTAATAAAAATGTGAGTTTCTAATTTATTTACTTGCAAATATTGTAAATAATTAAAGTTTAAGAGGAGAAGAGAAAACACGCATTAAATCCACAATTAACTACAAAAACAATTAAATCAGCGCCAAAAAGCAATAAAAACAAAAATGCAATCATAAAATATAAATGCAAAAAAAATTAAAGAAGTCATTCCGGCAACACGAGTTACAGCGGCTGCAGCATCTGATAAAAACATAAAAAGCAGCATTAAAAACAGTGGCATTAAACACTTGCAACAAATGCAGCACACGTTCATCACGAACAACTGCGAAGTTAAGATGTGTTAATGGTTTGTTTGGTGCAAACAACAAACGAAGGGCAAAAGACAAAGATCTGGAATAGGGAATAAAAAAATAAAGTTGAAATTGCTGTGTTAAAGTTTTATGCCACAGTGGCATTTGCAATCAGCACCGTGAAATCCCCAATGTCAAGTTGCTCCGATATGCAAACCAACATTCAAATGATAAATACTAATACATACATATACATATTTATATGTACATGGCTTAACATATACATAAATCTTAATTTTAAAATGTTTGTATATATAAGCAAGTGTTGCTACAAAATATTGACATTAATTTGCAGTTTTGGTACTATTTCAGTGACACTTTTAAAAAGAGTTCGGAGAACTGACTCAAAAACAATGAACTCGCAAAAATTCAAAAACTCTATGTATTAGAGATGGGATCCCAGCAGTCCACAACTTATTACAATTTGCAAAGCATCCGATTGTAAGCGATTGTGTCAACAGAAAAAATCAAAATAAACATGTTAAGGACAACAAAAAACTAGCATCCGATTCAGATTATTCTCTTTCTACTCATTATGTTAAATTAAATGTACAGAAGAAACAAAGTAGAAAAGAAATGCTAATAATATAGTTTTGAACTCATCCAATCTTCGCTTACAATGTATACAGTGTTGGATGCATCTCACGGCCTAGGCCATCGCTGTGTAAATGTAAGTAGGAATTGTATACAGACTTCGGATGGGTCACGCTTACATTGTCAATGATCTTAGATCGAAGATGTATGTGACAAAAAGTTCACTGGGATAGTGTAAGATTTTTTAAATTTTAATTATGATGTTTGTTAAAAATTCATGAACCAAAAGAGGAGAGGGTGAGTGGACTGAAAAAGTTAAGTAAACAAAAAAATCCAACTAAAAACCTTATAAGTAAGACTGGTCGCAATTGATTTTTTGTTTGTCTGTTTGTAGGAATAACAGGAATACTATTGCTGACATATGGAAGTATGGTATGTACTGTTCAAGGCGAATTCATACCAGGTAATTGCAAGAGCAATAAATACAACACTACAAAAAATAAATCTTTTTCAAATGTCAAGAGAAAAATATAAACACAAAAAGGAATAAAAAAAAATATATTAAAAAAATTTACAATAAAAGACAAACATTTAATTATTTGATGAAACTTTCGTTATTTCGTGGAAATTAAAGTCACAGATCATAGAGCTTGGAAAAGTGAAAATGGCCAGCAAGATTGGGGAGGATTCAGAATAATAGCTGGCGCTCAAGATGCAATACATAAATTACAAAATTGCTTTGAAATTTTTTATTCCAATTTCCATAAAAAAAATTTACAATAAAAGAAAAACTTAATTATAATGTGAAACTTTTAATTTTCTCGTGAAACTTAAAGTCTCAGATCATAGAGCTTGAAAAGGTGAAAATGGCCAGCCATATTGCGGAGGATTCTGGGTGATATCTGGCGCTCAAGATAGAATACATAATTTAAAAAATTGATTTAAATTTGTTTCCCAATTTTGTTTTAATTATGCTCTTGACATCTGAAACAGATAAAAAAAAAGTTATCAGCTGCGCTGTCAATTTCACCTGAATGAATTGATGAATTTGATTTACATACAGTGGTACTAACCTTAACTTGGCGCTGAATCATCGCCTATACACAGCAGGGGAAAACAAAGTTTAAAATTTTTGTATTAGAAAGCCATTTATTAGCGAAATAACATATATTTTTATCATTTTAGAGGAATATATTTGGATAAGGGAATATCTGGAGAATATAACTTTTTCCATACCCGATTGCCTACCTGTAAGTAACAACTACTTAAGAATATGTTGCTTGATCATATTGACAATTCCGTTGTTAAAAAACTCGGGCGTTCTAATCCCTCCTCTGATCAATTCCTCCGATACTTGAAAATTCAAAGCAGACTGGCGGCCCGAAATTCATGAAGAACATCACAGCTTTATTTTTTTACTGCATAGGTATCTGTTGAAGGGCAATAGCTCCTCGACCACATATTGGGTAGCCGAAAACAAGGTCTTGTGTCCCTATCCTCGTGAATTAGCAAGGGTCTTCCCGCCGAGTTTAGGTTTAAACCACAACTTTTTAAGCACGGTATGTTGTTCCAGTTTTGCTGATTATCTTTTATTGAAGGTCGAAACCTTCGAATACAACCAAAATTATGAATTGCCCCACTAAACTTGATTGTCAAGACAATAAAGCGAAAATTAATATCCCAGAAGGCAGTTAACAAATTGCAAAGGAAAATGCTGTTTCCAATGAGAGGGGCAACAATCGTTACAATGAATTGAATTGCAAACTAGAAAACCTGAATTTCAGTAAATTAATATTTTAATCGATAAAGTTGAGTTGACGGCTAGTTATATGTATAATGCTTCAGCCCCAATGCGTGTTTGACGGGGTCAATCAAGAACAAGCAAAAACACAGCCTTGATCTGCAATATTGAAGAAGCTGGCAATTTACAGCTTCTCAGTATTATTAGAGATTGGAGCCTTCAAATTTATTGGCTTATGGGATAGTATTACTCATATCCATATGAAGTTCCTTAGCAGCAGCATTCGAATGCGCTAGACCACCTCTATTTGTAAGGTAGGAAAATCTGCATCATCGGAAAAATTAAACAGGTTAAGTTAAAGGAGGTATTTCTCCATGTCGTGCCCAAGGTTGGCAAAAATGGTTAAAAATTCACGAACATATTTACAATCTTGATTCCTAGAAACGTAAAATATAAGACCGACGCCCTCTAAGTTTCTTTTCTTGCATAAAAGTATATCTTTTTAAAAAGTGTTTCCCACATCGCGCTATCTAACCTCAGGGTGCCTCTAGAGAAGTCAAATCTATGCCCGCATTAGTTATTTCTCACACACACCCCCAAGGGATGCTTCCATACAAAAATATTCTTGCAAATTTCCCATATTGTCTAACAAGTCCCAGGGTGTTTTTGAGAAAATTAAATGTAATTACAACTAACGTCTACTAAGTTTTATCTTCAATATTTCGTACCCTTCCTTCCATATATAAAAGTCAGTTTTTAAACCTTAGTTTTTATTCAAATCACAAAATAGACTGAAACTAGTTAGGACGATGCGAACAAAATTTGCAAAAATGCTATACATATGTGGAAACCCAGCCCTAGGGAGATGAAGGTCCATTCATTTGGACTTTTCGTTGTAGATTATCGATTTCACATATCCCCACAGAAAATAGTGCAGCGACATTAAATCATACGATCTTGGAAATCAATTCAAAGGTCCGAAGCGTAAAACTATATCAAAAAAAAAAAAAAAAAAAAAAAAAAAAAAAAAAAAAAAAAAAAAAAAAACTATTATCAAAAGATTCCTGCAATAATTATATTCATATGTAGCACCTCCACATCAGTTGATGAACAAAAAAGTTAGTTAAAACCATTCGGTCACCATTGACTGTAACCTTCTGACCAGCATTGTTTTTTAAAGAAGCAAAGACCAATGATTCTACCAGACCATAAAGTACATCAGTCAATTTTTCCGGATTTAAAGTGGTGTCAACGCATACCAATTCGACAGTTTTGTCTATTGACATATCCATTCAGACAAAAGTGAGCTTCAACGCTAAACAAAATGCGCTTATGGAAATCAGGAGTCTTGTTTTAGGCCCACTTGTACAATTTGGAAGTGTTATTGTCCTAATCGATATTTTCGATAGTTTCAAGAAAAACTATCGATAATATCGATACTGTCCTTAAGCTACTTTTGGCTATGAATCTGCAACTCAAGTGAATACATACATACTTATATAGGTATATATAAAATCTTTACGATATCTTTATGATAAAAAATATAACTTTTAAATACTTTTCTTTTTATTTTTGCTAAACACTTTGAGCTGCAGCGCCACCTGTATGCAAAGAGAACAAAGTTTTTTAACTGTCGACATTTAGCCGCAGCCGCCAGATATATGTAAGTTGCCATGTTTTACTAACATTTTTTATATAAAAAAAAAACTATTAGAGATAAAAGCAATAAATGATATAATACACTTTGCTTTGATATATAATATGATTTTAATAATAGATTTTCAATTGTAAATTACTCTATAACTATAAAAATTTAAAAGTGGCGAAGAACCTGCCTGAATAAATGTCCAGAAACGTTATGCCGGCTACATGTAACCGGCTTCGTATATACGTTTAAAAATTGTCGATAGTATCACTATCGAACGATAACAATCGATAGTTAGCTAAAAATAAAACTATCGATACTATCGATTGTTTTGCAGCTCAAGCGTCAGTCTCTTCATGTTGAAATGCTAAGCTGAACCAAACATGAACCACAAGAGAGATCTTATTTTAAAAGTTACCAAGTTTATGTAATGGAAAACGATTAAGTTTGGTTTGGTTTTATATCTTTTATAATTTTTGTTTCATTTAAGTTTGTCTATTATTTGTGCTTATATTCCTGCAGTCTCGTGCATTTCTCGTTACAACCCTCTCAAAAAAATATCTCTAACTTTAGTACTTTCATAAATACGTATGTATTATCATCAGCATCACAATAATCTGCCGTAAGAATCTTAAATTAAGCTTTTAATTATAGTAAAATAGTTCAAAAATGTTAAGTTCAATCAAAATAAATAAACAGACATACATATACATATGTATGTATGTACATATTTCAAAACAAATACACAGCATACAATCAACCATCAGGGCACATACTAAACTCACCTCTTTCTTATCAAGAGATACTTATCCACACACAGCCACAAACATCCAACACATCACACAACGTTGTAGGGGACATGTCAGTTGAGATTTTATATTTTATTGTTTTTTTTATTTTGGAAAAAACCCCGATGAGTCATCATCATCGGTATTCATGTTGCTTACACAACAACAAAACAACAACAATGCAAACATGCATCTCAATTGTAGGAAAGAAAAAAGCCAACAACTAACTACATACATACCTACATATGCATGCTTGTATAAAAAAACTAGTGTAACCAAAATAAAAAAAACACTATTCAGGTGTGCGCGCCAAATTCTTGTAGAAACAAATGCACAGCTAACTTTAACTTCTGCTCTTTATGTACATTTAAAGACCAAACAAGTGCTTCGCACTCTTACAAACAAATCAAACAAGTCATTTTACACACAATTTGAGTGATAACTTACAACAATATAGGTACTTTGTATGTAGATATGAAAATATCTCAAGAGATTCCTAAACCTGTTTAAGAGTTTTGTAAAAAAATATACCACAGCACTGATTGAGAATGATGAAATAATTTTTTCTAGCATGTTAGAAAATGTTATTTCTTACTGCATGTGGTTCCTCCATATGGGTATGTGGCGTGTTTTGTTTTGGTAGATTTTTCTATTTCTTTTACCTTTGCTGTTTTCGTTTTGTTTTGCCATTTATTGTATAATTTGCCTCTTTTTATGTTTTCTCATATATTTCCAATTTTCTTTGCACCAGTATTCCGTTCATCTGGAGAGAACGTTCACTTTTACAATGTTGCCATACTGAATACTATCAAAATACGAGAATATACAAAAAAAATTAATGAGTTTACCAGATACATTCGCTAATGAAATAGTTTGTTTGTATCTTTTCATATAATACGGCATCATTATAAATTGCATGTGCTACATTTACTTACATTCACACATCAGTATGTAGATAACGTATGCATGTGCATAACTTTTTATTATAAAAGTTCCAGAAGATGTTAATTAGAGTTTTGTCAGTAGTCGACTAATTTAATAACGTTTTAGAAAAATTTTCCGCCGATAGGCGAATAAATAGTTCAAAATTGCAACAAATTCGACCAAATATTAACTTCGCATTTTAAATTATTTGAAATAAAATATACACAAATCAGATATTTTTTCGATTTTAACCGCAACCAGTAGCTTGGTGAATAAAAGATGATATTATGGTATAAGTATCTACTGTAGAGTGAACTCTTTTAACATTTTCCTATAGTAATTCAACTAGACTAGCAATAAATGAGGCGGCCGAAATAAAAACGTAAACGTAGGCAACCAGTGTTACCAGTTTAATTTTTTACAAATGCATTATAATCAAGTATAATTGTAGGCAGGTATATAAATTTATACTTCAAATATTTTGAGTTTCTACAATCTAAAAAAAAGCACACTGTTTTTCCTGTAGAAACAGGCAATGCTTATATCTAAAATTGAGAATAGTTGCATACAGAGTATATATATGTGCATGGGTTCATATACATATAGCTCCTTTATTGCAACATAGGCGTAACTAAATAGAAGCTTGTTTCGAGAAAAACGCATTTCAAATGTTTAGTTTCCATACAAGCCTTAGAAGTTTTTTTTTAGAAAATATCTCCTAAAGGAAACTGTTTAAAAGTATTTTGAATAATTTTTAACAACTCTACATTGTTAATATATGTATATATTTAACCTTAAAAACAGCGGTTTTCATGTAGAAACATATAAAAATATACAGGCAATGCTTATATATAAAATTGAGAACAGTTTCACACAGAGTATATACATATCGATCCTTTATTGCAACAAAGGCATAACTAAAAAGAAGCTTATTTCGAGAAAAACGCATTTAAAATTTTTAGTCTCCATACAAGTTTTTTTTAGAAAATATCTCCTAGAGGAAACAGCTTAAAAGTAATTTGAATAAATTTTTGGCACAATATAAAAGGTAGTACTGTTAATAATTCCACATTTCTAATATATGGATATATTTAATCTTTAAAACTACAGTCTAAATACAAAAAAAAAAAATAAATAAATAAAAAGTTTTTTTTGTTAATTAATACAAGAAAACGTAACTTTTATATTATTAAGTACTGAAAATTGCTGGCAACACTTTATACAACAATAAATACTACTACAAGGGCAAATACGCGAATTATTCACGCATACACGTACACTGCATCACACAGATACTACTGGGCATATATACCCAACGTTGCCAATTTAAAATTTTCAAAAAGCACTAAGTTCATAATTACAAATTCAGATTATTGTTCGCTTATTATTGACTGAGCACACACCCGCAGCGTTGAAATAATGATAAAGAACACTGCTACTAATAAAATTACTTGAAAATGCAGCTTAAAACTTGTTCAGAGTATAGGGCATTCGCTTCATTTCATTAGCTTATGACAGTTAAATACCATTTTCAAATAGTACGGGCATTTTAAGTAAAACTTACTTACGTCAGCAACACAACACTTAATATACAATACGCAATAAATACTCGAAATTCAATTCAGATGTCAAATAGGACTATTATTTGACTATTATAATAATTATGGTGAGTCTATGAGACGATATGAAACAGACTTATTATTTATTAGAGGTTAAGCTCTTACTGTTGAAGTACTAGCTTGAACGAAAAATGGATTTTTCGTTTAAAGATGGACTTGGTTTTTTCCAATGGTTTATACGTATCTACCCTTAAGCAATAAAAGGCAACGTTAAAGAGGTACTTGATTTTTTCTAATAAATGATCCTTATTCAAAATATCCGAGTTTTAATTAATGATTTGAGTTTCGACAACTTACCTTTTAGAGTAGTCATAAATAGAGGTCACTTCAATTATACATAGCTTTTTTCAGTTTTAATAGTTTCGCTTAAGTTTACAAAATTTGAGTGTAAACATACATATGCTGATTCCACATGTTGTCTAGTTTAAGATAAATAAAATTATACAGAAATGATAGAAAAAATGTCATTAAAAAATGCCACCCATAACAATGTTGAAGGATTATTTTGGGCTCCTTTACTTTAAAGAAAATAATCTGATAGGAACATATCTGGCGATTACGCTAGCTAATTAATTTTAATTCGCTCAAATAATACGCTCTTGGCGTTAAGGGATATAAATGTTGGAAGTTGTACTCTCATAATTAATGTTAGGGTTTTTTTTATACAATTGCTTTAGCTTCTTTCATTAATTTTATAAATTTTGTAAATTAGTGGTTTAGTGCCACAGACACCATGAAAAACACTAAAAACTATGCTAAAAAACGCCAAGCGCAAAACCACAAATTTTAAAAGGTGAGAAAAGCACTAAGTTGATAACGTTATGATTGTAGATTTGTTTGCGAAGTCGTGAGAAACGACAAGAGCTATAACAAAATATTCAATTGTGTGAGTTTTTTTTATATATGTGAATCCGAATGTATTGTTTTTGTTCTTCTTGTTATTTGTTGCTGTTGTTTTTGTATAATAATTTGAATGTATAGTAAGTGGATGAATAAAGATAGAAACGTAGAAACGAAGTTTATGGAATTTAGTTATTTTCGATTTTCAGTATAGATCCAAACGACCGACGTCAAACCGCATCAAAACCGCCAAAAAGAAATTTATTTTTCTACTTAAATTAAGCAAAAGGGGAAAAGAATATTAACTAAGTTATATGAAAAAAGTTAGTGTGAGAAAATCCATGATAAAGTAACAGAGAAAGAAGAAAAAGAAATAACGAAACGATTACGACAACTTTTGAGACTTTAAACCAAAAGTGTGACGTGATTTCATGAAATAACAACAGAAAAAATTTTAATATTTAAAGTTTCTTTTGTTTTTTGTTTAAATCAAAATAAACTGCGTTTTAAATAAAGTAAAAAGGGGTTTTGCAAAATTACCTTCAATTCTTCAACATTATCTTAAATTTAACGTATTTTTGTAGAGTGAAAATACAAATCTTGTGCAATAAAATATTAAATATATTAAATAAAGTCGGTGTGCCTAAAGTTCAAGTACGTTCGCTTTTTTTCTAAAACAAAATGAAAAAATATATGTTGTGTCTGTATCTTTTTTTTGTTGTCTAATCGTCTAAACGTCACATTGTGCAGACAGCAACAACGTTAATTAAGGGGTGGTGTTTATCTCTCTGTATTTCAATATGCAATTGAAAAATTAAAAAGAACAAGATTTACGGGAATCTCATAAAAAAGAAAACAGTATTGACAAGGTGTGAAATGTCTGTGCCAGTGTTTAATGAAAACGTTACATGCATATTGTGTCTGCTAAATGTGTTACAACAATAGTAAATCGTTTTTGCCAAAAAATTGCGAAACTTGATAAACCTCAATACGAACAACAGAATAAAGGGGGTTTATACATATTTTTAAGTTTACATACATATGTTTGTACATACCTACATGCTACGTTTAACGTAGTAAGCGCAGAGGTCTGTGCCTTGCGCTTTTATCGGCGGCGGCTGTTTATTAGTAAATTACTCGGCGGTGACTAAAAACCGCCTGTAGTCGGGAATTGATAAGCTGGCCGTTTTCTCTTCGGTTCTTTCAAAAGGTCGGCTGGAAACAGTAAAAATTGTTCTGTTTTTTATGTAAATTTATTTATGTGAACAGATATCTGGAGTAAAAATGTTTTGTTTCTATCAAAGCTGCCCAGATCTCAACTAAGAGTGACTGTAGCAGTCATCACTGGCCATTGCCCGTTTGGGAACCATGCCAGGAGACTAGGACTACCCTATAACGACTTCTGTAGAAGCTGCCAAGACGAGGAAGAGGAGGAGACGATCCTTCACCTCCTCGGCACACGCCCGGCATTGAAGCATCATCGCCTAAGACACTTAGGCGAGCGGAGCTTCAATAGCCTATCTTATCTTTCCTCGATCAAACCGACCGCGCTAGCCTCTTTCATAAGAAGCAGCGGATGGCTAGTATAGCAGCATGTAATGCTACACTAAAAGGTTCCCGCATCTCCTTTCCATCCCCGCCCATCCTTTCCACTCACTATCATTTTCCTATAACTTCCTCTTCACTCCACTATTTTATTTTTTCAGGCAATCATAAAGGGAACGACTACAGGACCCAAAAGAGCTGGACAACCTACATTATTCCGGTATCCAGCGGACTGCCAACCTAACCTAACCTAACCTTCAAGGCTTCTAAGAATTTATACCGAATTTTACAGAAATGTAGTGAAACTATTGTTTTTGATAATATAGGTAACAATTACAATTTCAGAAGTAATAACAACAACAAAATAACAATACCTGCATACAAAATTACTGCATAAAAGATAGAATGAAGTCGTACCGTTTGCAGGCGAAAATGACTGTAAAACGCGGCCATCGTTGCGCTTAATGCAGTTGCTTTATTAGAAGGTAGGCAGGCTGTTGGAAACCCAAGTGAATTTTTAGTTGTCCAGCTGACGTGGGTCTTTGTCAGTTACTTTTGTGAAGTGCCGTATTAGAAAGTAAAAACAAATTTATGATTGTTGTCATGTGAAATTCATAATAAACAATGCTTTCTCCCAATTTCTTTTATGGAAACACTGCAAATGGTGGCTCAAAATTCTTTAGAGTGGCAACCCCGATCCGTTTTTTGCTGTAAAACATAGGGTAAAAGCACCTAAGGTCGGCATGAACCAATTAGTCAGCAGTTTTGAGTTATATGCTTAATAAATAAAAATTACGGTTCTTTTATATAAAAGTAAGAATAAGCTTTAATAGAAAAGACACTCGTTTCTCGTTATGTAATTTAAAAATTTGAGAGAAGTTATTCCTTCGATCTATTTTTGTTCTTATTCTGTGTCGTCTTTTCAGCACGAGCGGTAGTGGCCGTTTTTTAAGAAAATTTTTAGTGTCATGGTCAACAATTTCACTCTTACATATATTAATTTCAGTTATTTTTTGAATACACCGATTTTGCAAGGTAAAAAAAGTCTACTTAAATATTGGTGTTAATATAAAATTTTTTATTAAAACCGGTTTTTTCGTTTATTTGAATGGGTGCCGACATTAGGCACTAAAATTTTGTTAATTTTCAATAGTCGGCATGATGATGCCGAATTCGGGTAAATAACTATTTTCTCATATTAAACTCATATTTCAGAAATTTGTTCGTTTCTCACCTCTCTTTGTAATAAATGTAAAGAAAATTATTTTAAAACCAATTTACCTAATAGTCGGCACATTTTGATTGAGTACTTTAACACCTGCCGACTATAGGAGAGGAGGTATCTTAAAGTCGGCATCATCTTTTTCCCCTACATATCATAAACAAATGTTGTATTTTGAGATTTAGTAGGTATTATTTAGAGTAGCATTTCATAATTTTAAATATGGATAGAAAATACAAGACTGATGCACCAGTACAGCAAACAATCTCAATATTAGGGGTCAGTAAAAAATATGGGTTTGCCCATTATACCCTACAGGACAGATTATATGGTCCTGTGATCAAGGAAAAAGGGGCCACAATCAGTTTTATCTAATTTAGAGCAAGTCCGTTTGGTAATATGGCGCTAAGATCTTGCCAAAGGCGGATATTAGTAATACATTTGTATACAAACTTTTTGAAAACAATCAAGAGTGTAATGTATTTTGGCGTGCGGAATCTGAAATACCCTTATAATAGTCACGTAAATATATAGTATATATTACAAATTGGAACCAAATATGCTGTTTTAATATTTAATAAAGATAATTCACGAAATTCTTAGATATAAACTAGTAATTTTCATAATATGACACTAAGAAAGATTGACGTAATGAAATTATTTATTTCAAGGGTATAAAAATGTACCAATTTCTTTGTGAAATTTATTTTAGGCGTCGTGAAGGTTTAAACGATTGCTTTTAAACGATTGTTTTGGATATATGTATGTATTTTAGCTATAGGTAAACCGATTTTATTGAATTCCAGTAGCAAACCCATGAAACGATTAAGTAATAGAATAGTGGAACAAAAAAGTTGAATGGGTATCTCAGGAACAGTATATCATCGGCGGAGATCGTTTAATAGACTTTTCTATTATTAGTGATTAAACGGTTGAAAATTGCGGAAACTAAAAATTTATATATACCCTTTACATTTTTGGGAAGGGTATAATAAATGAGGTTCTTTAGTAAACATGTTAAGCATGGAAAGTTTTAAATATCTGATTGTTTATATAAAAACTAAATACAAAACTTTAATAATTTCATTCATATCATAACAGATAAATGGTATGCCGACAATAGGGGTGCAAAATGCCGAAATTAGGGAACAGTGTAAATACTAATTCAAATGCTGTATTTTACGAAAAACTCAAATCTAATAAAAACATGCTTGAAAACAGTGAATTGAGTTCAAATCAGTACCACTCTCTTTGCAATAAAAATCAATTAGCAACACAGTATGTCGATGGATCTAGAAAGGGCACCAGTTGGAGAATGGAAAAAAAGTTAAACTGCCGACTACTGGTGCTTTTACCCTACACAGACTTATTTTTCATACTAAGTATGTTTCGACATATTGTATATCATATATCAATATGCCCATCATCCTTGAAGGCAGTTCATATTCTGAACCAGTTTTAATTATATCCTGAAATACTACGAGCTATTAACATGTGGCTATGACCACAGAAAAAAAAACCTAACCGGGGTAAAAAATTAAGCGATGTTTTTCTTTTTCGTATTGTGAAATAGAATTATTGAAAATTAGTTACATATACAAAAACTATAAAAACGGCAATGAAAGTGGCAAAGTTTTATACTTTATCCGCAAATAATTTTTAATTAGTTATTCTTTTCGTGAGTTAGCTACTACAATATACCTACTATATATATAAAAATATATTTTACATTTTCCTGAGAAGACATCTTCGAGATAGATACCCAGCAGTAAGCTATTGCCCAGCAGTCCACAAGTTATTACAATTTGCAAAGCATCCGATTGTAAGCTATTCTGTCAACAGAAAAAATGTAAATAAACATGTTACATACATCTAGCATCCGATTCAGATTAGTCTTTTTCTTTTTAGTGTTATGGTAGAATTGAAAATAAATACTGTGCAAAGCAAACGGTTTTATAATAGGGGTTTTCTATGTTTCTGTTTCTGCCAGAAATTAATCAACCACTTGTTGCTATAATTTTGTTCTGAAAAGAATTTTCTAAAGAAGAAAATTTATTTCAAATGCCATAGTTATAATAATTATTATTTTTTCAATCGTAATAAATTTAATTTTAAACACAATAGGTTTACAATAGGGTATTTATAAGAGAAAAATATAAAATGTTGTTTATAATTGCGTTTCTTATAACCCTGTCACATTAATATTCGTGTTAAAGCAGAAATTGCACAAGTGCTAATGGTGTGTGCGTGTGTGTGAGTGTATGTTATTAACCCTTTTGCTGTTCATTTTGTTCATACTTTTATTGTCTTGCATTTCCATTTCCATTTTGAAATGAACTGTCACTTGCATTGTGCTGGCGCAGCTTTTGTTTTGCATATGGAGTTTTTTTTTTCTTTTTCGAACATGAAACGAGCAACTGTTGAAGTTGAAATTAAAAACGTGTAATTCATCCAGCTTATTAAACACATTCCTTTCTCAAATACCTACCTATATTCATATTTTTGTATTACATTTATTAAAAGATTTTATTGTTCTACAAATTGCTGCGATATAAATAAAATCGAAAACCGCATTAAAACAAAAACAGTGTATTTTGTTGTAGAAATATTCGTTCAAGTGTAACAAAATTGCTTAAATTTCAAACAACTAAATATAAACGCATAAGTATGCTCTTAAGCGCACAAGTACTCGTACCAAACTTTAATTTATTTTAAACAAGGTGTGTCACTTAAAATAAAATAAGAAAGAAATTTTAATTATTAAACAAAACAGAAGAAACAGCATAAGCTTTTAACTGAAAATAAAGAAAATTCATCGCCATACATTCCACATTGTTTTTTGAAACTTTAACCTTTTCCCTTTTGCAAAACTTTCATTTAACCCTTAAAATATTCATTTAACCAATTCAATTCGTTAAAAAAAATTCAAAATGAAAGTTAAAGTTGATACCAAAACAAATATTTCCAAACTTAAGGCACAAGCTACATCAACTTCGCCAACTGTTATAATCACTTCAAAAGCGTTTACAGAAGAACAGGATCAAGAACAAGAATCACAATTGTCTACAACATCAATTACAACAATAGCTGATTTAGAAGAATCTTCTTCCTTAACTGCCGCCATTTGTAGCCCAGTTAAAGACCAAGAAGAAGTAGAAGAAGTATATGTAGAAACTTATGACTTTTTACCTCATTTATCAACAGTGCGCAATAATAATCTTATCGTAAGTACATACATACATAAGCATTTGAAATTAATTACAAAATAAACAAACAGAATTAATAAATAAACACAACCTCAGACTTAAGGTCTTTTTGATTCTCTACGTGCGTCTATGATTTTTTAAACTATTAAATTTACAAAAACATGTTGTTTATCGCATATGTATATAATTATTATGGAGGGGAATGGCGCAATGTTTAACAATATAATAATATTGTGCGTTGGATTTCTAAATTAAAATTGGGTCAGTATTAAAAAACAAAAATTTCGATACGGAGTATAGGATCTTGAAAGTAGGCTTTGAAGAAATAAGGTGTACTTTTTATATAGTAAACGCAAGGCGAATTCATAACAGGTATATGCAAGAGCAATAAATACAACACTACAAAAAATAAATCCTTTTCAAACGTCAAGGGAAAAATATAAACACAAAAAGGAATTAAAAAAAAAATGTGATAAAAAAAATTTACAAGACAAGATAAACTTTTAATTATTTCGGGAAACTTTTAACTATTTCGTGAAAATTAAAGTCTGGGATCATAAAGCTCGGTAAGGTGAAAAAGGCCAGCCAGATTGCGGAGGATTCTGAATGATAGTTGCAATACAAAACTAAAAAAATTGTTTCAAACAAATTTTTTTTTTCAAATTTCTTTCAAAAAAAATTACAACAAAAGAAAAACTTAATTATTTCGTGAAAGTTTTAATTATTTTGTGAAACTTAAAGTCTCAGATGATAGAGCTTGAAAAGGTGAAAATGGCCAGCCAGATTGGGGAGAATTCTGGATGATAGCTGGCGCTCAAGATACAATAATAATTTAAAAAATTGTTTTTTTTCAAATTTGTTTTAATTATTCCATTGACATCTGAAAAATATTAAAATTAAAAAAAAGTTATCAGCTGCGCTGTCAATTTCACCTGTTATGAATTCGCCTTGGTAAACGTTTACATGTTTATGTGATACACCAGGCGACAATTAAAACGTCTAAAACATTGTACGGAGGAGGATGAAAGAAAAAATTTAGCACATGAAGATCTGTTCATAAAGAAAACAATTGCTCTGCCCGAGAGCTAAAAGAAGAGCTGAATTTGAACGTCTCGGAAAGTACGATTAAAAGGGAGCTGTGATCAATGGGCTTAAAAAATTAGCGGCAAAAAAAGGTCAATGAATTCGAAGGCTAATAGAAGAAAACGTCTTGCATTTGCCAAGGAACACGTTAACAAGCCAATTTCGTTTTAGGAACAAATAATTTGTTCCGACGACTCATAATTTGATCTAAAACTCCTAAAAAGCTAAAACGTGTTTGGTGCAATCAATCAGATCGACCCAAATCAAAGCTCGTTCAGAATTCAGTGGAACATGGTGGGGATGTTTCTGCAAGAATGGTGTCTGATATTTAGTTAAAATTAATGGAAAAATGATAGCAAGTCTTTACATGGATATTCTGTAGCAAAATTTAGCTGAAAAAGTGAGTTTAGAACCGTTTGTCTTTCAACAGGGCAACGATCTTAAACACACTTCACGTATTGCAAGTTCATTTATTGAAAGTAATAGTATCTTGAAGTTGGATTGGCCAGCCCCATCTCCAGATTTAAACCCCATTGAACTCATTTAGGCAATTCTGGTCACAAAAAGAGATTTAAAAATTTTGCTATCCAATAGAAGTTCTGTTTACACTTTAGAAAAATTGTGCGAAAAGAATTATTTCCAACATTTCAAAGCGCTCTCAGAAAATTTACATAAGGGTAAACTTATTTCGTAAATGTTAATACATATTTTGTTTAAACACCATTTTATTTTTTAATTTTTTTAAACTTTTAAAATATACAATTCATTTGAAATGCGCCCCATTAAATCCCCTGACGTTCCTCTCCTTAAGTTCCATCAAGAAATTTTAATTAAATGTCTTGTTATAATAAAACAACAAAAAAACGTATTTTTCTACGTATGTATGTGTTTTTTCTGCATTTTTATCTATGGAATTTCAATTTACACTTTCATATAATTTTTTTACTAGTTTTACTTCACCCTCCTACTCAGTCTCCGCTAAATATTCATTAGAGTATTGTATCTCATAGTATATTTTTCTTCTCCTTTCATACACATATGTAATATATATTTACTTGTGCGTGTTCAACTCTATGTTTATCATTTTCATCGTTTTTGTTTTCGTGTAGTTTTTATTGCAATTTTATTTTGTTTTTGCTTTAAAATAGCGTGGCCATTTTCGAATTTGACGATTAAAACATACTAGCGTTTTTTGTTTCTGCTCTCACATGGTTTATGGCGTTTTCTTTTCTGGAATAAGTGTAACATTTTCAATATTGTTTTGCCAAAAAAAATACAGAAGTATACAGTTGTTTGAAGTTTTTTTCAGATATTTATAGTTATTGCGACATCTTCTTTTCATCTCAATAAAACTTAAATTTTAAAACTTGAATTTTAAGAAAAAAAGTGCAGCTTAAATGCAAAACTTTTTCAGAAAAGAAAACGGCATTAGTTAGTTTGAAAGTTACTAAGTCAAACAATTTCAGTTACAAAGTTTTAATAAGTCTGTAGTATATAATCATTTTGATTTATTTAAAATTAAAATACTTATACTGCAAAAAAAAAAAAACAAATATTTCTTTTATAGTACTGTAGACTTTTATGACGTAAAGCTTCAAATTTATCTTCAGATTCAAATGTCATTAAAGTTTAATCACACACCTTTATATAAAAATTTGTACAATTAATATTATATAATTTTTGAGCTTAAGTTTTCTTCTTATATTATAGTTTTTGATATTTGCAAAAAATTCGTTCAGCTCAAGGTCCTTTGTAATTTGTTAAATTTTTGTTGAACTTTATAATTTTTAAATTAAAATTTTTTTGGTTTGTACATATATACATTGGGTTTTTAGTTCAAGTTTTTCCTTTCTTAAGTTTTTTCTTAGGAAGGATTTTTTACAATATAAATTTGTGATCAATAATTATTGATTGAAGAAGACAAGAAAAATAATAATCAAATCTTTAGCTGGGGAACAATTAGCTGTTTCGTAGTGGCTACACTAATCATCAGCACCCACTGGGATTTGACAAAGTCAAATTTTGTATTGAATTTACACACAAAAATACAAACTTTCCTGAAGAAGTCTTACAAAGGAAGACGAAATATTGAAAAATACATATAACATTAAAAAAAAAAAAAAAGAACCGTGAGCTGAACTAATTTCTTGCAAATATTGAATTAAATAAAGATCAAAGCAAATACGATCAAAAATATAGTTTTTGGGTTTTTTATTATTTTATTATTTATATTTTGAATATAAATAAATATTATTTGGCCTGAAGAAGCCATCCAAAGAAGAACGAAATATTGCCCGATAAAAAAAAGAATAAAAAAAAACAAATAGTATAAAATAAAAAAAAACCTTAAGGTCAAGAAATTATATAATATTAAGAAACAAAGGGTCGAAATAAAGGAATAATAAGTAATTCGGACAATTTTTAATATAGTATATAATTTTTTTAAATGCTGTTAAATACATCTTTCACATAAAAATACTCCCAGATAAATATTATCAACATTTTATGTTACGGCCGCAGAAAACAGGGAGGTTTCCAACTAGCTAATTTTGTCTGAGCAGAGACCACTCAGTGGGTTCCAACCCTCTCCCTGGGTACGCCGACATAAAAAATATTTATTTATACTGAAAAACCAAACATTTACTCAAGCCGCTTTGCGTGCCACTTCCCCGGTCTCTTATAGGGGAGAAACTGGTGTTTTTGCTTCCCCATTGCCCACCCAACCTGGTTGCAAATGGTTTTTCCTGCATTCAATTTTTGTTTTGCAACCCCAAGGCAGCTTTAGTTGCGCAAGTCTTGAGTTTGTGCAATGAGTATAGACTTGCTTGTACTCTAAAAGTTGTTTTGTGCTGTCATTCCTAATGTTAGAAATTTTACATTTTCTTTCATTTGTGCTTCCGACAGCAGCATTACTTTGGAGGAAAAATTTGATAATGAAATGGTGACAGTAATATTACCTTGCAAAGCTGCCTTATTTAATACCATTTTTATTGTGATGATTGTGCAAAAAGTTATATTTTTTGAGAGAAAGTTTTAATTGAATATATCAAATATGGAGCGTTACGTACACTCTTAAAAAAGGGGATAAAATCACCAAAAGATCAAACTAAGGCAATGTGCATATATAGCAATAGCAAAATTAATGCAAAACATTCGGATCTTTTGCGACATTGCTAAACGGTAAAACTTATAAATGAAATGAAACCATTCAATGGTTTAGATCTCACGCAAACTGAAATTTCATTTGAAATTTTAAAAAGGGATTTTTAACGTTTTTCGAATACTTATAACTTGACGCTTTTTCCATTTCGAAATGCGCTGTTTGCTTTGAAAATGTTGGCATAGCCATGCCACAGTTTTTGGTTTTCCATCGGCATATGTTAAAAAAAGAACATTAATTTTTAGTGTTACATACATACTAGTATTATATATATATATATATATATATATATATATATATATATATATATATATATATATATATATATATATTATATATAGTATTTATATATAACAGCATTGGAATATATTTTTCAAAACCTGTATGAATGCAATCTTAATAATTGTTTGCTTTATTTATGCTTTTGCAAATTATTTTCAAAAATGTTTTTTTTTTAACTAAGCGTGGTTATTTGTAGCAATTGATATAAACTAGATTCCTAGAGAATTAAAAAACACCAAAAACTAATTTTATTAACTCTTAAACTAAATATATTATAAATATTACATTCGTTCTCTGCTTAAATTAGAAAAGGAAGATTGTAGTTTTAAGATAAAGTTGCTTGAAAGATATTGTAGGAAAGTAAAAAATCTGCAACATGCTATTTTCAGCACCCAAAAATGTCAAAGTGACTATAACTCTTCAAATATGGCAACCATGAATACAACTTTAGTTTTTATTACATATTTCATAATTTCTTAATACTCATGGTACAATAATATACAGGTAGCGTCGAAACGGTGGCAGTAATTTTTTTTTCTGTGATGATAGCTATCAAAAGTTGTTTATATTGTGAGCACATACACATACACACACACTTTTTATTATTGTTGACAAATTGAAAAAGTTTTTGAAAAAAATGTTCCAATAATACTTTTCAAACACAAAAACAGCTTCAAATACAACAGACAGCTATTGTAAATAAGAATAATCTCAATTAAACATAATACGTATTATTTTCAAAAAAGCTTTTAAATAATCTGACTCAAAATCCTCTCTAGATGCTTCAGATTCTACATTTTCTTTTATGTTTTGACTAATTTTTGCCCTCGCCAACAAAGTTTCATACAAACTTTCATCCCTTATTTTATCCCCTTGTGGTAGAATTAATCAAAATCATTTTTAGCGAATGCCTACGTCATAACATATACCTGCATGCCAAATTTCAGCCAAATTTGTCCAGGGATTTGGGCTGTGCGTGTTGATAGATCACTATGTCAGTCAATCACCTTTGAGTTATAAGTATATATTTAGATTGTTTATAATTTTGAGCCATCCTCGTTAAAATGCATCCTGCTCTACAGAAACTTTGGTTATCTGTAACATTTCTAGCGTGTATCTATATTTATAATAACTTTCCCTATGTAAAATAGATGTACTCGCATAATCTGGATAATAATTTAAATCGCGATAATCGACCCGATAATGCTATTTTCTATGTTACAATACAGCACTTCTGGCCAGAACTATGCCCTACCAATTTTTTTATTATTTATTAAATATATTACCTAATTTACTCTACAAGCTACTTATATTTATACAAATCAATAAAAAAAAAATGTATGCTGCAGCTGCTTTTGCGCTACCCAAAAAGAAAGCACAAAAAATTGATGTGTCTTAAAACTCTCTTAATTTAAGAAAGACAAATCGAAATTGAATCTTACTTTTCTTATGTACTTATAAATATATAATATGAAGAATAATAATAAAATAATAATTAAATGATAAAAAGTACAATTTATGAAATAAATAAAATCAAATACTTCACAGATACGTCTATCGAACTTGACATATATTTAAGATAAAACATCTTTTTAGCCTATTTTTTCAGCTAAGACTTTATTTCAAATATGGTCACAGTGCTTCTAAGTCAGTTTGAGTTTCTTTTCGTTTGTATTTCTCCAGTTGGAATTTGTTAACAAAAACGAAATCTTTTCTATCATGTGTTTAATTCACGTTTATAAAGTAAAACTGATAAAATACAATATAGCCAAAGTGTCGAAAAAACCTACATATGTATATACTATACGAAGTGAATGTTAATTTTATAGCATGCTATAATTTATGCTGTAATTCTCAAAATGTTGAAAAGACTTAAATATATACTATACAAAGCTTATGTTAATTTTATAGCATGCTATAATTTTTTCTGAAATTCGAAATTTAAACAAGAGAATGAAGAATGTGCATTGAGGACTTCCGTTTACTAACTTTAAAAAGTCACATGTTTGCCAAAATACTCTACACACGTGGACGGGATTTTCGGAATGTTATGAAAGTTGAACATTTTGTATGTTTTATTTGGAAATAACTACCTATAACAAAATGGAAATAACTAACATATGTAATTGCGACTTTACGGCTGAACAAAAAAACTGAATAGAAACTTTAATGTTGTAATCTAACATTTTTTGCGCAATTGCTTTTAACGTGCTTAAATATGAAACTATTCCATTCAATCTTTGTATCGAGGGTATTTGTGTGGTATGTTTGTAAATTGACTTATGTCTGGGGGATATGCGAGTACGATAATTTTTCATGAGACAAACATTATGTACCAATATTATGTAGCTGTGTATGCATTGTACTCGTATACTAGATTAGGAGCTCCTGAATATTTTAAGTGATAACTACAGCGATTTATATTATATCCAGAAGGTAGATTGAACATTTTTGCTATACCTATAAATTTTTTTTTTCTGAAAAAAATCAGACGTAGAAATAGTTTCAGAAATTTTTACTTTAACAAAAATTCTGATATTTTCAGCTTTCTTTTAAGATCTTCGCAATTTTATACTAAATCAAACGTTAGAAACCGGTTTAATTCAACAGAGTTTTTTTTTATCAAAATTTAAATCTTTTTGAAATGCAATCACGTTGAAATGTTGTCAAACGAAAAAATATCGTTGCCACAAACGTGAATCAGACTTAAGGTACGTTCACATTGTTCAAATATTTGCCCAAAATGCGTAACTACTACTTTCTAATTGAGCCCCATTTTAATCAAGCGCATGCATACAAGCAACTAAAATACAAATAGGTCTGGATATAGATACAAATTCTCCTTACCCAGAGATTTAAATATTAATTTATTGAATTTTTGTTCAACTTAAATTTTTAAATTAAATTTTTGGTTTTTGTACATCGGGTTTTAGTTCAAGTTTTGCCTTTCTTAAGTTATTCTTAAAAAGGAATTTTTACAAAACAAATTTGCTGTGACCAATAATTTTCGATTGAAGACGACAAGAAAAATAATAATCAATCTTTTTGATGCGGGACAACTAGCTGTTTCGGAGTCGCTACACTACTCATCAGCACCCATTTTCGGATTTGAACAAAATTATAAATTTCAACAAAAATTCAACAAATTAATATTTTTGTTATATTTAAATAGTTGAACTTTCAAATCACGTTTTTTAAATTGTTTACCACTGTGGCTTATCTGCCCATATTACGTTTGCTGCGCAACACTGTCAACACCTCTCCTTACTACGAAATGATCAAAATTTCAAGATTATACCAGACAATATATTTGATAGGTAGCTAACGCTATAAAAAGTAATAAATCATTAACTTTGCAGTTATATTTTTATATTAACATATTTTGACTTAAACTGTAGCAAATTTTCCGAATTGGGGCTTAGGGCAGTTCAGGCATAAAAGTAAACTTTTTATATATCACTTATATTCTTAAAGCATTATTCATTCAAATAATATTTTATGTTTATTATGCCAAATTTTGTATAGAAATTAGTCAAATAATAGTTACTAAACATAAAATAATTTTTATGAATAAGACCGTTAATATAATATATAATAATTCCATTTCATCGACGTAAAAGCTCGAAAAATATGATTAGAACTAGCACATACTCGTATAATACAATATATAATTAAAATAAAAAATGTTTAATAAGAAGAAAGTGTGTTTTCCATAGGTTTTTTAGTAATTTTTTTGCCTGCCTTAACACTTAATAAATAAAAAGTTGTTTGTGAATAAGCTTTAAATAAATAAAGGGTCATATTCATAAAAATTGTGTTTTGTGTATTATAGGTTTATTTGACAAATTCCTATTCAAAGTTTGTTAAATAAAGCTTTAGTAAATATAAAATATTTTATATATGTATAAAAAAGTTGGATTTGCTAGGTTTGTTTTTATTGTTATTTAAATATACATAAAATGCAAATTTCCTTTCTGTTGTAAATTCGGTAATATTTTAGCACATGTGGTAACATTTTCAAAATTTTTTCTTTGTTGAGACAACACTGTTTCTGTTAGTTGAACTGGGCATTAGTTAACGTTAACAATAGTCACTAATAAATTTTTCTCATTATTACCTCGGAACAATAGCTTTAAATGCTCAAAGTTCACATTAAATATTACCATGAGGATAAACCAACCTGATGTTAAGTTATCAGTAACTGATAACATGAGGATAAACCAACCTGATGTTAAGTTATCAGTAACTGTTCAGGTTAATGTTAATAAAATGTATATGTGGGATAAAATCCTAATTTATGTGTTGTAATAATAGACCTAAGTAATTATTCTTACAGTTTACATTTTGAAATCCAACTCTAAACAAAATTTCGCTAAAAACCCGCTGTGACAGTTCCTTTAACACATTTCACCTTCATTTCTAGAAAAATAATTTATTACAAATACTGAATTCATAAATAAAATGCAACAACATTTTCTCGTTTTTACATACATATACTGTATAATATTTATGTTGAATATACAATGAAAGCGACAATAACAACAACGTCCATATAACAATGTCAAGGTCAGTTTTGAGAACACATCTCCAACAAAGTTTTCATGAACAAAACCATTAAAAACATAAACGACACGATAAAATGTTAAACAAACTACATACAACAATAACAAACAATTAACAACAATCTTTTTGAACATTTGCTTATAGCAAGAACAATAACAAAAACTAAAAAGTGTCAATATCATAACAAAAACAAATATTGTGACTGTCAGATTTAAAATAGAAAAACAAAAAACAATTTATGTAGATGAGTGACAAAAGTCACGATTTTATGTTAAATTGCATTGAAAAGTTTTGAGAACATATTTTTTACACAAAGGACAAAATAAAAAATGTATAAATGTACATATATATGGACATTTATGCACACGTTTATAGAGAACGTCAGACTTTGACATTAGGGACCCCATCTTCTCAAAAATATGCTTTAGAAAAACTCTTTAAACTCCTCTTCTTATATAAATTTAAGAGATCTATGAGATATGCATACACATGTAGGTATGCACCAGGTGTCCGCCGGGAAGGTATACTAATCCCAGTAATTCCATTGTAATCCTGGCTGTATGAGATGTGGCAGCGTCTTGTTGATACCACATGTTAATCAAGCTCAAAACATGCAGTTGTAGTGTTAAAGTTTTCAATCATATCACGATATCGATGCTCATTTTCAATTTCAAACAAGTAAGGTAGTGATTCCTTCTGACCAAATTGCACGGCTTTAATCAATGCAAAGGCAGGTGACTGTTAAATAATTTGTGGAGTTTCCATTCGCCAGAACCGACTATTCTGTTTATTCACATATCCG